>CAMXCT020000945.1:137428-149928 GCA_947184155.2 Cladocopium goreaui
ACAACAACAACAACACCAACCACAACAACTACAACTACAACTACAGGGTTTTGAGCCTTTTTTGGGTTTGGAGTCTGTTGTGTTAACGCTGTAGGAGCTGTTGAAGTTTCAATTTAGGAACATGAGGATCGTATCAGTACACGGTAGATGGATGGATTCGGATGGATAGATAGATAGATCGATAGATAGATTGATAGATAGATAGACAGGTACATAGATAGACACCACTGCACTACATTACACCATCTTCCACTACACTTCACTACATTACACTACACTACCCTCCACTAGACTACAACTACACCTGCAACTACACAACTACACTCCACTACACTACACTACATTACACTGCATTACACTGCTCCCACTACACTTCACTACATTACACTACACTACACTCCACAACAGTACAACTACAACTACACAACTACATTTCACCACACTCCACTACACTCCACTACGCACCACTACACGACATTACACTACACTACATCCCGCTACACTACACTACAACTACACTCCACTACACTCCACTGCACTAAATTACACTGCAGTACACTACATGACACTACACTACACTCCACTACGCTGCATTACACTACACTGCACTACCTTCCACTACGCTTCACTACATTACACTACACTACAACTACAACTACAACTACACTCCGTTACCCTCCCCGACGCTAATTTACACTACACTAAGTTACACTACACACGCTACATGACACTGCACTACACTACCTTCCACCACATTCCACTACACTACACTACAGTACACTACACTACATTAGACTGAATGACATTGCACCCTAAATAGACAGGTCGACGGATAGACAGACAGACAAACAGATAGATAGATAGATAGATACATAGATAGACAGATAGACAGGTAGACAGCTAGACAGAGAGACAGATGAAAGAGAGAGAGAGAGAGATAGATCGATAGATAGATAGATACATAGATAGACAGATAGACAGGTAGACAGCTAGACAGAGAGACAGATGAAAGAGAGAGAGAGAGAGAGACAGAGAGAGATAGATCGATAGATAGATAGATACCTAGATAGATAGATAGATTGGTAGGTAGGTAGCTAGGTGCACCATAGATAGATAGGTAGACAGACAGACAGACAAACAGATAGATAGATAGATAGATAGACAGGTAGACAGCTAGACAGCTAGACAGATAGACCGATGAAAGAGAGAGAGAGAGAGAGAGAGATAGATAGATAAATAGATAGACAGGTAGACAGCTAGACAGATAGACAGATGAAAGAGAGAGAGAGAGATAGATAGATAGATAGATCGATAGATAGATAGATAGATAGATAGGTAGATAGATAGATAGATAGATAGAGTAATCAAATGAAAGAGAGAGAGGGAGAGATAGATAGCTAGATAGAGAGATAGATAGATAGATAGATAGATCGATAGATAGATAGGTAGGTAGGTAGGTAGACAGTCAGAGAAAGAGTGAGAGAGATCAATCGTCTTTCGATCCATCAGTGGCTTCGCTCTGCCATCCCTGATTCACAACAACCAATCTCTCCTATAGGTTTCCTATTTTTGAAACTTCCGCCACCGCCTTGTGCGGTACTACTGGTAATAATGATAATATATATATATATACACATACATTTGAACAGCGGCCAACCAACCCTTGCTGATGGGTTTTATACGAGTATAATTGGAGGTTGAGCAACAAGATTTGGGAGATTTGTCAACATGGATAGTTCAGACCACATCCACCTGCTCTCCTTGAAGCTACATACAATGTCATTGCAGTGATATGCTTGAGCAAGAACAGTACTAGTGAAGCGCTCGTTGAACAAAACTACGGAACCATGGTCCACGCAGCCGTCATGTTAGAGTCCACGCAGCACCTTGGACCAGGTTTCTTGGTGAGGGGCTGATCTCCAAGTCACTAGCCCAATTTAACAGGAACATTGGTGGATTGGAGGACCTGTGATACAAAAAGAAAAGTACATTTCAACAGTTTTCCAGTTTTCCCTTCAAACTGGATTATTCAAAATTATTTCACATCATTTTCCTATCCACTATATCATATAGAAATATAATGAAATATATATATATTATGTCATATGGTTAAACAGGGTTATATCAGTCATACCCCAACATTTGATCCTCCAACGGGTGGTTCCCATGCTCCAGGCTGATTTCATGGCTTCAGAGTGCCCATTGCCTACTCCTTGGCACCACGGCCATGTGTCGGTCTCCTGCCGGATGCGGCCACTGCTTCCGGGGGAGGCGAACACCGCTTTAAAAAATAGGGTTGGGAGGTGTGAATTAATCAGCTACAGTACAGAAATGGGAAAACATGGGAGAACCATGGGATCGAACCATTATATATGTATGATGTATATATATATATATGTAAATGTATGATTTATATATGTGTATGTGTATATGTATTTGTATGTGTATATGTATATATCTGTATGTGTATGTGTATGTGTCTATGTACATGTATATACCAATAAAATCCAATAAACAAATTGATTCAACTCTTGACACGGTATAGGATGTTTTGAAAGTTTTGCACATTGTGCTGTAGCAATTGTGATGTGTCCTTCCAACACGAGACAAAGACATTTTTCAAAGGTGGCGATTGGCACAGCTCGAGCACCGTGGGTGCTCAGCGACAGGCTAACTACTGAGAAACTTTTTGCATTTTGAAGTTGCAGCCCAAGTAGTTCTCTGAATGCTGGTGGTGTGTTACCGAGGTCCATTACATTGACAGAACGCAGCCTTACTCGGGTGGATTCTGACTTCTCTGATGCGAGCAAGTCGCCTGACTCCCAGCGACTGTAGTAACATTGGGGAATGTGTAGCATCCCCAACAAGGCACACACACAGCAACATGGGTGAACTATGGTTGGTTAGTGGCACTGGGTTTACCAGGGTTATACCGTTATACACACATTTCCAACATTTTGGTGTATATTTTGGTATGTTTTGGTTATACCCCACAAAGAAAAGTTGGGACTTCAAAAAAGCTGGTGATTCAAGGCTCAAAACTCGTGGTGAGCTTCGGAACTTGGATCACCTGCGCGGGGGATCTCAAATTTTTGGCATGTGATTGCTTGTGATTCTGTTGTTCATCCCACACTCACCACCGATCCAGTCAAAATGAATATTCAATGATATTCCTGATTTATGCAGTTTCGTTTTGGGGCACGTATTCATACAGTATCGAGATGTCCATGGGAACTCTGAGGTAAGCCAGACGGTGAAACCATCATGGACCACGTCTTTGGCGAAGAAGCTTCAACGCAGCAAGTCACTTGCTGCACTTGCGCAGAGATGGAAACACTACAGACGTAGTTCATTCTTTTGTGCAGTAAAGCATATCATTTTTTGGAGTACTTGAAGTGTCAGAAGTACCCACAGATTGTGAGCCATGTCTTCCAGTGCATCGTCAGAGCTCATATAATCCACCTTCCACATCAGGTCTATGAGCAGGCTTTCAGAAACATCGTTTTTGGGGCTGCGGAGGCGTGAGCAGCTGGTTCAAGTCGCTCTTGATTGAATTCCTCAATATGGCTTGACTCCTTTTGCGGGGATGTTTAGAATATCCAATGGTTGAACATCAGATATACGGATGTATAGCCATTATCTCACTGAATTCCGATCTGGAAGCTCTTTGCGCTAAAAAAAATGGTTGTGACCGCAACCTGCAGGGCATGAACGGTGCTATCCTGGCCTATGGTCAGACTGCCAGTGGAAAGACGTTCTCCATCAGCGGCTCCACCGTTGGCCACCCCAGACTTGGTGTGTGGAAGCCACAGCATACAGTAGCCGCCTTGAAGCCGTAGCGACCAAGCTTGCGGAGGCTCAAAATGACGAGCTGAACAAGGGACCGGAGCTCAATTGACGTTGATAGCTCGAGATTTGATGAGATTTGTAGCTTTTCAATTGAGAAATGATTTTGCCGATCCAATTCGGAGGGAAATGAGCTGTTCTTTGCGCCCAGGAATGATACATTTTGCCCTTGATGATCTGTTCGGACAGCTTACCAAGAAGGCATTGGAAAGACTCTACAATTGCTTGAGTCCAGTCAGTCCAGTGAGAGGACAATGTGTTTTGGCAAGGCCTGTGGACCTGAGGGCATCGAATATCTGGTGCGCATGCAAGGTTCCCAGTGGGGAATGCCATGTAAGGCTGAACAGGTCCCTGGTAAAGCTGGTGCCTGCAAGTTGTGAGCAGCTTGATGATGATTCTCAAAATTTCAGCAATTGACTTCCTCGGTCGAATGGCACATAAGATCACATAAGCCTAAGCTTCTCTATTAGGTCATATTGTGAACTTTACATGGAGAGAGCAGCGTTCTCAGAGTGCGGAGCTTTTTCAATGCATTAGTGCAGAATAGTGCAGATATAGAACCAGCTTTGTGATTCTGATGTAGACATAGGAAATTGCCGCCCTTGTTGCTCAAGGTCAATGACCTGTTGAGAAAGATTGGGCCACAAAGTCGCAGCTTCAGAAGGGAAGTTTTGCAACGCACTCGTGGGCCGTTTGTCCGTTCTGAGGCCAGAATCTGGCTGTCAAGGAAGATCCAGAAGGAAAAACGAAACCTGCTGAGGGGAAATTTCTTCCAATTCTCAGCAACTCTCGGTCTTCCTACCATTTGGCTTTGTCTAAAAAAAGGGTTACCCCACAAATTGATGGTTTGTGAACCCCACGTTTTCTATCAAAATTGTCAAGCATGGGGTGTAGATCCTCCATTTTTAGGATAAACACACACTTGCTCAGAAAAATATATATATTTGTGGTATTCAATGGAATTGCGCCCATTATATGCCACGAAAATGTCGTCACCTTTACGTCGTCCCAGGACGAGGCTTCTATGCTGATGGACTGAAAGAGAAGATTGTGTCCTCAGCCGAAGAGGTCAGATTCTGTCAGATGTGGCAGTGATATCATGGGTCATGGTTTCTTTTGGGGGTATTTCATATTAGGGGGTTGGGATATACCATCAACAAGTCGGTATTCAATGCGCATGCCGGGATTTGGGGGTATACCGGTATACACCCCAATTTGTCAACAAAGCCACTGTTGGACTGTTAGAGGGTTCTTTCGCGATTCTTTTATGTTGTCCTCTTCTCTTCAAGTTTCTTGCTGCACACAGGTACTGATGCTCTTTGCTGAAGCAGAGAAACGGAGAAGAGTTGCCCATACGCGGTACAACGAGGTAGAAACATGGAAGTGTGAAGCATTTGCGTCACAAGAAGCTTTTGCAAGGGCTGAATCGCAGTCATTGAGGCAGTGGTTTTGCTTTTTTATACTTTGCAATGTGCCAAACCCAATAATAAACCATCCCCAATGTCACTACAAATAGGTGGTAAAAGCCATCCCAAATGGTAGGTGGTTTATGGCATTGGCTTTCGCACATTTGTTGTTTTCAGAGGTCTCATCCAGATCTCATACACTCCTGACGCTCTGTGTGGAGTGCTCCGTGCCGCTGGAGGACTCGAGCCAAGCTAAGCCAGGGTTGAAATCCAGACATTTTCAGAGGTTGGACTTTCAGAACAGAGATCTTAATGACATGTTCACATATTCTGTTCAATGAGTTTTCGTGAATTGAATCTGATAAATGATATTAATGAGGATATTTGATGTATTCAAGCATTTGACACCAATTTAGCCAACATTTTTCACCAGAGATTTTCCACATGTTCTTTGCAGTTTGCAGGACGCCAAGGACGGAGAGGCCCAGTCTGTGACGCGCGTTGGCCGCTTGGTGATCGTGGACTTGGCAGGCAACGAACGACTGGAGGCCCGCAACCACTTGGGATGCAAGCCATATTTCTTAGAGGATACGGTGAGGATACGATGGAACTTTCATGGGGATATTTCATGGATAATTCATGGATATTTCATGATGTCCTCCAGCAGTAAACTAACATAACGGGCAAACACCTCGATTTGCCCGCTTGTCGGCGGCCATCTTCGTATGTGCTGAAAACGTGATAAAAATGGGAGTTTTTTTGCATCATGGCTAACTTCATGTTGTATATCGGCACGCACAGCATAGGGACCTGTGCGAGTCTCTTACACATCATCATCATCATCATCATCATCATCATCAAACCCTTATTGAAGATCTTCAATGAATGTAGAAGTTTAACGGGGGTGGGAGAATCAAACCCTTATTGAAGATCTTCAATGAATGTAGAGTTTAACGGGGGTGGGAGAACTAAACCCTTATTGAAGATCTTCAATGAATGTAGGAGTTTAATGGGGGTGGGAGAACTAAACCCTTATTGAAGATCTTCAATGAATGTAGAAGTTTAACGGGGGTGGGAGAATTAAACCCTTATTGAAGATCTTCAATGAATGTAGAAGTTTAACGGGGGTGGGAGAATTAAACCCTTATTGAAGATCTTCAATGAATGTAGAAGTTTAACGGGGGTGGGAGAATTAAACCCTTATTGAAGATCTTCAATGAATGTAGAAGTTTAACGGGGGTGGGAGAATTAAACCCTTATTGAAGATCTTCAATGAATGTAGAAGTGTAACGGGGGTGGGAGAATTAAACCCTTATTGAAGATCTTCAATGAATATAAAGTTTAACGGGGGTGGGAAACTTATATTCCCTAAATACCCTTGTTGATCTTCCCAATTGAATGTAAAGTCTAACGTTTGATATCCCCAAGTGTACAGCATAGAAGGGGTGTGGGCGAATCGGGGTGTTTGCGCGTAACATAACTATGGAAACAAGGGCTCATTTAGTTCGATGTTTTACCTATGACAAATTGTGGTTTTCCATAGTTATGTTGGATTACTGAAGGGTATATTTCATGGAACTTGCGAAAAATGAGATGTGGATTTTCTGGGATATGACCAACTGACAGTGGCTATTGGGTGTGTCTGAAATTGGGGTGTACGATGCACGGTATGCCCGGTATACCCGAAGCATTTTTTTTGGGACTCGATTTTCTCAAATCCATAATCCATATTGTTATTTTGGTGGGGGACATGACAAATTGACATGGCGCCTTGAGCTTGGTTTCACCCTGAGAATACCTGGACTGAGATCCACAGAATATTGCTGGATGCATCCCCCTTGAGACAGGCTGGCGCAGAATATGTTGCGGAATCCAGCAGCATCAACAAGTCTCTCTTCTTCTTGGGCAAGGTCAGATGTGTCGTTCTAATGTGCTGCACTAAAAAATGCCAACATTCGTATAACATCAAATCATTTCAAAAATACCTAACTTCAACTGCCGTGGTTGAGGTCATTGAAAAATTGGCTGCCAGAGACAAGAGGACGACATCTTCTGCTAGGGACTCATTTCTTTTGAACTGCAGAACGTTTTGGCGCAAAATATATTCATGACTAGTCACTTGTACCTCGGATAGCCAGACCAAGCCTGTTGTGATCAAGTATGATCGAGGTTCCGGAGGATAATGAACACATTCCTTTCAGAGACTCCAAGTGCTGCCCTCGTTTTGGTCAAGTCTGGGAAGCGCAACCCAAGAGCACCCCTACAACCAAGGCTAACTCGTTTGCTCTCAGTCCATCTGAATGGAAACTCTCAGACTGGTCTGCTGGTCGGCAGCCAAGGGAAGGTGATTGGTTGATATTTGTTGCATCGTTGCATGCTTGTCTTTGGATGCCACCACCTGATTTCAAGTGCAGGTGACCTTGACACCGTCCGAAGATGCAATTGAGCAGAGTCTGACGACTCTCCGCTTCGCGCAAAAGGCAGACCTGAACCCAGTGCTCGGATATGTTCGCTATGTGTTACCAAGAATAAATAGAAATCACCTAAGAGAACAATTACATTATATTCCACTACATTTCCAGGTATTTCCTGAAATTCTTTGAGTAGACATTGCCCGGCATGTGAGATCACGAAGGCTGCGGAAGTTCGATGTGTTGCAAAGCCCGTCCTAATCAGCAAGGACTTCCACTGAAGCAGTTTGAGCTCACGATGCAAAGACGTCTCTGACGTCTCTGATGTCTCTGATTCGAAGTTGAAATTTTATTGAAGGAGCAATCCTTGATCGTGAAGCAGCGTGAGATCATCAGTCAGTTGCACAATCAGGTGAGACAGCCTGGTTGACATAACATTGACACAGTGTGAGCGATCTGAGAGTACGTCATGATAGTAGCCAGTTGATTTCCATTGCGCAATATTGCGCGCCCCAAAGAAATCCGGAAAAGTTTTAACCAGGTCGCAACCAGGTCGCCCTGAAACATGTCCGATGTTCCCTGCGGGCCCTGCGAGGTTCGTAGCTTGCAGGAGGAAGTGCAAAGATCACAACGGAGCGAAGTCCCCGAGGAAGACCTCACGGCAGAGCGGGAACAATGTGCTCAGCAGCTGCAGGTGTCAACATACTGCCGTTGGTTATCCAGTGGTTATCCATTGGTTATCCGTTGCAAAGCCCAGAAAGAGAAGTCAAATCCACGGAAAATTGTGGTAAATGGCTGTTCTATCTTTTTTGGGTTGCTACATTGCTTTATTTATCAGATATGAATGGTATGAATCATCAATATATAGTTGGAAACACATCCGTTTTTTTCTGTTTACCCCGTTGTGAAAAAGTTTCTCTGGCCTCGAGTCCCAGGCATTGGTTCTCAGCTCATCTGAGCGTGGCCAAAGCTTCGTTTCCAAGAGTCGTGAGGTGGGAAAATTCGCAAGTCAGAATTTCAAGCCTTGGTTCATGATTTGTTTGCGGTATATATATATATACATACACACACACACACACACCGTTTTTTCGGTTATACTATATATATATAATATTACCCATCATACATATGTAATACATATATATATAATATAGACATACATATGATTCGGGATTGCCGATTATCGTGTATTATCATAGTCCAGGAGTCCATGAACTGAGAATCCCCATGAATCAACCCCTAAGTCAGAATCCCATAATTGCCATGTCCACTTTTAATGCCAGGTGGATACCGTTGTCACCGCCTTGCATCATAATATGGATGTGCTGAAGAAGCAGAAAGCCATGGTGGTGGAAAGCATGAAAAGCCTCTACAAGACCATCCACAACATCACTGGTGCAGTGGCGCAAGCCACTGATGTCCTCAACACTGGCGGTGGAACTGAAATAGCCAAGGAGATGGTGCGAAGTGCCTGTGCTGTTGAAAATGAAGGGCAAAATGCTTGGTCTCCAGCCATTGTCGACCTGGGTGAGAAGCTGGAGCTCTTGTTGAATGCTAAGAGCCATCCCTAGGAGTTGCCCTCATCAGAAGCTGCCCGCTGGATCCCTGTGGAATCCATCCTTGGAGCTCCTGAAGTTCGCGTAGCACAGCACGCTGAAGATGGCATGGCCGTGGAGGAACTTGCTGACTCCTGCGCTGCTCGCACCTGCCTTTGACGAAGATTTGAAGCTCTGAGCCGCAGATATGCTCCAGATGTCCACTTGGACTGAGCCTCCCAGACCGAATGGTTCCAGATGCGAGTCCCAGGTGAAAAGTGCACTTGGCATTTGTCCAGTTTCTCGCCCTCGAGCCGGAAAAAATGCTTGTTTACTCTTGAGACAAAAGCAGACGACATCATGTCATGTAGTATATCATTTAATCGATTTATTCCCACAGGATGCGCAGCGATGCTTCTTGGATCCTTTTCAAAAGCCGGGTTTGATGCGCAGGAGTGGAATAGCATGCGCTATGCGCAGCTGCAAGAGGAGATGCAGCAAGCAGAACAAGAGCTGGCCGCCATTGAGCAGCAAGAGATTGCCGCTTTGCGCTCCTGGCAGTCATTTGTGGCTGGATGAGTCATTCCCAGAGTCGGTTTCAAGGGAAGACTTGCAGGAAAACGCCAGATTTGGGGGTGTGACCCTGTACAAACCATGCGTTCCCGTAGATTTTGCCTGTGGGAACTTCCGCCAGTGGCAGGTCTCGTCTCCAGCGGTCCCAGAGCGTGCGGGAAAGTGTGGTCTCACAGTATCACACCGAGGCTGGATGGGAAGGTTATGGAAGGTCCAAGACTTGGCATCACTAGGGGCACTTTCTGGCACCTGGCAGGTGGCTCCAAGTGCATGCCTCAGAGCTTGGGCCAGCTTGAGCACGAGCAGTGACCAAAACCCTTGCTGATGAGTTTCAGCACTGGCGCTGATTGATTTATAAATCGACCTTTTTTGATTGGGGATATGTAGATACTTGCACTGTGAAAGGGAGTTGCACACTGCCTTTTCTTCACCTTGGATTATTCGAGTCGCTTCGCGACGAGAACCGCCCGCACCCAGAGAATAGGACAGAGAGACTTGTCCCCAACAGGAACTCAGGTCACGGCTTTCTCAGGCCGCCAGCGTAGAGGTAAGACATCAGCCAAGTGGCTTCGGAGGGAAAAGGGATGGTTGGGATGGATGGCTAGTCGAAGGAAAGAAGCGGGCCTACTTGGCCCAACCAAAAGCCGACTGGGGTCAAACTTGGCCGTCCTTGGCCTCAAGTTGGGACGAACAGGAGCTCACTTGCGCCCAACTTTGGGCCTTTAAACTTGGCCACCGGGGCCAGTTGGCTCCAACTTGGGCCCAACTTGAGCCCAACTGGGGCCCAACATGGCGCAACTTGGGCATGTTTGGGCGCAAGTTGGGCTTAGCATGCGCAACTTGGTCCTGTGTGGGGGCATCTGGCGCCGAGGTTGGGCCCAAGACAAGCCCTTTGTGGGCAACACGGGCTCGCGCGAACCCCCATCAAAGCCAAACAACGTTGGAAATAGGGGTAATCCTGTCCGTATCCCTCGCTGCTAAGCTACCACGCCTCGGCACCTTCGGCGCAGGCGGACTTCAAATTATGAGATACCTACAGTAACAACGGTTTGAATATTCGTGACATTAGAAAATCATTATATGACCCCATGCCATGCTGCTCCGTCCATATGCGGAAGGACCTGCCTCAATGGCTGAGATGTCCACGGCTGCATCCACCAGAGAGCCCTTGGAAGAGCCACCCAAGCTCGTCCGAGCCCCAGTATCGGGGGTTCTCGCAAATCACCCAAAATTATTGTCAATTTTATTAGGGAACATGGGAAACCAATGGTTTCAGGGTCATCCTATCTTGAGAAACCAGCAAATGGGTATGCCGTATGCCTGAAGCTGAAAGTATGTATTCCCAAATGGCAACCATACTGTACACAACACTAAGCAAATTGAATTTCGGGGTACCAACAAAAATCAGACAACCCAACTCTCAGCATAAACAAATCAATTTTTTGCCCAACAATTTCCCCCATGGGTTGTTTTTTTTTGGGTGGGAATCTGCTTCAAGGCTGGTGACCTGTTGGAGGTTGAGAGATATGTCGACGATCGCAACGATCTGAAGGAAACGCAGGAGATGCCTGCGCAGAAACGACGTGCCTTGCCTGATTTGAGCTACCGGCGCTGTTAACGGACCCGCAGGTTTTGCTGTTTTTTGCTGTCGCATTGCCCGTCAGTTAGAAGTTGTTCCCGTCAGTTTGAAGTTGTGCCCGTCAGTTAGAAGTTGCGCGCGTCACTTAGAAGTTGTGCATGCAGTTAGAAGTTGTGCACGTCAGTTTGAAGTTGTGCCCGTCAGTTAGAAGTCGTGCACGTCAGTTTGAAGTTGTGCCCGTCAGTTAGAAGTTGTGCACGTCTGTTTGAAGTTGTGCCCGTCAGTTAGAAGTCGTGCGCGTCAGTTTGAAGTTGTGCCCGTCAGTTAGAAGGTGTGCACGTCAGTTTGAAGTTGTGCCCGTCAGTTAGAAGGCGTGCACGTCAGTTTGAAGTTGTGCCCGTCAGTTAGAAGTCGTGCACGTCAGTTTGAAGTTGTGCCCGCCAGTGAGATGGTGTGCACGTCAGTTTGAAGTTGTGCCCGTCAGTTAGAAGTTGTGCACGTCTGTTAGAAGTTGTGCCCGTCAGTTAGAAGTTGCGCACGTCAGTTAGAAGTTGTGCCCGTCAGTTATCTAAGTTTAAAACGTATGAATTTGAGGTTTCTAGTGGCGCATGTGGGATGCTTGACGGTTAGGTTGACGGAGAGATCGACGGTGAGGTTGACGGGTTCTCTTTTTGTGACGGTGAGGTTGACGGAGAGGGCGACGGTGAGGTTGACGGTCCGTCAAAGTGTCCGTCAAGGTGTCCGTCACGACAAAATAAGGCTTATTTTAATGAAATACGGCTTATTTTGGACGAAATAAGGCTTATTTCAACACAATAAGCCTTATTTTGTCATGACGGACACCTTGACGGACACTTTGACGGACCGTCAACTTCACCGTCGACCTTTCCGTCAAACTCACCGTCATGAAACACGGATCCGTCAAACTCACCGTCAAGGTCACCGTCACACGCAGCCGTCAAGTTTTTGAGGTGTGACTAGAGCATACGTTTCAAATTTAGTTAACCCGTCAGTTAGAAGTTGCGCACGTCAGTTAGAAGTTGTGCACGCCAGTTGGAAGCTGTGCACGAAGGATAATGTGATTTTCTTGGGGAACCGGGTGGGGTTGGGGAGGGGGGTGGGGGGGGGGCAAGGGGTACGCTGTAACATG
>CAMXCT020000945.1:154928-162428 GCA_947184155.2 Cladocopium goreaui
GACCTCTTCGCTGAGGCACCTCTTTTCTCAGATACGTCTTCTCTGAGCAGCTTATATTGTCTGGGCTGCTTCTGCTTTGAGCAGCCTCCAGCTAATCGTCAAGAACTACCTGCAAAGACCTGCATATTATTGGGCAGTTACCAGCAGCCTCCCGTGCAGAATGTATACAGAACCATGACAAAACTGCGCAGACAACATGGAATACTTGGCCATTGCACCGCCTTTAAGCGTACGTCTATGCATAGAAGAGAAGACGAAACAAACAATCATGCCTCCACACAGGAATGCGTCGATGCTGGCCGACATTGATGATAATAGATAGACCAAATGACGCACAAGTAGGTCCTACCTGCTTAACACAGATTGCTTGTGCAGATAGGTTGATCATCGATGGCCTGATATTGCCAGGGACCAAAGCTTGAGAGCAGCATATAAGCTATATATGGCAATGATCTACCAATCAGGATTGAAACATCTCTTATTGCAGGAAGATCGATGGACGCATAAAAAGAAAATAAATAAGTACATATGTATATATATATATAATTTTAGACGCAATCCGATAACCGATTAAACCCGGGAATCCCAGTCAAAATTCGCAGGAGGCGAGGGCTGGTGTCAGGAGGGAGAAGCAGCGGGTCAGGTTCCTTTGGAGCCTCCTGCAGAAGGCCCGGCCCCGGGTCATCCGGTGGTCGGTGCACTCGCACCGCAGGGAGGTGCGCCGCTTCGTAGCCTTCCTTGAGAACCTGTAAGGCCGGGGGTTGTGCAAGTTCAAGACTCATTGTTCGAGATCTATTTGGGAAGGTAACTCAAGACTATTTAAAAGCCCATACTTTACATCTTGGACGAAAAATCAAATGCACAATGATAGTGCCCATTCCATTTCGCTATATTGCGACATTCCCATGTCCCGTCCCCTGGCCTCTGGCACATGGTTGCCCTTCAGGTAGCACTGGAACAGCGACGAGAGGAGGGCTTTGGGAACCGGTGTGGGGTATGTATATGTGTGCAGCACTGAAACAAATACGTATATATATATATACATATACATATATATATATATAATGTATCAATAGATACACTAAGACCTTAAGAGGTATAAGCAGATCTGACTCTAGCAGCCCATGAATTAGAATTCCATAATTACTTCGAAGACTACCCCGCGGCAACATGATGGCACGACACCGAGCTTTGACGTCAAAGAAATCCCATCGCTACAGGACATAGATTCGGCAAAATTCCAGATCAGATCTGTGATACTATGCGCTGATCTAAAGATGAGAGTGGAGACAGAATGTGTCCGTGCACGACTGCATGCACATACATCTTGTAATTATGCCGCATGGAAATATCTAGGAAACTTTGACATACCACCCTTTGGAACTAAAGCACCCGGCCGCAGGAAAACAGATGCAGAGAGCCCCACAGGCCACCCTCCCACTCGACGAGCACAAAGCCGTCCGGTGGGCGGGAGGCAGAGGGCACCCACACCAGACTCAACCAACAACGGCGAAAAGGGAGCACGGCGAAGCGAGATGCCTTGTGGGAGTCAAAGATGACAACGGGAAATTTCTCCTTCGTAAAGCTATGCGTGGAGAAGACGACTATGTAACAATATATCTATGACCAAGAAATTTCCGTTGCTGCCTTTGGCTACCGCAGGGTAGGGAACCGTGGTCAAAGCAGGGTTTTCATTCATGAACGACCTGTTTACCCCCATAGAAAATCAATTGATAAGTTGGAAGTCCTCTCCAAACCAAGATGTTTTTTTCGCGAAGGTGTTACTGACAATGCGTTTAGCAATGTCCGACTGCAATCCCGCTTGCCAGGAGCGTCGCAACGTCACTCATACTTTCCTGCGCGCAGCCGTGCCAATGCATTTGGTCACAGCCAGTTGCAAACCTGAATAGCAGGAGCGTCGCACCAAGTCGAAAAACACCCGCGCAGCGTCAACAGTAGGACTCGACCACACAAATCCGGGGCTGCTCTGAACGTAATATATTTTTCACAGTTTGAAGCGCAAATCGAACTCTTGCAGCAGTCTGGTGCACATTTTGTCGACCTCATCGACCTCATCTTCCAAAAGTGCTCCGAACCTGACAGTTTTTCAACATTTTGAAGTGCAAATCGAGCTCTTGCTACAGTCCCGTGCACTTTTTTCGACAACTTTCGCAGATCGAGGCCCGCACCCGCGGAAACAGAGACCCTACTTAGCCACTTTACTTGAAAAAACATAGGGTTTCGCGCCCGAGAGTGTTTTCACCTGTGAACTCACATGCTTCCGACATGATGATGGGGTTGACATGATGAGACATGATGATGATTCAACATGATGACAAAACTGTCCCTGGACATCCGCCCGCAACTCGGAAGTTTTCGAACTAAACTTCATTTGAACATTTTTTTAAAGTTGGCCCAGAGGCTGACTGAGCTTCGATGAGGGGTCGTTGAGCAAATGTCCCAAACAGTAACCTGTTGGGTGCTGTTTAGATGGATTGGCCAGGGTAGCATGGAGCAACCAGGAAGTTCGGGAGAATCACTGGCTACATCGCTAATTCTGGGTATTAAACGATATCATTGAGTTACTGGCCAATCTAAGCACTTAGACAATCGTTTGCACTCAAGGTGCAAGCAGTGCCTTTCACACTGCATGGTCCAAAGTTGAGCATGTACGAAGCAACGATAAAGGCACACGGAGTTTTGGAGCAGTTGCTTGACATGTTTCACAAAGCCTTTTCCTTCGTCAAAGGTGTTCCAGAGCAGAAACCACAAGGGTTCGGAAACTGGGCCCTGACTGTTGCTTCACAGCTATGGCAGCCTTGAAAGCATTCTGCAATGGCAGCTGTACATTAAAAGCGGCTTCCAGTGCTGCTGACCACACTACACACAGGAGATCTGTGTGCTTACAGTTGAGAATTTGTAAACTCGGAACTTGCAAGAGCAGGATGGCAAAATGCGAGTCTAAAAGAGGGCGACAGCTAGCGTCAATGTTCGTCACATGTTTCTGCTTCTGGCATGGTTGCAACATGTTGGGAAGATGTTGCAACACTTTCTTGGGCTTTATCTTTTGCTTTGGATCGTGGGCATGTTGGACCAGTTGCGCAGCCAGTCGAAGCTCCAAACTCCAGTCATGGCCGGAGTGTCTTATGCAACCTTTTGGGAGCTGCATCGGCTACTTGGAGAGTGTTCCCTGGCAGCGCGATGGCATTTTTCACGGTAGCTGAGGCCACCTGAGTTCCAGGCACAGGACATAAAATCTTTGGAGAGGCGGCCGAGAATGAAAGATTCGTTTTGAAATGAAAACACTTCTTCTCCTGCCTGTTTCAACTCATTGCTGGTTCATGTTCTGCATATTTTGTTAGTAGAGCCACTTGGGTAGGGCCGGCGCAGACTTAGAAGTTGCGTTTTTCTGCAAAGTATTTTTCTTTCATAGCAGTTATGACACGTTAAGTGCATCAGTCGTGTTCTTTTGTGATTCCGCGCGTGCACGTACAAGGACTTAGGTTGCTTTCGTGGTCAGTTGTCATTGTTACAAAAGCCAGCCGACAGGCACGGCTTAGGTTGCGAATGTTGAATTTAGGGGGTCTGGGGGCAGTCCTGAGTCCTTGGCAATCGGGGAAAATACAATTGATTCAAAAAGGAAGTGGGGGTGGACGCGGGAGGCCTTTTCCAGGTCGGCAATTTGGTGACGGTAGGGCTTCGATTCCCCCCTGGTCCGCAGCTTGTGGGCAGCTTCTTGAGCAGCAGTAACCTGGCCAGTGCCCAAAGCTTTCACAGCAAAAAAAGGAGGCCTAAGTAAATATATTACATGTCTCACGCGGGTCCCGAAACCGCGGCTTCGAGACCAGCGCTTGCTTCCGATCGAGATCCTGGCATTTGCTGAAACGCCTTTACAGCCGAAAAGAGGGCCCAAGTAAATATAGGACATGTAGTACAGCGAGCTCGACAGCGGTATTCGAGACCATTTCTTGCTTCCGTTCGGAGACCATTTCTTGATTCTGTTCGGGATCCTGGCAATTTGCTGGAACGCATAGTTGCTCAACGGGTTCTGCGGCACGTCAGGCTTGAACTTGTGATGGATACTATCTTTGGGCCTTGTATAAGCACAAGACCTCATACGTGAAACTGCAGATGTATTTTACTTGGCTAGAGCACGTAAGGGGGTGGGATAAGTAAAGCCACATATTGCAGACATAAATTGGACCATGAAATTTGGTTGCAGAAGCGAGTTGGCTTTTCGTGCTGCAATGGTGGTTGAAATATGGATTCTATGTTGGGTTTGGGTGATGGGAATTCCTTGCTGGTCTGCGCAAGCTTCATTGGTGGAGGTTGTCGAAGCTCAGCCGGTTCGCTTGCAGGTCACGCCTACCACGGCCGCTTCGCACACTCCGCTCTGCGTGGCCCAAAACAAACGCCGCATCTTCTGCTTACGCTGGCTTTCGTTCCCTCCCTTTCAGGTTGCAAAGCTTTGTAAAATGGTGTGAATAGCGACATATGTTGGCATCGATAGACGTGCGTCCTGGCAAGACTGCCAGTTTGGCTGAACCTTCACCTAAGATGTTGGTGTTCGTTTGCAACATTGCTACCACCATTGTTTTTGTTACTGCACCACTCCACGCCCTGACCACGCTTTTAACATTGGATGCCTCATGCAAACTTTCCTTCGTTCTTGTACGAACGTAGCTTGTTAATCTTGCTACACCATTGCGCCAATAAAAAGAATGAATGGACTTACAATTTCGGCCACAATTTTCTTCCAGACCACCGTTCTGCACCAGTTGCAGCTTTGCTTCTAGGCAGAACAAACCACTCCCTTGGAGGTACTCAAGCTGCGACAGAATCATCGTGTGTGTTCGATGAGTTTTTCTTTACCTGTTTCACTATTTATATTTATATTCGTGTTGTCTTCTTGTTGGTCCTTGTCGGGTGTTTGTATGGGAATGCATGGAATTGTCCAAATTGCGTGTGTGTTTGTTGCTTCCGTGGTTTATGGACGTCTGCTCTTGCGACCTTTAGTGAGACTCAAGTTCGCGCGCCGTTCTCGCCATCCGAACTAGCGTGCGCTCCATACCGTTTCAGCCCAGCTCGCACATGAACGTTACCAGTCTGTTTCCTCACATTTCTCGGAAATTTCCACATTAGATTTTATTGATCAGCTGCATCATTGGCGCTGGTGCAAGTCCGGCATCTTCTGCAATATCAATCTTAGCGCGGCAAATTCCCACCATCAGAACAGTGATGTGTTATCCCTTCCCTATTCATGATGAACCACCCGAGAAACCTTGGTTCCAAAAATAGTTCTGCTTATTCAACTCAGTCCCAGTTGCACCGGATTGAGGCTATGCCAATGATGTCGCCGCAATTGCATCTGTGACGAGGCATCGGTCAGTGGTAAACTCCAGTTGAAGTAAGCCGCCCTTTGGGGTATGGCATATCCGGTATGCCTTTTGATGCCCCCCCACGTACTAAAATTGGGCGGGGCTAGTTTGTTGTTGTTATAGTTTCCCTGAGTAATAATGATGAACATTTAAAACACTGTCACATTTTAAATTTACTAATGCATTAATGTACTCACATATCCATTGATATATTGTGAATGTACTGATTTATTACTCTATTAACAACAAAGTCTTGTCATGTATTAATATACGTTTCTAATTATTTTTATATCTATTCACAATATCTCACTAATTATATTTTTTAAGATACCCCAGAGCAATAGTAGATTTCGCTGACTGCATTTCCCGGCCAGTAGGTAGATGGCACATGTTCAATTTCCATAGGGAAAATCAGACTATGGCTTTTTTCCTGGACAACACTACACCCAAAAAGTGCCAAATAGATGGCTCAACTGCAAATCAATCCCTGACAGCCATCAAGACTTGATTACTGGAAAAAAGCAACAAAAAGAACGAGTGCACGGCTCAACTGCCAAGTGCACCCTGGGAACCATCAAGATCTCAATGTTCCAACAAAAATCGGAAAAACAAAATAGATGGCTCAACTGCCGCGACAACTGCGGTATGAATATATTGTGATCAATACACCGGTATATGTACAGTATATATATATATGCAAATATTTTTGATGTATTAGTGATCTATTAGCAATATTTTAAATATACTCAACGTAGATTAATATTGTTTCTCATTTTGAGGAAAGTGTATTTACTATTAATGGTATGGATACTTTTACATTATCAATACTGATATTTAAATATATTTCATTGATGTATTAGTGATCTGTTAGCAATATTCTTAATCTAATTCAACATAGATCAATACTGTTACTTTTACATTAATACTGTTACTCATAGACTAATATATTAATGTATTTGTATTGTAGTATTATCAATATATCATACATTATATGGAAATGCGATAACATTTATAATTAAGCATATTGACCAGCTGTTATTACATGTATATAGATATACACACTATGAATATACTGTGATGATGTTTCTAGCCTATATTTTTTAGTATATTGCCAATCTACTGATGAATTATTATGATTATATGTCTGTTGTTATTGTCAATTTTGTTGTCGTATTCATTGACCCTCTGTAAGTATTTAGCCGCCTTCCGCGCGTTCCGTTGGCCACCATGGAAAGAGCTACCCTGTAGGCTGCAAACAGCCCTTGCACAGGCCCAGAAAGAACATGGTTTTTGTGTAAAACATGGTGTTTGTGGATAACACAGTTTTTGAGTAAAACAGCTCTTTGTGTAAAAGGTGGTTTGGACGCAAAAACATTGGTTTTGTTCAAACCACGGTTTTCGTTTGAACCAAAGCATGTGTGTATACGAGGGTTTTCGAAACGGCTTTGGAAAAGGCCATATTTAGAAAGGTTATCCGTGTAAAAGGTGTTCGGCGCAAAAGCCAGTGGATCAAGTATTGGATATAAGAAGCGACGGGGCAAACCGATGGCAAACACAACCAAAAAACGGAAACAACCATCAAAATGACAGCAAGATGTGCACAAGCAAGCCGGTGTTGAGCGAGGCGTGGGCAGAGTTGAGCCCACAACAACGTAAGGAAAGATCAAGACGAAACGAAGAAGAGCCAGGTGGGGGGGGAGGTGCTATGGACGCTCAGCGTTTATTTGGCGGATAGAGTATATACAAGACTTACCAGGTGCTGCCCGGCGTTTGCTTGACAGCGAAAGGTTTGAGGGCGTGCCCGTCTCTTCATTCCAAGAGCACTTATGCACGCTTTGGCAACGAGGTAAACATATGTGAAAGTGAGTTGGTTTCTGCTTGATGAAAGTGAGTTGTTGTCTTTGACCATCAGTTCCGTCACAGAATCTGCAATTTTGGGCGTCTCACCTCGCCAGCGCTTTTTTCTTAGCTGAGGCCAGAAAATGGCAACTAGTGACGCTGCTGATGCCACACACGAAAAACTTGTGCTCCCAGAATAGTTTTGGGTGCTAAAACCTTTGCTGATGAAATTCGTTCGCTTTGTAGCAAGGCATGATGTAGAGCAGACCAAGCAGCGTAGCAT
>CAMXCT020000945.1:164928-193443 GCA_947184155.2 Cladocopium goreaui
TATTTTTGAAACTTCCGCCACCGCCTTGTGCGGTACTACTGGTAAAGAAGACATCAAGCATAATGAGGTAGGGAAGGTCAAGCAGCAGAAGGTCAAGCAACGTAGCATCATGAAGACAAGACCAAAGAGCATATGGCATAACATGATCGAATATCAAGAAGATCAAGAAGCATAACATCAGTAGCGAAGGCCAAAAACGTAATATGAGGAAGAGAAGATCAAGCAGCTCGGCTTGATAAAGAAGAGCGCCTCAAGCGCCTCTAGCGCCTCGACTATCTCGAACGCCTCCAGCGCCTCCAGAGCCGCCTATGTCTCCAGCGGCCTCTGCTACTGCCTCCAACGCCTCCAGCACCTCCAATGTTTCCGGCGAACAGGGCCTCAAGTGCGTCCAGCGCCTCTAGCGCCTCTACCCCCAACGCCTCCAGCCCTACAGCACCTCCAGCGCCTCCAGCCCTCTAATGTGTCCAACACTCCCAGCGCCTCTAGGGCCTCCAGCCCCTGTAGCGCCTCTGCTATCTCGAACGCCTACTGTCTTCGACCCCTCCAGCGCTTTCGGCGCCTCCAGCGCCTCTAGCGCCCCCAGCGCCTCCACTGTCTTTAACGCCTCCATGCCTCTAGCGCCTCCAGCGCGTCTAGCCTCTAGGGTCTCTACTGTCTAGCTTTTCTACTTTTCATTTGCTATACTGGGTGAATACCTAAGAGTAGCTCCTAACTGCCAAATAGCCTCGAACTGTTCATCGTACGGGTGGGGGAGGAAGGGAAAAAATCTGCGCCGAGAGGAAAGTCTAAACAAGTCAAAGACAAAACAAACAGCACAACTACGAACAAACAAGATCCATAAGACACGCCGGCAGGCCGGCGGATTAATACAGTTCTTGTGGTTCCATTGTCATTATAATGTTTGTTACAATAACTGTTGCTTTGATTCTTGCATATTAACCTTGTATTTTTTGTAATTGTCATGATATATACATATATCATATATTACATATTATTGTATTGTGGTTAACAACAGCTGTTACGATCATTGATAGGAATGTTGATAGGGGGGTTTCCATAAATAGGGATACCCAATAGCTGGATGGTAAAAATAACGGAACATCCATCTATAACTGGATGAGAACTGGGGGTACCACTATTTTAGGAACCCCCCTGGTTCCCACAGATCACCGCCCTGGAGGCGGAGTCAGCCAGGGCTGGAACTTGCACCTCAGCTCCCCGGCTCAGATTGGGGGGGGCCCAAGAGATCGCCATTCTTTCATGGAAAAAATCCATGTAATTTCAGATGTCTTCACCCATTGGATTAACACGGTTTTCCATCTTTTTATATACTGTAGTTTTTTTGGGGATGGTGTGCCGTTCTGATTTGATTTGAGGGAGTTGTGTGGAACTGCCTGCTCAACGTTTGGTGCAGAAAAACCCCTCTTTCCCATTTCTGAGCAGTGGCCCGCTTCGGAGATCCTCGCATCATGATATTTCGGACACTTGATGTTGTGAAGGAAACCTTCATAGAGTTTGCAAATTTAGTCGAAAAATGCAAAAAACCTGGGCGTTCCACCAAACAGATTGCTGAGATTCAGCTGGATAAATTATGATAAATGTCCACACAGCAAATATATAGACTATCGTTTTCCAACTATCTCTGGGTATCACTCCATGCTGTTTGTGAGTCGAAAGGCTTTGGAACAACATGGAAACGATGTCGGGTCCGCTTTGGCAGGTGGAGCACCTCCAATGAAGCCAGCAGCGAGTGCGGCAGCATGTTTTACAGAGGAGAATGATAGCAGTAATTTGGGGTGTTAAAAATTGCAAATTCGTAGGGGAAAACGACACTGATGATAAACCATGAAATTGAGCCTTAGTTCTCCCACCGATCAAACAAACAATGGCAGTTTGGCCGTGGTCGCACCCTGTACCTTGCAAAATGCGCTGTAGGTGTTATGCAACTGTTCAGAAGTGTTGGCATAGTCAGTACAATTCCCAAAACATCGAATGTTGTTCTTAGATTGAAACCATGTCCCCAAAGATCTCCCCAAAGATCTTCGGGGTTGACCTAGGGTGATGATTGTGGTAACTACCAAGTAGCCACATGTACATCGATCATACCAGCCATCCAAACCGGCTCAATGGCAGGGACGATGAGAAGTTTAGTTCCCAAGTGTTGCCCAAAAGGCCCGGTGCTTTCTGACCTGAAAGACATGTTCTGACAACTGAACAACTGCTCTGAAGTTCTGCGGTTGCGTTTAATGTCGCGCAGGGCCTCAACCAAACCTTTGCGAACCGGGCTATCATTTCATGGCCATTCGCATCAGCAGTTTGGCTGCAAAATCACTGGTATCTTAAAGAGTACTTCTGCTTGTGAGGCAAGATAGTTTTGCGAGCTGTCAGGGCTGTTTTAGAGTAGCTGCACTTCTACAAGCAACCAGTGGTTAGAGGTGTTTGTAGATGATTTTCCCATTGAAAAACCATTCATAGGGGTTTCCCGTTGCGATGTTTGATTACTGGCGGGCTTGAGACGAAGATGCGAATGCTAAGCAGGATTGTCTGTGCCTGTCACATAAGGCGAACTTTCCATGAAGAAGGTGGTGTATTTGATAGCAGAAGTCGGTCCGAGCGCCTGGTTTCCTGAAAAAAGCTGGGCATCTCAACCCGCTCCCCTTGGCTCCCTTGGCTCAGATGCCAAGCGACAGTGTCTCAAACTTCTTTCCAAAGGAGCAGCAATCTTTTCAGTCGATGCAAATGGAAATCCTGCAACTCTGAATACATCCAGATAGGAGTCCTTATATTTCATGATATTTCATGATATCACGAAAGCTAGCGTCAGCTAGCTGGAGTCTTCTTGCTTTAGCAAGTATTGGGGGGGCTGCTCAAGGACATCACGTGATTTTTCACGCGAAAGGGGGGGACCCCCCCCCACCCTCACCCACCACCACCACCATCACCACCATCACCACCATCATCATCATCATCATCATCGTCATCATCATCGTCATCATCATCGTCATCGTCCTCTCCATTCCATCGTCCTCGTCCTCGTCCTCGTCCTCGTCATCATCATCATCATCATCATCATCATCATCATCATCATCATCCTCGTCGTCCTCGTCATCGTCCTCGTCATCGTCATCGTCATCGTCATCGTCATCGTCATCATCATCATCATCATCATCATCATCCCCGTCGTCATCATCATCATCATCATCATCCATCATTCATCATTCATCATTCATCCTTCATCCTTCATCATTCATCATTCATCATTCATCATCATCATCATCATCATCATCATCATCATCGTTATTCAATTACATTTTATCATTATTGGCAATCATTGTCATTATCACGAAAGCTAGCGTCAGCTCGCTAGAGTCTTCTTGCTTTAGCACGTATTCCGGGGCTCCCCAAGGACATCACGTGATTTTTCCCGCGAAAGGGCCCCCCCCTGCCCCCTCCCCCATATATATCATTGTTATATATCATATATCAATATATCATTGTTGCATCCTCGTTGGGACGAACAATGCCGCGACACGATGATGACAGTCCCTCTGCCACTCACCTCTTCCCTTCCTTCTTTCTCCTACCCCGCTAGCTTTCGTCATCCACCCCCGGCCTCAAGTTTCCACATTCCAAGATTTCAAGTTTTCCAAGGATTAACCAGCTTTTTACATGAGATTTTTCCAAGGTTCAACAGTCGGATGAATCCCCCGGCCCTGGGGCCCTGGTTTTTCAGCTTTTTCAGCCAGGCCACAGTCCCAAGAGCCGGAGAGAAGACACCTTTCCAGACGCCCTCAGCCGCTTAGCTGGCACAGCTTTTCGGAATGGGGGTCGAATGGGAAAATGGACTTAGGACGAGGATATCATTGGATATAACTTCTGAACCAACCAACAATTTGGTATATTTGCTGTGACTTTGAGTCCGAACATGGGATCCCGCAAAACAAGGCCATTCTAAGAGGGAACATCATGATAAAATCAATGGATGTTGCGGGTATCAGGTGGATAAATCCGACGTGATGTCCAAACTCTGTCTCCTGAGGGAGATGTCCGAACACGATGTGAATGAAGCGCCTACAGACGGGCCACTTGGATGGTATGGGATGGCATGGGATGGCATAGGTCAGTATGATACCGTGTTTGGGTGGTGAACAATGGTGAACATCTATTTACTGTACTATGTCACTATGTCATTGCTATGTCGTTCACCAGGGCCACAAGATTTTGACATTTTTGACCCGATAATCGGGAATTATGAGACAAATTCTTGCGACCAGAATCCAAAATCATGGTGGGATGTGACACTCCCACAGTAGGATCTTGATTGTGGCTTGCGAGACAGTACTTGCATCGCTTAATGGACATGTGGCAGATGCGAAAAGCCACATAGCCATCACATCACATGCGAGGTCCAACACGAACCCCTGCGAGACCCTTCTTCAACTTCAGGGTTTGGCGGCGCCCCCTGATGGCGATATGGCGGAGTTGAATCTGAAACCGCATCCATGCTGGGAGACGAAAGAGAATCGAGGGCTCCAAAGTAACACCGTCCGGACCATCCGGTCAAGGAAGGTCAAGCAGCCTGCGAACTCCAAGACAAGTGGAGGGTTTCTTGGCGCAGATAGAAGCAGTGCATGAAGCTATGAGCTGGGATGCGCAATCCAAACACTGATTGTTCTGAGGCGTTCTAATGAGAAATGAATGTACATCCTAAACCAAGGATCCCGAAATCACGACGACAAAAGGAAGAGCAATCGGCGTGTTGCGTTCGAATAGGCTCGTCACTTCACAATGGCTGAGGTCTGGTTTTCACTTGCCTTCGGGAGAGTTTGCAGAGAGGCCTGCAGTTAAAGTCTTGAGGCTTTGATCCACATTCTGAATCACATTTGGCGGGGTAGGCTCCATAAGTTGAGTCAATTAGAGCATTTGATGGAAGAAGTGGGAGAACTTTTGGATTACATCGGGGCCGGGCTTGGACATGTATGCAGGGTGTATTCATTTCTGCAGGCTGGGCGAGGAAGGCAATTGAAATTACATTATGTCGGAATGCATTGGAGGTGGAGTAACACCTGATTGGAAGACTTTGTGGCTCCCTGACACAGATGAAATTCAGGAAACACCGTCTTCGCAGCCATCTGGGCTGCTGCCCTAGTGGTCATTTGGTGGTGGAGGGTTGCTTCGGTGCAAAGGTTTGCAACAGATGTCGCGCATTTGATGAACCACCATTTTAGTCCCAGCACTGATCAAAACCACACTAAATAAGTGTAGAGTTGACATGAGTTGACCTCATGGCATCCTCCGGGGTCGTGCCTGTTTGCAGGTGGATGTGGCTTCATCCAAGCGGTGGCTTCCGAGCATGTTGGAACTCGTTGGTTGCTCTCCTAGTGCTGTACGATCTCTTGGTGATCCCTTTGAGTGTCTTTGATCACCCAAAAAGCTCCCTGATGCATGCGATGGACATCGGCATGCCAATTTTTTGGTCCATGGACTTCATTCTCACCTTCTTCACTGGATATTATCAACAGGGTGAGCTCATCAGTGATTTCAAGAAGATTGCTTATCAATATGCAATGCACTGGATGCTGTATGACCTTGGTCTGATCGCTCTGGATTGGATATTTGTCACCATGGACTATTTCATGCTATCCGGCTCGGAAGGGGCAGACTGGTCACGCAGCTTGCTCATGCTGCGGATTTTGCGCTTGGCCCGGATCATGAGGGCCATCAAACTTCGACAAGGATTTGATGCTTTCCAGGATCTTTTACACTCCCAGGCTTGAGAATTTGCGGATGTTTGTGTGTTGTGTAACGCGTATCAGTGTGTCCGTGTGTCTCTGTGTCGGGGTAACAACTGGTATTCAAGTCCTCTTGGTACTCGTCCTTGTGCCGTGGCTCCGAATTTGGGAAGCTGTCATTTAAGCGAAGGGAAACCCAATGACCTTGCCTGGAGTTGCTGTGTCAGCCGTTGCTTTTTTTCCTGAAAAGTTGGCGGTTTGACAGTTCTTGTCCTTCAGGATCTTTAGGTTACCCTAGTGGCCCTAGTGGTTCTTGGACCAGTTATGGCGACAGCAAGCCCTCGGCACTGTCGCTGTATACATTGCATGGACATGGCAGGCAGTTATGTTGTGACCCCGAGCGCTCTGTGGACACTTTCTGTGAAGGAAAACGTTTGCACAGATAGCTTGTGTGCAACAGCATGATGGCAGGAATTGGAATCTGATTGTGATCCTAGAAGGTGTATGAAGGTGTATATATTTATTGCCCCTTGCCTGTGTGCAATGTGCATATGCAGCTATGTTGTCAGTTCGTCCATGATATGTTTTAGATCCAAGGCTTCACCATTCATCTGTTGAGTTGACCTGTTTCTCAGCATGGCAGGTCTGGTGTCATGCTAGCCGTTGCACAAATCATTGGATTCGGACCACTTATTTAACCCACACCTTGAACGCTCGTCGTTTCTAAGAGAACTCATAAACTCATATCATATTCCTACGCTGAAATCTTTATATAGGTCAGATTTTTTGAGCCAAGTTAACGTTGCCCATCTTATGTGTGTCGTAGATATGTTGAAATCTGTTGATATATGACAGCCATTTTTTTGGAGGTCCAACTTGAGAACAAACCGCTTTGTTTTGCCAGGCAAATAGCCTTTATGTGAGTTTCTTGACAAGTCTCGGGCAGCTGCTGATCTTGAACCACTGGATGGCTTGCGCCTGGTTTGGAGTGCGGTGGTTACACCCAAACGACAACTGGGTGGTGAAGAGCGGGATGGACCAGAATTATTGGACTCATCAATACCTAATGTGTATGCTCTGGAGTTTTTGCCAGTTGGGTGTCGGCGAGAGCCCTCTGCAGCCGACCAACGAAACCGAGATGGTCTTGAACTGCGTAATTGCGTTCAGGTCTCTCATAACTTCTGCTACGCTGATCAGTACAATGAGCAACCTCATTGCTGGCTTGAGATCTTTGAGAGAAGACGAAGCGACACAGTTTCGGCTCTTGCGCCGCTTCTTGGCGCAAAACAGCATTCCCCATGAGGTCAGCCACAAGGTGACGCAATTCCTCCAGCACCAGTTTGCCAAGAGCCAGAAAGCCAGGTGCGACATTGTCAAAAGTCCTAGATACCTCCATACTATTCCATACCATTCCATACCATTCCACACCATTCCATACCATTCCATACCATTCCATACCATTCCATACCATTCCATACCATTCCATACCATTCCATACCATTCCATACCATTCCATACCATTCCATACCATTCCATACCTACATACACAGATATTAATATCTAAATACGTAGATGTTGTCGGGACAAGTGTTACACAGGATCGGTGTCCAAGCTGGGCGGATATTCCTCACTAGGGTATCCCTCAAAAATGCATGTGTAAGCATAGCAGAAGGAGTTGATAGACGTTGTCACCATTTCATCCTGCAGTCAGGTCGTCGGATCTACGAGTGCCACTGCTTGATTTGCTTTCTCGTCCACTCTTCAGGGAATTGCAATTTGAACGGCACCGAACATCACTGTGCAAGCTGCCCGTGCTGAAGGCTCTGCTCGAAGCTCCTGATATTCAGACCTTGGAGGTGATGCACTCAACCAGCAACAGTTTATGCCAACTAGTAGCAGCAGCTCAAGACATCATATTTTTGAGCGGCAGCCATGCCTCTTCTTCGTATTTGAAGCTGAGTGGGACATTGACATATTATGATGATGCAGGGGCAATTGAGGTGGACAACCGGTGCTGGGTGGCAGAAGCTTGTTTGTGGACCCCTTGGATCCATATGGGGGAGTTTGAAGCCAAAGAAGTGTCAGACTTGCTCTGCCTAGATGCGGACTGCTTCTGTGAGGCACTCTCCAAGACAGGCAGTACCCAGCAAGCTGCCAGCGCCTATGCAATGGAATTCCTGGACACTTGGAGATTATGGACTTTTGACTGATCTTTTCACTTGTTTTTTTCTGTTTTTTTTAGTTTAGTGCTTCTAAATCTGTTATGGCAAGTTGCAGGGTTCCAGTTTCTGTGGGCGAAACGTCAAGGCTGCAATGCAGAAGTCGGGGCGCTGGACAGACATTTTCGTGGATCATGACTTGAACTCTGTTGATGGAGAAGCGGAGTCCCCGAAGATGGACTTGCCCTTGCCTGGTTTTTGTGGGGGATTCTGTCACCTGGATGCATTGACACCATGTAACATGTATGATAAATATGTGTGAATCTGTGATCTGTTTCATAGGCGATACCAGGTTGTGAAACTCTTGTACATTGAATGACCCGCGTGTTCGCCGGGCCGGTTATGGATCAAGGGCCCTTGTGCGCGACGTGAAAAGTCTTGCCCCCGAGTCCCGCCAGTTTGATACTGGAGGGGGTCAGAAACACCATAGGCGCTCTAGATTGCGCTTCGTGTCCATGTCGCATAGTCTCACGTCCAGCATCCGATTTGGAAAAACCGAGTGCAGCAAGAGTGCGGGAAAACAACAAAGCAGGTTGGTCCTCTGAAACAGATCCTGTGTTTACGCACTGTATACTCAAAATGTGTGCTGCTACATGAGGCCCAAGTCACGATATTAAAAAAGAATGTCCGTTGCCTTTGTTCATCAACACTGTGTGGTCGCCCGTTTGACAACTTGCCTCGCACTCACCTGCGCACAGTTTTTCTTAGGCACATCGTTTGCAATGATTGTTCGCAGTATCTCCTGTATCATTTCACCACTCATATTTTTCCATTTTGGACACTGTTCGTGAGATTTTCAGTCCATGTTGAGTTGCTTTTCTGAGGTCCTCGATTGGTGAGAAAACGTCCTCATGCGCCAAGGCTTCAAAGCATACTTCCTGACGAAAGTGATGAGCCTGATCTGAGCTGAGACATACTCTACTGTAGACTCTACTGCCTCTGATTGCTACCAGTTGTGCAGATTCCTCACATATATATATAGATCATGTTTGTTTTTATAAAAACCTTATATACTGTATTGTATATAATCCCGTTTTCACCGCCCGAGCCCCGCTACCGGGGTAAGAGTTCGCTTGCTACGGTTTGCTGTGAGCATGCCGTAGCAGGACGCTGTCAAAGCAAGCTGTGGTTGGTTGCACGATCGGTTCTTGAAAACATAATATCGTTTTATGATGTCAATAAATCATGTGATATCATTGGTTGCAAACAACCTGTGTCAAGTACAACCACAGTTTTTGTTAAAGTCGAGAACTGTCCCACCCAACAACTGCCACAAGTGTCTCTCAAAGAGTAGACCAGAACCGTGTTTTAAATAGGTGAGCAATTTTTCATCCCAGGTTTGACAAACGAGCTCCTTCGGTGGCCTGGTATTTCATTCTGAGGGTTGAAACCTGGCCACGGGTGTTGATCTACCTTGTTGCCATCCCAGATGTTCTCAGATTGCGTACAGTATACACATGTAATATACACAGAATTCACAGATATATCAGATATGTAGCCTGAGAATATTTGGGAGAAAAAACCCAAAATGTTGACGCTTTGCACACACACACACATGTGATGACTCTCAGTTTCTGATGTCGCAGTGTGTGCGCCGTTGCATTTCTATCTCGCTAAGACAACATTCAGCTGCAAGGCTATAGCATGGACCTGCTCAAATCACAAGTCACTGCAGCATGGCATTCTTCCTCCCCGTAGGGTTTCAGATCCTCCTGTGAATCTGGGGCTGAAACGGTGTTCTTTGGCATGGTGGGCGCTGTCAAAGCAAGCTTTTGGGACTTGCACCGACAGCTGGCAGATTGTTGCTTGCGCAGCAGTTAGCTGATGAACTGTAGGAGCTTAGTGTAGCGCGCTCTAGGTTTTGACCTAAATAGGGTTTACCTTAGTTTTGGGCTCAAGGTAGCCGGGGGCCATGGTTCGGGCCGCGCTAGGGGTCGTTTACCTCCTAGCGTCAGCCACGGCAAATGGATGGAACTTGTTGCAGCTTGGACTGCTGACTGGTACCAACTCCTCCGACGATCTTAGAAACCGAACAGAAGCAGGCCCAAGGGACCGAGGCGGGCCATCCCGCCCGGATCCTGGGCTTGGAGGTAACGGAACTTGGGACTGGTGGAGTGTTGCCTGGGATGGCGCCTACCATTACGTCGGAAACAGCTGGTGGATCAAAATGTGGGTACGGATGCTGTTACAGGTTGCGGAGAATGGGATAAGCTATTGTGGGACTCTTTGTGCCTCAATTGGCTTAGCTGCCCGATGGAGCTACTGGCTCCTTACCGGGATGGTCCTCGTCTTCTTGCTCCAGTTGCTTGTATGGACCTACACGTGGGTCATTCATCCGACTTGGATTCACTCCAGGGCCCTCTGGCGATACTGCCAAGGGACAGGCACTTGGAGCGATGTGACACGCTTGCAGGGGCAGAGGCCTTTCATACCCGTGTGGAAAGGGCCGGGTGCAGGGACACCATGGTCCGCCTTGTACATCCAGCGCGAGGTACGGGGAAGAGGACCGAATCAGAAGCCATTCGACCTCTTAGTTGCAGACGGAGTTGCTGTAGCGAGGCTTCGTCATGGGACTATAAGGGGAAGAACGAATCGGCACGGTTTCCTCTGCCAGTGTGAAGAAGTTCGAGCCTCGTCGCATCGATACCTCCGTCACCACATAGAGACTGCCAACTGCGCTGTCCACCTGTGCGCTCAAGACCCTTGCACCGCCCCAGAAGTTGCGCAGGTGCATATCAGGGCCAGCGCAACGGTCCCGCAGGACCGAGAGGTCAACCTGCAGGAACTAGCAGGAAGAGGGCCCTGGGGACGGTGCGCGGTGATCACAAGTTTTTGCGGGATACTTTGGTGCCGCTGTTTCGGCCGCAGCATGGCAAGATGCGGCCGAGCTTGGTGCTGGTGTCTGTGGTGCCGGTGTTGCCGTACGAGGCGAGTTTCTCGCCCGGAGCGCGGCACAGGGTACCAGGGCCAAAAACACGAAGATTCTGAGACGGAATCCGAGGCGGAACTAGGCCCCACGGGGCTGCATTGTCAAGCGGACCAGGTCGCCCTAGACAACTACGGCAAGGTGGTTCCTCTTGCTGCTGGACCTTGCAGAGACGTGGCCCGAGGCTGTCCCGTTGTGCTTCTACAAGCTGACCGATCCAACAGCTGTCTTGATGGGTTACCAACCACTGAAGGCGGCGACCCATGCTTTCATGCCTGTGAGTACCACAGGTCCATGTACCAGGGCTCGCTCCTGGGTCGAGCATGTGCGGTGAAGGGGTGCTTGCAGCCAGTCACAGGGACCAGGAAGGGGGTCAACTTTTGCAAGTTGCACGGAGCCACAGAGGAGAAGCCCCGGGCCAAAACCGCACCTAGGGCATGCGAGGCTTCACCGCCCCAGGTGGATACCGGCCAAAGGTCAGAGACTGCGCGTCAACCAGAGAGACCAGAAGTCAACGCAATGCAGGGCGCGGTGGCTGACAGGGCAGACCTTGCTGAGCTCCTGGTCGAGCTGCTCCAGGGCAAAGAGGCAGAGGAAGCGTATCAGGCCCTCTCTGCCAGGAACCCGGGGGACGGCAAGTGGAAGCATCCTGGGTTCCAGGACTCGTTGACTTCCCTGGCGAAGGCCTATGTGCAACAACACAAAGACTTGGAAACCCGAGAATCACCCGCCTGGAGAGCGCTCAACCGCCTTGCGCATCCCCCTGCCGTATGTCAAGAACCCGAATACGACCCGGTAACTCGGATGCTGGAGGCCACGTTGGAGAGGCCCACAGAAGAAGAGAAATCCGACACGCCAGCCCCACGGCTGGGGAGGCCGGCCTCGGCTCCTGCGAGTCATTTCCCGGGTCCTCGCACTTCCGGTGAGCTCGCTGCGAGCTTGTTTCGCCCTAAGAGCGAGATCGATTCTGCCCTGCCGCGCCCGAGGCTTGTTTCGAGCCCGGGAGCGGTTGGAACTTTCCCAGGAATGTCCGGTCCAGCAGGTTCCGGAGGGATACAAGGTTTGCATGCCTTCCGACCCTTTCATGCTGGAGCATATACCGATCCGGGACCTCCGGCCCTCGATGAAACTTCAAAGGCTCTGCAGACAATCGCAAAAGTTATGGCGGCGAAGGAAGACCCAGCTGCCCAAGATCGAGGGAAGCTGTCCTCGATCGGCAGAACAGAAAGGATGCTGTACCTGGCTAGAGGGTGCGACACGCTGACGGTGCACCTTGGGGAAGCCACGGTCGGAAAGGAGCTGTACCATGCCCTAAAGTCTGTAGCGACGCAGAACCGGCCCTTGTTGAGAGAAATCAGCTTCCCGGTGAACATTACCAACCGCATCGCCTTTGGGGCTGCCTCCTTCAGTTTCGGAGGCAAAGGTAATCCGCCTGACTATTGCCTCACGGTGGCCGATTTCGCCCAGACCTCGGAGGAGGAGTTTGACTTGTTTAGCCCGCCTGGGGATAACAAGTTGGAAAAACGGGCGCGGAATCCCACTACTCTGTCCAATTGGTACAGAAATGCTCTGCGCCAAGCTTGGGCCATGGCATGTATCCTGGGGGCAGAGTACTATGGCAGTTGGGAAAAAGCTGCGGCACAACTCCTTAAATTCGGGGAAGAATATGCCCATGCGTGGCCGTTGCACTCGGTCATGAGTGTGTGGGAGGAGCTTTGGGCCCGCTTCACGGAAGAGTTGAGAGCGCTCGATCGAAGGGCCAGGCGAGAAATGCAAGACGAGAGCCCTAGCTTTGACCGTCTTCGGTTTTTCGCCACATCCCCTGGAGAAAATGGCGAACCCTGGCTCCGGCTGCCTCAAACTTTCGACCTTCAGGCGCCAGGAGAGTACTTCCAAACGGATATTGTTCCTCGCCAACAGCGCATGTTGGATCGTGCTTGCTGGTCAATGGCCCTCAAGAGACCGTCACCACTCACTGGCGGACGAGCTGGAGCTGAAGATATTGGCGGACCAGACAAAGCGCAACCTTCCGCTCCCAACCCTAGGAACCCACGGGCTGGAGGCAAAGGGAGTGCCCCTGGCGCTAACACTGCCGCCAAGGAACCCGCCCCCCTCCTGGGAAATGCTCTGACCAGCAAAGAGGCGGGCCGCTCCATGGATCACCGCCCGAAGGACAAAGACGGGAAGTATCTGTGTTGGGATTACTTTTCCCACCGCAAGTGCAACAAGGGAAAGGATTGCCCGTATTCGCACCACGGCAACGCACCACGCTGGGACACCCTCGATTGGAGCGTGCAGATGCAACTCTTGCGACGAGGCGGGCATCCCGCCCGTCCGAAACTCAAAGGGGACCAGGTGGACGCCACCATCGAATCCATCCGAAAGGAGCAAGCCCAGAAGCTAGAGTCCAACATTCAGGAAGGCAAAAGAGCGAAAGAGATGGCCAAGCGGACCGGGGGCCCTCCTCCTCAGGATGCCTCGACCCAGTACCGGGAAGACACCCGAGCTGGCTGGACCCCAGCGCCCGCGGCGCTAGCCAATTTTGCCGCCACTGATATGGAAGACCCCCTTGCTCGACTTATGACAGGAGAAGCTGCTGCAAGTTGGACCCTCGACCACGCGCCCCCCGCTGTGCGCACGGTCACTTACCGGGAGTCACCCGATTCAGCCGAGATCCAAGCCAAGCGTCACTGCATGGACGAGATTGACAGCAGCGGCCTTCTCCCAGATCTACCCCAGCATCTGGGCACCTATCTGCGCAACCGGCTAACAGCCGTAAACAACCGGGCTCCAACCGCTCACGATGTTCAAGAATTCCTCGAGGACGCTATCCGAGAAGGCAGTGCCGAACTTGCTTCGGAAGCTACTGACTATCTCCATAATCACCCTGACACGCATGTCGGGTCGCGAGAGGGCCGCGGAGCATTGGGGCAATTCTCAGTACACGGCTTCGACGGGTACTCCTGGGCGACCTTTCGCTGGAGAGACGGTGACCATGCAGTCTATGACTACGGCGACCAGCTTGCGCCCGTGCATCCTGAGCTACAACCTCTGCAATGTCCCAAACCAGAAACGGAGCCCCGACAGTGCTTCTACCTGCATGTGGCGGCTGGCCTTCTGGCCCATACCGCGAATCGTGTGCCCGCTCTCTCTGAGGTCCGCCTCAAAGCGGCAGCCTTACAGGAGGAAACTTTCCGCCTGGCTCTGGCTTGCGCGGAAAATTTGGGCCCGGAACCTGACATTTGCACTCAAGCTGAAGAAGACTTGCGCATCTTCGTGCACGACGCTCTCTTCTTCGGCCACGACAAGGATTACCGGTGCTTGGCAGCCTTTCCCCTGGCAGAGGCCGCAGAAGTCTCGTTCTGTCTCGTCCGCATGGACGCTTGGAACCGCATCTCTTGCGAAGTCATCCAGGGGGCCCACAGTCGTTCCGACCCGAAATCTCTTATCTGGCTCCTGGTCCACCAGGGCCACATGCGGCTACTCCTCCCGGAAATCACGACCTCTATCCCGGACAACGTGCGGATTGTCACTGCTGCTGGCTGGGAAGTCCACCTGGAAGCGGCCGCCGAGCACGGGGCGCGTCATCGCGCCCGTGCCCCAAAACCATGCCCGCGTTGCCAAGACGACCCCATGCGTCGTACCGGCGTCACCACCGGGGTGTTCGGCTTGTACCCTTTTCCAGCTGAGACGGCTGCTTTAGATTCCCGAGCAGGAGCATCTTGGTGGGAAGTCGACGAGCCCCCCTTCGAACAATGGACCCGCGAGGACCTGCAGGAGCTCTTCCCTGGCCAACGGCTCCCTGAGCCCGGCCAACCGCTCCATTTTCTGGGTGTATACGTTGACGCCCTCGGTTGGGACAACGCCCCGGATGTGCCGGTTGGCGCCGCCCTTTTTGTCGGTCCGGCCACTAGCCGCAGCTTCTGCAATGGCCGTGTGCGCTCTCTTCTTCGCGCAGCTCTCACTCTCTTGCGCCCTCGCCACGTTTGGGTCCTCCTGCCCCGCACGGGCCTCGGCAGCTGGCCTGAGCCTTCCGCCCGCGCCTTGGGGCCTTCTGCCCACCAACACCTGCAGTTTACGCTTGAGCTTGGTCAGCACCAGTTGAACCTGCCCGGGCACTTCACACTTGTTCACCCGTTGACCAGCCCCGTATGGAAAGATCCCGCGGCCATCCAGCTCTTTTCGACATTTCACCGGGTTCGCCTTCCCGCTTCGCCCATTGACCCCGTGGCTGCGGCATTTTGTGGGCCGTCCCCGGCCGCCTACTTGTGCCTGAAAACTACCTCTTCGGCACTGGCTATCGCCGCTGGGTCGTCCTCATCCGAGCTGCCGCATTCCTCTCCCCTTGCCTCCGTTCTCTTCGACGGCGCTGAGGCGTGTTTCGCGCCCGGCGCCGGCCTCCGACGGGCGGGGGGCGCCCCCTTCGTGGTTCAAGGGGGCGGGACTTCCTCGGGGGGGGAGGGGCCTCTTCGTTCTCCAACTTGGGCAAAGACTCCCACGGCTTGAAAGGCCCCCTGGCGCCGCCGCTAGACCCGGCGGTTGAGCGGGCAACAAAGGAATATCTGGATTTCTTCCGAAACCGAGCTTTCTCCGCTGAACATTTCGCGTCTGCTGCTCAGAAAGGATCGGCTCTTCTAGCAGCAGCCGGTGGATGGCAGGAAGCCCTCAGGGCTATCCGCAGGGTTTGGGTGCAAGAACGAGGCGATCACATGTCTGGTCTGCACAGTGACTTCTTTGAAGGGCTGGTTCACCCAGCAGTTTTAGAAAGGGCGAGGCATGTAGCTATCTGGGGAGTCGAGGCGTCTGCTGACTTAGAGGAGACTACTCGGACCAAGAGTGCGCCTCACCCGAGCTTGAAAGAACACCTCGACGAAGCTGCTGCGCAACTCTGGGACGACGCCAGTAAAGGCCGTTCCCTGCTCTGCTTCGACACCGGCAAGGGCTTGGAAGGGGTTGTATCAGTCCCAATGGCCAGGGTCCCCAAGATGAACCCAGACCGCACGGTCTCTGATAAGGGTAGGGTCATCTGGGATGCCACGCCGGTGAACAGGTATTGTCACAAGTCTCGGCACCCGCCTGCGCTCCAACCCCGGCACCAGGAGGTCGCCAGAGCGATACTGTGGTGGAAGCTTCGGTACCCTAGGATCCGAATCCTGCTCAGCAAAAAGGACGTATCAGAAGCCTTCAAGTGGATCCCGGTTCGGCTTGAGGACTCCAAGCTTTTCGCTGCTGATCTTCCAGCCGAATACAGCAATACTCAGGAAGGTATCACCATAGTCTATGGGTTTTTGACCTTTGGCTGGTGCGGTGCGCCCGGAGAATACATGCACTACGCTTGGGTCATTAAACTGGCTCACGAAGCCTTCGCGCCCGAAAACTCCAGGTGGGAGGATACAGTCCCATACCATTCCTTCGTCCTCATGGACGACACGGTGCTGATCGAACCCGAGATTGGGCTGAGACCGGAAACCTCGGTGGCACTGACGGAGCATCTGACTCGTGCTGTTCTTGGGGATGCCAGCATTAACGAAGGAAAGGATTGGCTTGAGGGACGGTTGGAAACTCGCAAACTTATTTGGGGGCTCATTTACGATACCCAAGCCAACACCCGAAGCCTGCCAAGTGCCAAGCTGGAAAAGGCGTACCACCTCCTGCACCTGCCTGACTTTGACAGTGGATGCACTCATGTCCCGCTGCGCCTCATCCAAGAGTTGAGAGGCAACCAGCAGTTTTGGTTGGCGGTGCTCCCGGGCCTGAGTCCGTACTTGGGCTGTACGAATGACCTCCTCGGCCCTGCGGACCCGCAGGGCCTGGCTCGAGCCAAAGGGGATGAGAAACAACAAAGAGAGACTTGGAACCGATTTTGGGAAGCCATTGAGCTTCAACGCTTGTTGGTGGACGTCAGCGCCTCTTGGGAGGTCCGGTTCACTCACCCTCTCAATGCGGCCCTCTCGGTTTCGGAACTGCTCTCCTTCCCAGGGATGCAATCCCAGGTGGTTTGGGCCTGTGGAGATGCCACTCCAGAAAGGGTGGCGGCAGTTGACTGGCACGGAAAGGTAGCAATTGTCGAGCCCGCGAGCCTTGTTTGGCAACGAATCCGCCACTTCTGCGGAGGGGAAGAGAGGACGGACGAGGGGCAGTCGGGACCGGACTCCGAGGATCGAACCGATCCCGATGACGGTCCTCTGATCTCACTCGCCGAGCTCCTCGCCGTGGTGTCACTCGCCTGCACCCGCTGGACTGCTTGGAGGGGAAAGATCGTGATCTACGCGGGGGACAACCAGAATGTTATCTCCTGGCTTGAGAAAAGGCAGGCTGGGCCCCCTGCGGCGAGGTTCCTGCTGCAGCTGCTCGCAGCTTTGGAAACTGTCGGAGGGTTCAGGCTGCACGCGAGCTATGTTCGGACCTACCACAATCAGGTTGCCGACAGCCTCACGCGTGCCGAAGCACAAAGCATTCTGGAGGAACATGAGCTCCGTAAGGTCCCGTTCTCGGAGGTGCTCTTGGGGACTCTCGACAAAGGTTGGACTCGGAGGGCCCTTCTTTGGGATGGAATGGACCATGGAGATAAGGCTGCAGCCCTCCAATTAGGGCTCCGAAGGCATCCAGAGGGTCCGAATAAGCACCCCTTTCCGCTGAAAGAAGGTCTAGTATGCGCTGAGATTGGGGAGGCCGGCCCCTATGAAATCGAGCTTGTCTCCAAGGGGCTTATCGTCCAGAGACACACCCTGGAAGAGGCAAGCCGCCGAGAATGTGCCCCGGAGCGGTATGTGTGCCTTTTCCACCCAGGCGGCAGAGGCGAGGTGGCTACGGCTGCTCGCTTCGCCGAACTTGCTGCGAGGTGGGAGCCGGAAGGAGTCTGGGTCGATTCCATCACCTCTCATGGCCCCAGAGCAGCCGAAAGGATTCTGAAGGATGCAGGATGGCATACCCGTGTCTTCCAAGTCAGCGGCCGAACTCTCCAGGATCAATGCTGGTGGAAGCGATGGATACTGATGGCGGTTCCCGCAGAAAAGCACCTGCCTCCAGCACCTTGTCTCACGCTCGACGCGGAACCCGCTACGCCACCCTTGCACACTTACCCCACTGAATGGTTGCTGGAAGACAAAAGGGTACCAGCCGCCACCTGGAAAAATGGTCGCCTAAAGCTGGACAGCGCTATGCCGCACCTGGGTCAGGCTACCCCAAAGCCTCGAGGGACTCTGCAAACCCCAGAAGGTAGGCGTCATGTTTGTGACCCTTTTAAACCGCTCCCCCAATTACATCATGGGTCATGGGGTAATGACAACAAAGAGTCTCTTTTGTTGCTTGGGTACGGTGCTAATGGCCCTGCGGCGCGCACCATCACGCCCGGGGAGGCCTTTAGGTTGTTAGGTGGTAGGGTAGAACAACATCCCAAGGACACCCCATCCACTGAACTTGCCTTGGGAAGGCTCATGGGTACCCCCCGCAGCCTGGCTCTAGTAGCGGGCCGTTGGGCGAGTGCTCTGGGGACGGACCGGGGCGCCAGCGGTTGTTGCTTTGAGCCCGAGCAGTCCAGCGCTGCTGAGGCGAAGGTTGAAAGTCAGGAGGCGGACGAAACTCCCGAGGCTTGCTTCGAGCCCGGGAACGCAGATTCTGAAAGAGTCGGAATTTGTTCGCTCCCGTGTGAAGATAAGGCGCGAGCGGCGCTCATGGCTTGGCTCCAAAGCAGAGGTTGGGAGGCGGAGCGAAGGGCCGGAGGCACCAAGCGCCGTAAGAAAAAGGAAGAGGACTGGAACATCCAGTTCTCGAAAGCCCTCGCCTCCTGCCTCAGACACGAGGCAGGAAGTGCCGAGTGCCACATCACGGAGGATGGATGGGTCACGATGGACCACCTGAGAGGGTACCCCCGTGCGAAGCTCCGATGGCCGGAAAGGTACATCACTGAGGAGGCGATTCGGGCCGAAGTGGAAGGCAACTTGAAACAGCGCTTCGTGGTGCGAACGGATGAGAGCACCGGAAGGAGCTGTGTTGCAGCCTGGTCCGGGCACACCATACCCGGGGTCGCCGGGCCAGGAGTGTTGGTCAAACCCTCCGAGGTCCCTGCCCTGCTCGTGCATGGCTCGTACCACAGGCATACGGCCAGCATTGTGCAGAATGGGCTGTCAGCAAGCCGCAGAATGATTCACTTGGTTGACCCAGAACGGGCATCAAACAAGTGGAGGGCCGACCTGGAGACGAGAGTGCCCGTCGACACACGGAAGGCCCAAGAGGCCGGAGTCTCCTTCAGAGTGACGGGTAATGACGTCTGGCTGGCCGATGCTGACATCCCGCCTGAAGCCTTGGGAAAGGTCGTCGCATGGACTACTGACGATTTTTGGTTCGCTTCGGAGAGCACTCGCGCCCGAGCCCGACCCGAGCAGGCGTCGCCAGTGCCCTTCCACAAGACAGGCACCGCGGGAGCTGCAGGCTCTGGCTCAAGGCTCCCCGCCTGGCCATCCGGCAGCCTCAAGCAGGAACAGGACCTGAAGGAGGGCCTTGCTCAGACTGCGACAGGCTTGGCGTCGGCTGTTGCCGGGCTGAAGGTGGAAGAGGGAGAAGAGGAGGTCCAGGTGGACCCACGAACCCTGGAACCAACCGTCGTCACTCTCTCCGAGGCGGATTGGAACGTATCGGAAGGGAGTGACATGGGCCCGGAAGAGCCCTCAGCTCCTGCGACCCGAACAGTGAAGAAAGAAAGCGACCAAGGATCAGCCGAGGCAGAAATCAAGCTCGACCCCGGCACGACTGAGCGGGAAGAAAGGCAAGGAGTTGCCGAGGCGCGTCCCGCGCCCGGTACCACCTCTGCCGGATCGAGCTGGAAACCCACGCTGGTGAAGGAGCATCAGGACACAGGACCCGGCGAAGGATGCCCCAAACCAGGGCGTCTCGAACCCAAACATGAGGAGGGCGCGGAACCCGAGGGCCTCACCCTGGAACGGGTCAAACCGCCGCCCGCAGAGGAGTCAGAGGAGGACTCGCCCATCGGGCTCCCCGCAAGGTATCGGCCGGTCGGAAGAGTAGAGCCCGGGCAACCCCAGGAGGAGCGAAAACTGGTCCCGGCGCAGGGTCTCAAGCTTGGCACGGGAAAGGTCAAACTGCTCCAGGCCCTCGCTGAGGCCGATACTGCCAACTGGGAGAACCTCCAGAGTGCCCTGAAGGAAGCGGAAGGGTCGGGAGGCGAGAAGGCAGCACTGGTTGAAGACCTGGAACGCCTCACCCAGCAGCGAAAGGAAGCCGCTGAAGGAATCAAGGAAGCCCTTGAAGCAGAGACGCAGAGGGTTCGCCAATGTGAAGAAGAAGACTCCCGGTATCTGGAAACTCTGGATAGCCAGGGTGAGTATATGAGAAAGCTTGAACGATTCAACCCGGCTCGACCCTCCAAGACCGCCAAGGTCCTTAGTTCGGACCGTCTCACTTCGGAGATTGAAGCAGGAGTCAGCGTCTGGGTGGCGCGCCGCCGAGAAAAGGCGCGTTTGCGGGCCCAGGCTCACAGGGAAGGACTTCAGAGAGGCGCAACCTCGGAAGGAAACACCAAGCACGAACCAATCGAAACCCCCGAGGGAGCCGAAGAAGCACGTCAACAGGCGGCTCGGAGGGAGATAGCCGAGTTTCGGGAACATCTGAGGGAACAAGGCGGTGGGGCGGTACCCAAATACCGTAGGGCACCTGACTCCCGCCAACGAAAAGCCACGAAGAAAAGAAACCGAGCTGCAAAGGAAGCTGAAACTCGGGCCGCGGCAAAGGGAGCCTTGTCGCCCACGCGCAATGATGATGCAGAACGTGACACCAACCACGCGATCGCGCATTTCCATGGGCAAGAGCACGCCCATGCTGTGGTTCTTGCCGGGGCCAGGTTGCCCCCGATTTTAGTTTCCGAGGGGACAGTTCTGCTCGGCCTCGTTCTCCTCACCGGAGTTCTTTTAGGCCTTGCCTGGGGATCATGCCGACGCAGCCTTGCCCACAGTCCCGTACGGACTGACCCGTTGGCTTCCTCGTCAAGGGGCAACCTTCCCAGAGCTCCCCACCAGCAGGAAGCTGCGACTGGCAGGCGCACTCAAACCAGTAGCGCCGCGGAGGTTCGCCGTCGCGGCAGTCGAGGCTCGACTTCGAGCCCGGCACCGGACAATCTTCGGCAAAGGAGCCCGCACCCGTCCCAAAGGGGTCTTGACCGCCGCAGAGCAAACTGGCACAAAGAAGGTTGCTCCCGCACGGGTGCTTCTACCCTTTGGCTTGAAGCATGCAAAGACTGCGTGAGCATCTCTGAGGTCGACGACTACCAGGGGAGCGTGGAGGCCACCTGGAACGGAGCCCGCTGGCACAAACCGCAGTGCGGGCATACCCGAGGAAGGAACGTGGTGCAATTTGCCCCTTGCCCAGAGTGTGCAAGAGTTGCCGCCCCGTCCCAGTCCCGCGGCTCGATCAGAGGCCCAAGGCGCAACAACGATGCTGAAAGGGACACGAATCATGCCATCGCGCACTGGTTCCTCCTGGCGATAGCGCTGGGCCTGTACCTGGCCGGTGTCTGCTGGCACTGGGGTGAACCTTGCGGGGGCCCACAAGAAGGACAGGAAAGGACCCGTGTGGGGGGTCCGAGTGGCCGCAAGGTTCGATTCGAACCCTACCACGAGACCCTCGCGGCAGCCGGATCTCCCACCAGTCAAGCCACGGGTAAGAAACAGAGTATTGAGAAGCCGAGGCGGCTAGGTAACCCTCAGGCTGCTAGGGCAGCGCAAGGGGTGACTGGACCCACGCTGGGCCTACGCTTGAAGTGCAAAGAAGATTATCACGAGGAAGCCATTCGTGTCGCCCTTGACCGCCTCGCCATCTCTACCCGGCGGACTTATGAATCTCAACTTAAGTGGTGGAGGCTTTTTTGCGCTCGTAGAGGAGTCAGTTGGATTCTCACTGGCCCCTCCAGCAATAAGACGGAAGAAACACTCCTCATCGACTTTCTCCTGCATTGTGCCTGCAATGAAGGGCGCGCACCGGGAACGCTGAAGCTTCGGCTGGCCGCAGTGCGCAGCGTCCACCTTTCACTCGGCATGGAAGATCCCTTGGAAGGCCGAGGAAGAGTTGCCATGGCACTGGCCGGCCTACGAAGGCGTTACAAGGTTCCTGAAAGGAGGGCACCAGTGACCCCCAGGATGCTCCACTATCTACATGATCGCCTCCGTGGCTCGTCTTCGAGCCCGGAGTCTGTGCTCCTGTGGGCCGGGATCTGCCTTGGGTTCTTCTTTCTGTTGAGGGCCTCTGAATTCCTTCCCCTTGGTTACCTTCCTCTTTCGAGACACCTGAAGGGCCACCAGGTACTGCTGTACTCTCATGGCAACCTGTGCACTATCAGCAACCTGGTAGAGGCCGATGAAGTTCGGGTCAAGCTCGTCGGCAGCAAGACCAATTACAACTTGGAAACAAATCGCAATCACTACCGAACTGGAAACCAAGCTTGCCCAGTAGAATCGGTTGTCCGGCTGTTCCAGAAATTCCCAGAGAGATATCTGGGCGGCTGCGAAGCTACAGAGCCGCTCTTTAGGACTCCCTCGGGAGAGGGAGTCCAAAGGGAGGCGATCCAGATGCTGCTGAGAGAAGCCGCTTGCCAATGTGGTGTGGGTGGAACGATTGGTTCGCACTCATTACGTTTTGGTGGTGCAAGCGCGCTATGGACGGCATTTAAAGACGCATCTGTGGTGAGAAGGTTTGGACGTTGGGCGAGCGACGCTTTCCACTCCTACTTGTGGGAAGACCGGGAATATTCCCGGGGAATGGCAGCATCTATGTTGAACACTGACCTCGCACCGACGTGAAAACCCAATTTTGTGCCACGCCGGCCCTGTGTCGGCCGGGCTCGCTGCCAACAGGCCTGAGGCGCGTTTCGCGCCCGGGCAGTCGCCCTTGCATCTGCCGAAATGACGGGAGGGGGTTGAGCCCAATGGGCAAAGACCTTTTCAGCCCTTTCGCGCGCAAAAGCATGGTTGGGCGCGCAGCGGTAGTTTTGATTCTAGGGAAACCCAAAGGGTCCAAACTGTAGGAGCTTAGTGTAGCGCGCTCTAGGTTTTGACCTAAATAGGGTTTACCTTAGTTTTGGGCTCAAGGTAGCCCACCCCCCCACCCCCTGAGCCCAATGGGCAAAGACCTTTTCAGCCCTTTCGCGCGCAAAAGCATGGTTGGGCGCGCAGCGGTAGTTTTGATTCTAGGGAAACCCAAAGGGTCCAAACTGCATTGCTGCACTGCATCATTGCTGTATTTTTTAGCAGCAGTATCGTTCATGTTCCATTCGTTTCTATTTTGGATCCAGCGCGCTTCAGAAAATGTCCAGACGCAAAACGTTTCCAGAAGTTGCAGTGCGCAAAGTGTGAGGTTATGTGGCGGATGTCGCTGACGGCGCAGCGTTCAAGATTCTCGACTGGGAATGGTGCATATCAGCAGCTGGGTGTTTCTCAAAGTCACATGAAAGACAGGTAACAAATACAAAATTTGGACGATTTTGGGGTCCTCCATTTAAGAACACCTCCATTGCCCCTAGCACCGTTGAGTCCAAATGCACCACAGCTCCATTGGTGCGAAGAGAATAAATCCCAAGTTTTGGCAGACTTGCGCGAAAAGGCTCGGATCGAAATGGATCGAAATGGTATAGCAGGTTAGTCTCTTCACGCTGTTACTTCCGGAAATTTCAGGGCGTACGCCCTTCAAGACAGTAGAAGTTACAGACTCTGCGCTCGGGACAGGCATGGGGGTCGCATTTGCCCCTACCTCATGTGGGGTCGCACTTGCCCCTACTCAACGTGGAGGTAGGGGCGAATGTGACCCGACCTCGTTTTGCGTGGCAGGCGCAATAGTTTCAGAGTCTCGAAAGGATCGTTTTCCAGCTGTGACAGTCAGCTACGACGTCTTTTTCAAGTGTTACGTTGTAACTTGTAACATCCATTTCAAGCAACTCCCAAAACGCTGTGGATGCTACGTTGTAACATCCATTTTAATCAACTTCCAAGACGCTCTGGATGCTACGTTGTAACATCCACTTCAATCAACTTCCAAGACGCTCTGGATGCTACGTTGTAACATCCACTTGAAGTCATTTCCAAGACACTCTGGATGCTACGTTGTAACATCCATTTCATTTAACTTCCCAGACGCTCTGGATGCTACGTTGTAACATCCATTTCAATCAACTTCCCAGACGCTCTGGATGCTACGTTGTAACATCCACTATAAGCAACTTCCGAGACGCTCTGGATGCTACGTTGTATCAACCATGTGAAGGCAAGTGACCCCGTGCCCCCCCCAAACCATGTCCCCAAGTCCCCCCTAACCAATGTCCCCAAGTCCCCCCTAAATGTCCCTTGTCCCCAGGTCAAACCCTAAAAGGTTGAATTCAGGTATTCAATGGAAAGGCAAGTGACCTAACCAATTGTCCGCAAGTCCCCCCTAACAAATGTCCCCAAGTCCCCCCCCCTAAATGTCCCTTGTCCCCAGGTCAAACCTTAAAAGGTTGAATGAGGTATTCAATGGAAAGGATTGTGAGGTAGGGGCGAATGTGATTCTAGTTGGGGTAGGGGCGAATGTGACCCCCGTCCCTGCACATCCTTGGGACCTATTTCCCACAACATGAAGCTGGCATGATGTCTATATAATTATCTCCAGACGATGTAGGCGCGAGCAGCCAGAACATGTCAACTTGATTGTCAAGAATTTTCCCTGAGAAGCCACGATTTCAGTTTCGATTCCCCGCTGGCATCACAGGGAAGAGAGAAAGTTGAGCGACCTACGTGAAAGGCTTGGAAATTCGGAAATGTATGGGTATTCAGTCGGTATTCAGTATCGGTAAGAACCAAGCTTGGCAAAATTGGTAGGCAAACATATACTGTATACGCAAATGCTTTCTGGTTGGTAGTTTCAAATGCTTCTAAGGCCTTTTGTCTTGGTCCAATCAATTGCATCATGTCAAGGGGTGGTGCCACCCGTTGCAGCTCAAGTGCATGAAACTGACGGAGTATCATATGCCAGCAATGCTTTCTCTTTGATGCCAGATATAGTGCCCGGCACCCGCCGGGGCGGAAGTTTCGAAAACAGGACATGGCCTATAGGAACGTTTTTGAGATGCAGAGACCATGAGGGATTGAAGTTGTGAGGCGCATCAACGAATGAGGAAATGGTGGTTGAGATGCCAATGAAATGACATGACAGAATCCGTGTGCAAATGAATGAATCAATGAACAAATGAGCCGATGAACCAATGAATCAATGAATCAGCGAAGTCATGAATTAGTGCATCAATGAAGCAACGAAGTAATGACTCAATGAATCAGCCAACCAATGAACCAATGAATCGATGAATCAGTGCAACAATGACTCAATGAATGAATTCATGAATGATTTAGCGAGCCGATGAATCAATGAATCAGTGCATCAATGAATGACTGAAGTAGTGAGTAGATGAGTCAACGAATCAGCAGTGATTCAGTGAATCAATGAAGCAATGAACCAATGAATCAGTGAAACGGTGATGCAGGGAATCAATGTCAATGACTCAGTGGTTCGGTGATTCGTTGAATCAATGAATCAATACACGGGTGAAATAGTGAGCTGATGAGTCGATGAATCAATGACAGAGTGAATGAGTGAGTCGATGAATCAATGAATCAGTGAACCAACAAATCAATGACTCACTGATTCAGTGAGTCAAGGAATCACTGATTCCGTGAATCAATGAATCAATGAACCAATGAATCAGTGCATCCATGAATCCATGAACCCATGAATCAATGAATGAGGGGATGGACGGATGAATGGATGGATGGGTGAAGGATTTTTCTCTTTGTTGAAGAACTACTTCACTGAGCGTCCTCTTTGCTGAGGCACCTCTCTTCTCAGCTACTTCTTCTCTGAGCAGCCATTTATTTATGTGGGTTACTTCTGCTCTGACCTGTCTCTTAGATAGCTCTTTTATAGCTTCTGCGACCCAATTCATCTCTTCGCGCAGCTGTTGCAATGCGTTTAGCAACTTCCACCTCCAATCCCACTTCCCAAGAGCGTCGCAGCAGAACTCATGCTTTTGCTGTGCGCAGCCGTGCCAATACGTTTTGTGACAGCCGGTTGCAAACCCACATAGCAGAAGCCTGACACCAAATTGATCAACCCTACAACAATAACAACACCTTCCACACTGCTCCGAACGTGCCAGTTCTTCTCAAGATTTCATGTGCAATCGAGCTCGCGCTACAGTTTGGTACACATTTTGCCGACCTTCCAAAAGTGCTCCGACCATGCCAGTTTTTTGTGATCTTTGATCTTTACGTGAAACCAAGCTCTCGCTACAGTCTCGTGCGCATTTCGCAGACCTCATCTTCCAAAACTGTTCCGTCAGTTTTTTGCGATTTTGAATTGCAAATCAAGCTCTCGCTGCAGATCGTGCACATTTTGCCGACATCATCTTCCAAAAGTGTTCCGAACGTGGCATTTTTTCAACATTTTCAAGTGCAAATCGAGGTCTCTCTCTACAGTCCTGTGCGCTTTTTGTCGACAACTTTGCCAGATCGAACCCAGGAACCGCAGAAAACGGAGACCCTCCTTCAGCGACCACGGAAACCACTTTACCCGAAAAAGCAGGGTTTTGCGCCTGAGAGTGTTTTCACCCGTGGCTTCACGCGTTCCCAAGCTGTTACTCTTCTCTACGGCTCCCACACTTGAACTGCTCTTGTTCACCATGTTTTTGACATGATGATGCTGACCTGAAGATGACATGATGCCAAGACTGCCCCTGGATGTTCGTCGGTAGCTCGGAAATTTTCGAACGAAACTTCCTTTGAACAGTAAGTTGTCTATGTTTTCATGATATTCATGCCGTTTGCGCATCTTCTTGCAACTGGGGCACCGGTGTCCACTGTTTGCACCCACCAGTACAGGCGGTTGTCCTATAGCAGCAAGTCACAAGGGCTAAATGAGGTAAGGCACCAGCTGCTTGGCCACATGTTAATTCTGGAAGCGGCTGGGTGTTGGATGGTGATGGCATGGTGTTGTTTCCTAGAGTTTTTGTTGCGATGCAGCAGCTTTGAGCTAATTAACAATGAAGGATTTTGAAGTAGCTGTAAAAATGGCCGATTCGACAGGTGTTCCTAGTGTCACCTTTTAGTTATACGGTGGTTGGCGCAGCAAGGCTTAGAATAATGTTTTCATTCCTTTTGTCTAGAGAGGAAAAATCATAGGATGCGAGGGTGGTTTCGTTTTGATGTTTTCAGTCAAGGGGGAAAATTCGGTCGTGCAGCCTTTACTAATTGCTTGCCATTTTGTTTGGCGAAAGGTGAACGCCATGTCTCATGCACTGAACATCCGTTTAGCGCAACTCTACGGGAACCCTTATAGTTGGAGCAAAAAAACATTGGTTTTCTGCAACGTCAGGCAACATTTCCCCCAAATCAGTCCGTCAGTCCATTGAGCATTCAGCACTTTGGCCCTCTGACCCCCGCGGCTATGGCATTGGCCCTCGACAGGGATGGCGATGAAATCAGCGAGCAAGTGCTGGCTCGGAGGCATGACATGGGTGGACATTACTGTTGAGACCAATTGCTAGATCTAGGCAGATCCAGGCAGTAGCACAGGTGTATATAGGCTACTCTATAGGCCATGTACCGTGCATGCATTGTACGCCTGTTGCAACTGCCATAACCTATGTCAAAGGCTGCTATGCCGCCTAGATTCAGCACTAGCGCAAACCAACCTACACCATTGGAACAATACACCCGGAAGAGGGGTCATTCTGTTCGCACCATTATGACAAAACATGGTGAAATTAGCTACATACTCAAGGATCAGTCAGGCATTCTAGTTTAGTTTTCTGCAGCATTCCCCCAAACAGTTATTTTAGCAGATTTTGGGCGGTGTCCAGGCGCCATTCTCACGGTTTCTTCAGAAGGGGCATCAGCGGCTTGAGTCGGCTGCATGGCTGCAGATTGAAACGACGTTGATATGTGCGGCTGTACAGCATTGAACATTGGGAATCTTGAATTGAACATGGATATTATGGGCCTTACTGCCTTACCTCAATTTTCATCCATAAACATGTAAGGCGAAGTGCTCAAGACTCACTTGAAGAACCAGCGGGAAGCAGAAGCGGGCGCCGATGCTCGATTGGCCTCTGGGGAAATGGTTGGCGTTGGTGAAGGTATAAGGAACATCCATTGACATCCACGGACCTGATTTCTTTCCATTGAATTGTTTGGATTCTGTGGAACTGTGTGGTGTGACAGGGATGGTGGAGCATACAGTGAGCAAGTGCGACCTCAGAGGCTTGAGCTGGTGGTTTCATTTTGCATGGCTGGGCTTGAGCATCTGCCTTCATCAGGATTCCCCCTCATATGCTGACGTAGTTTCTGGCCATGTCCTTGGCTAAAGAGGCGCAATTAGGAGGATGAAAAACAATCAACGTCCTTGTGGAAGGTCTTTTTGGTGTACTTTTCTTGAACTTTTTTTTTCAGCTTGTTAGGTGCGTTTCTCATTCTGCTCCACAATCCGAGACTCCAGTGTCACCGCTGTTACTTGGCCAAATAGCTCATTGCAATATCATTTCGAGATGGTTTGTCTGGTTCTGAAATTTGACCCATACCAGATCGAAATCGGCTGAAACTTGGGGACGCTCCAA
>CAMXCT020000946.1:0-188241 GCA_947184155.2 Cladocopium goreaui
TGGATTGCTGGGGTGCCTAGTGCTTTGAGGAACGCGCTGTCGGGCATCTCTGAATTAGGTAGGGAGGCGACTACGGATGCGACCCGTAAGAAGTCACTGTCCCTTACTTCACTTGATCGTGTAGTCTTCTGTGTGATGTCTAACTCGGAATCTATCCACATTTGGTGCAATGTGAAGCCTGTTTTTGGTTCCTTGTGCCATTTGTTCCAGACTGCTTTATGGGCCCACTGGGGTGCCTTGCGGTTGATTTCGACCAGGTCCCTTTTCATGTCATATTCACTGAGCAAATCATCGAGCTCCTGTGGTGTGGTGTCACGATGCACGCAGCGCTGTCTGACAGCTCCATCAATATGCAATGGCCATCCCACTGGCGTGTGCGATTCTTCTAGGAGACCGTCTCCGTTTTGTTCGATCAAGGTGCCTAACATTGGTCGTCGATCGAGGTCTTGAGGCTGATCTGCGGTCGCTTGCAATGCCATGTTTTGTTGCTGCAGCTAGCAACCCCCCGTTTGCAGTTCGTTAAGCAAGGAAGTCAGGTATGGGTTCACGGAGAGGCAGTACATCTTCCTTTAAATCATTAATCTAAGACGTGCATGCAGAGGAGGCCCGCACATGCGAAGCCTGATTTCAATTGACTTTCCAGCCCCAAAAATGGAACCTGAAAGCGCACATGTGGTATCAGCTGTCTCCATTCACTGGCTCCAATGTGGCGATTGCGATGCAGCACGACCCAGGCAACATACAACACCAGGACAAAAGTTTTCCCTCTTGACTAGCTGCAGCAACCCTCTCCTTTGACTCCTGACAGGTCTCATATGAATCACATGGCGGATCGCGGATCAGCTGGTTTGCCTTGAAAGAATTTTACTTTATTCCGACTTGAAATACGATCCGCCACGCAGGCCATGCGACATGAGGATAATTGATCCACGGCTGAAGATCATGATGCGTATAAGACGCTAAATGGGAAAAAACTTTCCTCCTCCGGATGTATACACCAATCCTTCGCTACTCCGCGCTACTCCGCTACTCCGTGCTATGTTGCAATTCAATTACCCAATGTATCTGACACGATATCGAAACGATGACGGAGTAAGAAAGCCTTCAATACTTCACCTTCCCACATCTTTCCTTAAGCAGATTCTTACTCCATCCCGTTTTATTTTTTTCCTATTAATTAATAACGGGATTGACTGAAAGATCAGGATTCATCTTCTGTCCGGGCTGAAAAATTCGGTAGGAGTCGGGAAAGGGGGGCCAACAAGGGGCAGTAAAGTATTCAATACAATCATCCAAATGGAAGCCGGCCACCTGCGCGAAAACCCGCAAACTCCGCAACAACAAGAAACACCTCAAGCAATCACCTAACGCTGCAAAAGGCTGATGGGGCCTTCTTTTAGCAGCAAACAATCAAGCCACCAGACGAAACCAAATAATAAGAAGCCAACTTCCACCGGGTTCAAGCAGCAACGGATATGCACCCCGCTTGTCCCAACAAGGAACAAAATCATCTACAAAACAGCTTGCTCCGACGGACCCAATTCTGGGTCCGGAAAACCTTCTCAAAACCGGCTTCGCTCAAAAGGGCCTCCCTAGTTGCCTTTCCGGTCGCCATAAGCCACAAAGTTTCTGTTGACACCAAAACATTGCGCTTCTTCGACCCTGATGCAAAAAGCTTTGCAAAAATGAACCTAAACACGGTCCCAAAAATGGGACCGCCTGGCGGTCCCATTTTTGGGACCGCACGCACAGCTTAGTAAAAGCACAAAAGAAAAGCATTTTCACGGTCCCATTTTTGGGACCGTCTGGCGGTACCAAAAATGAGACCCCAAAATCGCAAAATCAACAGCAAGAGCCGACCCGTCCGAACAAAAATACAAGTGCGTTTATTTAAGCAAAAAGCATATAGATTTGGAACAGAGGAGGCCCGCACATGCGAAGCCTGATTTCAATTGACTTTCCGGCCCCAAAAATGGAACCTGAAAGCGCACATGTGGTATCAGCTGTCTCCGTTCACTGGCTCCAATGTGGCGATTGCGATGCAGCACGACCCAGGCAACATACAACACCAGGACAAAAGTTTTCCCTCTTGACTAGCTGCAGCAACCCTCTCCCCTTAGACTCCTGACAGGTCTCATATGAATCACATGGCGAATCGCGGATCAGCTGGTTTGCTTTGAAAGAATTTTACTTTATTCCGACTTGAAATACGATCCGCCACGCAGGCCATGCGACATGAGGATAATTGATCCACGGCTGAAGATCATGATGCGTATAAGACGCTAAATGGGAAAAAACTTTCCTCCTCCGGATGTATACACCAATCCTTCGCTACTCCGCGCTACTCCGCTACTCCGTGCTATGTTGCAATTTCAATTACCCAATGTATCTGACACGATATCGAAACGATGACGGAGTAAGAAAGCCTTCAATACTTCACCTTCCCACATCTTTCCCTAAGCAGATTCTTACTCCATCCCGTTTTAAATTAATACTATTAATTAATAACGGGATTGACTGAAAAGATCATAATTCATGTTCTTTCTGGGCGGAAAACTTCGGTAGGAGTCTAGAGGGGCAAGGGGGGCCAACAAGGGGCAGTAAAGTATTCAATGCAATCATTCAAATGGAAGCCGACCACCCGCGCGAAAACCCACAAACTCCGCAACAGCAAGAAACACTTCAAGCAATCACCTAAGGCTGCAAAAGGCTGATGCGCCTTCTTTTAGCAGCAAACAATCAAGCCACCAGACGAAACGAAATAATAAAAAGCTACCTTCAACTGGGGTCAAGCAGCAACCGATATGCACCCCGCTTGCCCCAACAAGAAACAAAATCATCTACAAAACAGCTTCCTCCGACGGGCCCAATTCTGGGTCCGGAAAACATTCTCAAAACCGGCTTCGCTCAAAAGGGCCTCCCTAGTTGCCCTTCCGGCCGCCATAAGCCACAAAGCTTCTGTTGACACCAAAAAATTGCGCTTCTTCGACCCTGATGCAAAAAGCTTTGCAAAAAATGAACCTAAACACGGTCCCAAAAATGGGACCGCCTGGCGGTCCCATTTTTGGGACCGCACATGCACAGCTTAGTAAAAGCACAAAAGAAAAGCACATTTTCACGGTCCCATTTTTGGGACCGTCTGGCGGTACCAAAAATGAGACCCCAAAATCGCCCAAAATCAACAAAACAAAAGCCGACCCGTCGAACAAAAAATACAACGTGCGTTTATTTAAGCAAAAGCATATAGAGTTGGAACAGAGGAGGCCCGCACATGCGAAGCCTGATTTCAATTGACTTTCCGGCCCCAAAAATGGAACCTGAAAGCGCACATGTGGTATCAGCTGTCTCCGTTCACTGGCTCCAATGTGGCGATTGCGATGCAGCACGACCCAGGCAACATACAACACCAGGACAAAAGTTTTCCCTCTTGACTAGCTGCAGAAACCCTCTCCCCTTAGACTCCTGACAGGTCTCATATGAATCACATGGCGGATCGCGGATCAGCTGGTTTGCTTTGAAGAATTTTACTTTATTCCGACTTGAAATACGATCCGCCACGCAGGCCATGCGAAATGAGGATAATTGATCCACGGCTGAGGATCATGATGCGTATAAGACGCTAAACGGGAAAAACTTTCCTCCTCCGGATGTATACACCAATCCTTCGCTACTCCGCGCTACTCCGCTACTCCGTGCTATGTTGCAATTCAATTACCCAATGTATCTGACACGATATCGAAACGATGACGGAGTAAGAAAGCCTTCAATACTTCACCTTCCCACATCTTTCCCTAAGCAGATTCTTAGTCCATCCCGTTTTATTTTTTTCCTATTAATTAATAACGGGATTGACTGAAAGATCAGGATTCATCTTCTGTCCGGGCTGAAAAATTCGGTAGGAGTCTAGAGGGGAAAGGGGGGCCAACAAGGGGCAGTAAAGTATTCAATACAATCATCCAAATGGAAGCCGGCCACCTGCGCGAAAACCCGCAAACTCCGCAACAACAAGAAACACCTCAAGCAATCACCTAACGCTGCAAAAGGCTGATGGGGCCTTCTTTTAGCAGCAAACAATCAAGCCACCAGACGAAACCAAATAATAAGAAGCCAACTTCCACCGGGTTTCAAGCAGCAACGGATATGCACCCCGCTTGCCCCAACAAGGAACAAAATCATCTACAAAACAGCTTGCTCCGACGGACCCAATTCTGGGTCCGGAAAACCTTCTCAAAACCTGCTTCGCTCCCCTAGTGGATTCGGATGGCTCTTGCGGGGTAGTCTCCTGATGGCTGTTCTGTCCTCGAACCACGTAAGTCGTATGGATTTGACTCCCATGGTGTTGTTGGAGTTTGCCTTTTTGATGCTCTTGCGATGCAGGAACAAATACAGCAATGTATTGGACATTCCATGCCACGTGCATATCCTTAGGATTGAAGTCAGGTGTGATGCATCGGACCTGCCCATCAATCACTCGTACGTACGACTCAGTACGGTCAAAGGATGCCGTTACTTTGAGGCCTAGGTATAGTTCACGGAACTAGTACTCTTTGAGTAACATGAATGAAAGGTGAGGCGATCTGGTTTCTAGACATGCTTTGCGGGCATCAAGACGGTTCAACCATTCAGAAAGGAACTCGATGATCCTAGTCTCCAGCTTGGGAAGGGCATTTTGGACGGCTTGGAACGCCGATTCCATGTCTGGTGAGGCTGTGAGCGTACCTACCGTGCGTCTGGCATACTCATCGGCAAAGAAGAGACGACACATTTTGGACACCTACGTGATTTTCGCAAGGGACCATGGGTCAGGTAAGGTGGAAAGACTGTGTAACAGTTCCGACGTCAGCTCACCTGGTGATACCATTGGAAGATCACTTTCTTTCGGTCGGTACCTGTCAGTTTCTTTTTTCCGTCCAACGCCTTGATGGCTTTCGCCAGGTCGTTACACACGTTCAACCGCAGCAAAAAAGATGAATTGTAAATTATCATGCAAGGCCGTCTATCCGTCAATAGCCTCAAAAGCGCTGGTAATGGAATAGCCGGCTTGGTTGGTACCTGTCAGTTTCGGTCCTCTGCACATGAAGCTTTGCGGCATCATGTTCTGCCGAAGTTGGGAGCCACGTTGGTTGACCATGGCTCGGAGGTACTTGCATACGCGGATGGCTGCTCTGCAGGCTTGGTAGGTTCGATGGGATATTCAGGGTCGGATGTACTTGCCACCCATCGAAGAAGTAAATGCCTGGTAGTGGTCTAATGTCTTGAGATAAGCCCAATTGTTCAAGGATGCATCCGGTTCGTGCATCGTACAAGCCCGACGGGAGAGACAGAGACCGAAGCTCGTACCAAACATTTTTTTCCGTCCAACGCCTTCATGGCTTCCGCCAGGTCGTTCAACATGTGCAAGAGCATGTTGCAATTGGGATTAATTGATTAATTAAGGCATGCCGAGGCCGGTGCTGGAGGTGGCCGCAAAAGTAAACTGGTGTAGGACCGATACATAGTCCTGTATGCTGTCACGATCAATCAGAAAACCAAACAAAACACCGAGGGAAAACAAACAAAAAACACAAAAACAAAAAAGCCCCAAACACAAACAGAAAACAAACCCCAAAACAAAAAACAAACAAACCAAAAAACACACACCACAGTTGAATGACGTGACAGGTTCCAGTTATGAGTGAAAAGGATTGATTACTACAAGAGGTGATAGCTAAGTATCATCTCGGTGCATGCAGAATGACATCTTGTGTGCCATGATGACGCTGGCCCCTAACAAAAAACCAAAACAAGAAACGCCACAAAAACACCAGGGGCCAATTGGCGGGTGCGAGAAGCAACAAAGCTCAATGCAGAAACCAGGGATCCCCCCAGCCAGGATCCCCGAGATCACAAAGAGCAGCCTTCACGGCATGACCTTCACCCTGACACTTTGAAGCAAACACCGACAAAGCCGGGTCGCAACGAAAGTGGTGAGAAGAACAAACGCAGTGAAACAGGAGAGTGAAACATGATCTAATGTGAGAAAGAAAGCAAGACTACGGCACTCAGGGCACACTCAGAGTCCGCTCAGTAGTGCTTTTCCAATCATCATACTCTCAAGAGATATCCATTGCAGTTCAGAGAGTGCTAACTGGATAGGCGCTGCGCCTGGGGTAGTTCACTTGAATGACGACCAGAATGAGGGGGCGGTGAGAGATATCCTACAAGGACATCTCTCATAGCTCCATCATTGCGGTTTGGCTCATGGTATGGGAGATTGTGCTCATCATCAGTGCGTGGTGTTATCTGTGCATTGAGCTCTTCCGATGACGTGCTAGCTCCTTTGGCTGTATGATCCAGTAACAATATGGCCTTTTGCGCTTGGGTGACTTCGTAGCTGGCCGAGATTGTACAACTATCTAATATGCAGCCAATTTGGCGGAGCTGGCGTATGGCAGCTTCCAGGTCAGCAAGCCTTTGGGATGGGATATTCTGGATGCCTTGAAGCTTCTGAGATGCTTTACTCAACAGGTTTGTGGCAGCTTCTACTTCACTGGTAGTGACTTGGCACAGGGTCAATTGAGTAATTGACTTTGCAAGGCGATGGACAGCTGCGTCTTTGTCAGAAGTCTGATGATCCATACTGCAAGATCAGCTCACACGCAAGGTACTCTGCAATCAGCGAGCCTCTAGGCGCTCTGTTCATCACTCATAGTGCTGCAACCTGGTCGAGAAAAGGCATAAGGACGTTCGGTGGAAGTCATCTGGCCGGGTGGTGTGTTGGTTGAACGAAGGTAAAACGGCAACGGGCACCATGGCGTACTTTGACATCATACTATGCTACTAAAACACACTACATGAAGTAAGGCCCCTTAGAAAGGATATTATATCTCCCCACCTCCTCACGTCCCTTATTGACACAATGGCAAGCTTACCACAGGAGTAGCTGCAATGGGTAGTGGTCAACCATGGGTACCCCATGGTGACAGAACTTAGGAACCACGGGCTTAAAAATGGCTAATATCATGCCAACGCACCTCAATGGTCTCACCATGCAGTATGGAACAGACGGTACATGGAGCCAAAACCAGGATACACACTGCAGCAACTATGGGCTGATTCTGAGCCTGCCATAGGCAAGAAAACGTCCCCTTCGAAATCAAAACAAATGACGTTTTGCGTGCAGTAGCGGCTATCCAACATCTTCCATCTCCTACGCCACCTGACAGCCCCTTCATACACGCGTTAGGGACATCGGCAGCTCACAAGGCCTCACGACAAACTGACACCCCAGCTCAAAGAGCCCTAGAGAAGTGGGAGCGTACTCTGTGTGAAAACAAGGCAGTGGCAATTCTTGCAGAGGTGCAAGCTGGCCGACCAGCCCTGATCCAGAAAGATGGTGGCGAAATGCTCATCGCCATTGTCCTTGACAGGCCGCTAGCGGAATGGCTTTGTTTTTCGCGTAGGATCCTGGTCATTTCACGAGTAAAAGCTGCAGGGTCTCAACTGGTGCTTTGCTTCCACTAATTGCCCAAATGATGAAACCAGCCAAAAGTAGTGACCCACTCCCTGCAAAGACCGCAGTCAGTAGCTCCGGTAGCCGTGATCAATCTTGCACCAGTCAGTCCGTGCAGTTTCAGTAAGCTACTAGAGCCAGTGTGGGGTACCCACGGTCATGGTTGATTTCTAGTGAGTCTCTTTTCATGTCATATTCTTTAAGCATGTCGTCCAATTCTTGCTGGCTTGCGGCTCGATGAATACAACATTGTCTAACGGCACCATCAATGTGCAATGGCCATCCTACGGGCATGTGGGAGTCTTCAAGGAGTCCATCTCCATTCTGCTCGATAATTGTGCCCAGCATAGGGACATCAATTGTTGCCTTCAGGCTGACCTGTGCGCGCTTGCACTTCCCCGTGTCAGGTGCAAAAAGGCTTCGGGCAGCCAGCAATTCAAGCGATGGGAACTCGGGTTGGTCTTTCATTGGCAGCACCTCTTCCTTGATAACTTCAGCCCCTATGGGACTGGCGGAACTTGCAGTTTTGATGCTTTCACTGCGCAGGCTGTGGTATACTGGTGGGATCATCCATGCTGACACGAAAACTGTGATAAACTGCACGTTCGAGATGACCTGCAGGTTCTGATGATGATGATGATGAGAGCGACGTAGGTAGCCACAACCTTCTCGAGGACCAAGGTTGAAACACGAATTGCCATGGGCGCGTCGACCTTGCACTACACAATGAAATATGTCCACATCTTGGAAGAGGCTTGGTCTTAAGTATCCGAGTAAGAAGGGATTTGTTACGTATATATCGGGTGTACCGATGATCTGCTGGAAACAACCTCTGGTGTAGAAAAAGCGCCCTGCACAGATCCACGGTCAGATCCAACGCTTCTTCCAAAATTCCTACAGAACTACGCGGGTAAACGCGTACGTCAACCACGCACACCAAACACAAGCGCAGCGCGTAAGTCCCTAACTAATTAAACTAAAGCAATACCGTGTCAAAAGAAATGTTTCTCCATAGACTCCCACATACTGACGTCAAGCTCCTTCTTTTCGCTCCAGACGCAGCACGATCAGTCGAAGAGAAACACAAACACAACAAACAAACAAAACAAAACAAGGGAAGAAAGAAGCTCATGTTCCCTCTGCTGATCTGTCTTATGTCAAGTTATGTGACACAGCAGCTTCTGTTCATTAAATGAACTTCTGACACCAGTCCTTCGAGCCGATGTCTCAACTGGTAAACTCGATTTCAGGTTTCCAGTTAACAAACCTCAAGTTCTTCAAATAAAGGTTTGTTGAAACTATTCCAGCTGCTAGGAGTCTACAAAACTCAATTTCACTAGATGAATTCAAAATCATCGAAACACTTCCAAAAGTTCTCCAATCAAACTGGTTCTCATCCAAACGTGAATAACCAGCTCACTAGTCATACGCTGACTAACTTCTCAAGAACGAAGTGATTCACACAAGATGTCTGTACAACCTTCTTCTGGATATAAAGTATAGTCAGAACACAAAGTTCTTTCTCCAAATCAGTTTTCCACATAGAGATAGCATCTCACAGTTTCCAAGCTCAATGGAGAATAGAATGTTCTATTCGACATTGTCAATGTAGGTCAGCCAAATACAGTTGTATCGCTGAAGTCTTTCGACCACTGTAATAGCCAATCCACAGTGTAGATCAAAGTCGTGTCAAAACAATGTCGTCCTCACAGAGATAATCAAAGTCATCTCAGGAACGATAAACGGCAAACCATAGGATCAAGTGCATGATCCATAGGCCACGATGACGATGATGTAGGTATTGTCCTCACAATACCGAAACATCTCATCACGAAACTCTCAGACAAATAAGATGCCCAAATATGATCATTGTCCTCACAATGCCAATGCATCTCAAGGTCCAAGTTCAAAGCATAATAGATTCTCTCCATCAGATATTTCCAGCTAGCTTAAACTCTTCTCCAAGAGTTTCTGGTTGTGTTCTCATCACTTGGAGAGAATGACCTTCTCAACGTCGAAGACGTAATAAACAATTCCAATGTCAAACCAATGTAGGTATTTTCAGCTCAAGCAATAAGCTGTACCAGACTCAAGTCGAATCCAGAATAAGATGTAGAACTGATCCATATACCACAATCACTGGTCAACACTGATCAATGACATCATCCTGATGTCAGAAATGATACGTCCGAAGACCAATATAATATTGTGACACAGGATGGTCACATCCAAGATTCTTTCCGCAATAAGTAGAGTGTTCTCTACCAATCTGCCATGACTTCTTGCAGTAACCTTCCACATATCCTCTGTGCATAAACTATACAACCAATGATGAATGGCATGTCGCTTCACCCTTACCCAAAGGGTGGTCTCACACGGGGTGTCAAATTTCCATACCCCCTTTCGACATGACATCTCATCCACTCACTCGCTTCCGTACCTGGAAGAAAGAAAATGTTCACGTTCCAGATCATATCCATGATCAAAAGATGTCCACAGAAGTTGCACCAGAAGTACATTCACGGTTCAGATCACATCCATGACCAAAATATCCAAAGAAGTTGCACCAGAAGTACGTGTACTTCCAAAATAAAAGGTAGATGATAAAGCATCATCCAAAACTCATCTCGTTCGATTCATGCATAATGTATTAACTTCCAAATTCAAAATCTTCTCTGTCGCGAAAGCCAGATGTTGGAATACCAGACTCAGTCCAAAGACTCCTAAAGTCTTTCCAGTACTAAGCTCGTCTTCCAAAATCCAGTTCCTCGGATAAACCATGGCGTCGATACCGATATATCTACGGTGGTGTTGTCTTCCTACAACAAACAAAACAACAACAACAGAACAAAACAAAACAAACACACACACACACGAGACCCAAGACGAAACCTAACGTCGCATGATCGGAGTCAACACGAAAACCAAAGGCCAACTGTTTCAGCTAATCCGCACCTTCGTGTAGAAGGTAGGCGTATGAAAAGAAAACGCAAGTGAAGTAATATCACTCATGCAACTCATCTCAAATTCAGAGCAAGTGAAGTACAGTTCACAGTCACGGCACAACAAATTCAAAATGTTCTGAATGAAAATCTCTCACAGTCAGTGTTAGGACTAGCTAAGATTGGCACGGAATGAGGAAGCGGTGAGGGACATTTTAGCAAAACATCTCTCACAGCTTCATCATCGCATAGATCGCCGTCCCCCTTTCAACGTCTGATCCATCCTAAAGATCTCGGAGGTGTGATATGTCTTGCTTGAGTCTATATCATGACATGACAGTGCAATGTGTCTGCAATCATGGCATCAGATTCCCCGGAAGATTTTTCCATTACTTAGACTCAGATTCCGTCCGAGTTTCTTCCCAGGTTCTCATCATATGCCATGACAATACAATTATACCAAAAATGTTTGTGCAAACACTCACAACATCAAGTTCCATGTCTCAAGAAACAAAACTCAAGTCATGTACACAACAACTCAAACATGAGAAATATCGCAATCAAGCCAATCAAGAACAACTTCAACTTTTCTTCATGATGTCTCCCTCAGATCTGCTAGCAACTCCGAGTTCTGAATGCCTTCAAGAACGTTGCTCTCGCTATCGTCACTGAGAGACATATGACAGCGAAACGAACTTCAAACCAAAACCAAAAGTATGCAAACAAAACCGTATCTACTGCGTCACTCGGTGTGTCTTGCCCCCTTTTAAACTCAAATCCGATGCCTGCGCTCAACCATGCCGTCATTTCTGAAAACAACAAGTGAACCTCGAGCTGATAAAATCAACTATTCTCTTGTCGTTAAACCAGGCGAATTCCAGTGCCTTTGGCACTCTGCTCAGGGATAGATATCAGGGGTACACCCTGCGGTATTCCCGCGTCCCCTGAATCTGCATATACCCCAGAGGGGAAAACGCTGCAGTCCCCGTCAGAGGATCGTGACGTGGTGTGGGTGAAACAGCTCTGACACGTCCCGTGACCTCCTCGATCACCTGAGTAGGTGGCGACTTCATGTCCTTAACCTCCAAACCCAGGGGATAGCTCATCGGAACTTCACCCATCCGCGCCGGGCTATACCCTGCAAATCGCACTGTCTGCAATGTTGGTGGTGCTGGAATTGCCGGCCTTGGCGGAATTGCCGGAGGCGGTGGAACACTTGTGCCGGGTCCAGCTGGTGCCATGGTTGGAGTCATAGGAGCCAATGGCGGATCCATAGGTGCCAAAGGCGGGTCATACGCCGGGGGAATTTCTGCCGGTGGCGTTCCCCTGATTTCTGCCGGTGGCGTTGCCCTTTCGATTCTTTCTGCCACTAGCTTGAGGTTCTCCTGGAGTTTATCCATACTCTCCTGGAGTTGCGACATGATGTCTTGTAATGACTGATCCCTTTCCAGGCGACCCTTCTTGTTGTCACGAAGGGTGTCCTTCATTGAAGCGTCAAGCGACCATTCAACATGCTTCTTGAGCTTGGTAAGTTCACCTACCATTGCTCCAACCCTGCTGGTGTTATGATTCACACCTGCAGCAAGGGACTCAGAAGCACGAGCCATGTTGGTGACGGCTTCTCCAACAGCTTCCAGGGATCTGCAAAGGTCAGACTGCAGAGTATGGGTACTCTTAATCAGGATCTCAAGTTTGTCCGTCGATCCCTTCAACGCCGCGACCATGGACGTGATTCCCACAGCCAAGCCTGTGGTAGAACTCAACAAGTCGGCCGTCTCGTTGGGATCAAAGGACTCATGATGTCTTCTCAGCCTCGGAGATCTCGATCTGTCGTCATCTCTTCCAGCATCTCCTTCATCCTTGTCTTCTCCATCCACATGGATAGTATCCTGCTCTTTCTCTTTCTCGGAATCCGTCTCAGCCACTCCTGTCTGTGCCGTCAACGGTGGGTTCTCAGACAAGGGAAGCTCTCCCTCTGCCATTGGAACTGCTGGGGCTGCTGGAGTTGCGGAACCGGCAACGTTCGCTGCCATGAATTGCTCAAGTCTCCTAGACAAGGCCTGATGCACCCGCTGGGATAAGCCGGGGCCCAAATACAGCTTGGGCATAATCTGCAATTCAACTTGACAATCCCTATAATGACCATGCAGACCACAACTCAGCCATTTCATGCCATGCCAGGCACAAACTCCCTCTTGTTCATCCTAAGGTGCGTGACTCACACCTTAACAGATGAATTGCACTTCCGACAAAGATCACACTCAATACTACCCCAAGATGCGTGCCGCACATCTTGACAGGTAATATGTGATCGATCAAACTCCAATATCTCAGACCAAAACAAAAATAGTGCAAACTTGTGGCAAACCGCAACCTCAATCCAAATCCAACTGTCTGCATGCACAACTCTTCACAAAACTGCAAACCAGATCACAGTGGTTTCCACGCGTATGAAACCCATAGACATGTCATGCAGCAAAAATGAAAACTCATGCAAAACTCGTGACAGTTGAAAAAATCACACAAACTAAGCTCCACAAGTCCAAGTTCTGTCCAGTCCGAAATCGTCCAAAACTCTAAAATTCCAAGACATCCCAAAATTGTCATCTCACTCCAATCTCAGCTTGACAGCTCTTTCACCACAGCTTTTGCCTTTCTCCTCGCAGCTATTGTCGGCTTCCAAGTCTAGCACTACCACCCGACCTGGAGCCATTAAAAAACCTGTACATAGAGGGGATCTTTCCTCTATTTCTTCTGTGCTCAAATGATTTGGTGAGCCTCCTTAGAAAATCTGTATAGCAGATTCCCGCACTGGTCATACTCTTCGGATCGCATCGCTCCCTGCCAGCGGTACTCATTGGGTTTATATTTCAAGAGAACTCCCGACTCGGCCTTCTGAAGATAGCCGATGGCGGTCACTTCGACCTCGACCAAGACATAGTCTTTGGCACAAAACTCACCCTTTGGACCTTCTGGTGTCCAATCATTGAAGTACTGAGCACGTTCAACGGCAGCAACCGGGTCTTTTCGTAGTCCAAACCTTTTGGAATATTCGTCAGGCTGAACCTCCTTGCCATTGTTCAAGTCCTCAAACTGCTTAGGAGTCAACGCCAACCAAAGACGAATGGATTCCATTGCCGTTGATGCCATGGTATCTCAAAGCTATTGCGAGGGTAGCTGAAATGCAAAAACACTGAGCCAAAGTTGTCTTATAGTAAAACAGCAACGGTGGAATGAAACATACACAGACATGAGAAGTCCAGACAAAAATGTCACGTCCAGTCCAGCATAATAGACAGCTCCATACTTCGTCTCTCACCTAGACAGTATGTCGAGCTATAAACTGACAGCACATTTACATTCATTTCAGTCAGTCTCACGTTTCGGAACCTATGCAAGTCGTAATCGCCCCTGCCGTCCAGTTCCCTACGTCTCTTTCTCTTCTACTTAAATCTGTTCTCTGAGCCTATGCACGTCTGCAATCTAGCTCACGTGTGAACCTTGCAACGTCTTGCAATCTGGTCCACGTTTTGACTTTCTACAACTTTTCTTTTCCTTTTCGGAACCTATGCAAGTCGTAATCGCCCCTGCCGTCCAGTTCCCTATGGACCTATGCAGCGCCTCTGCCATCCAGCCCATTTCTTTTCTTTTCTGTTGTAAGTCAAAACTCTTCAACTCAAAAGAAAATTGCAAATCTCAAATCCCAGATTCCCTCTCTTGCTTTTCACTCTGAGCAACACGAAAACGCACAAACTATACTACCGTTCTACTTCCTCTCAGGATCCTCTGCAAAGCCCAAGTGCTGTAGATCTCGCAGAACTCCATGCCAGCCTTCTGGTAGTACAAGATGTCCATTCAACATGACCCAGGTTCGCAAAGGAAACCATTCCGGAGTCGACCAACATCACAAGCATCTTGTTCTCAAACTACATTTCTACCAAAGGAAATGCCACAACCATCGTAGGCAAACCACACTGGCAATCATTGCTACAAAGACCATAGAGCTCGTCTCACAGCCAAACTGGCTTGCAGAAACCTCCATGCTCGTCCATCCATCTAGAGAGGTACGGTATGATTGCTCTAAGCCAAAAGGGAATACTTGCATTCAAGTTGTCTTCACACAAAGTCCAGTCAGTCTGACAACAACTCAAGAGTACCTACCTGTCTCAGGATTCAATGCACCTTCTCTGCATCTGTATCAGGTTTCACAAACAACTGCACCAATCCAAAGAACGTAAGTCATACCTGACCTGCCTGCGACACTGCAAAACTGTTCAAATTCCTGTCAAAAACATGAAAAGCAAACTCACAACAAAGTTTCCGGTTTCGTTTCAAATACAGTTCAAACAGTTTCCACTACCTACACAGTTCAGGTCGTTTCCAATGAGTCACTACATGTCCCAATCAAACGCACTCACAACTGCAGTTCAAACCTACATCCTAGGTTACCTGATGCATCTGACAAATCAAACCAACTTTCCCAAACAGGCAAACACAGCTCACTCCGTTGTCAACTCACAGTCTCAACACCAAGTTCCACTGTGCCTCCAGTGCCATGACGGTTCCTATCTCTCTCTCTCAGCACTCTAGTACCTACACTGCCAGGCAAACAACAATGCTTCAGGCTTCAATCTCAAGGTCACCAGTCAGTGCAAACATCCGTCAAGCTCCACTGCTCCTGCACACTACTGAACCTCAGGTGTTCAATTATTCACGCATTACATTACACATGTGGCAACTAAACCAAGGTCACTGACAAAGCAAACTCGACCCTCCGTGGTTCTCATGCCAACGTTTTTCCAATCTATGGCAACTAAACCTGGTCACTGACCATTCCGGGTTCTCATGCCAATCTCTCTCAACTCTGGGCAACTAAACCTGGTCACTGACCATTCCGGGTTCTCATGCCAATCTTTCTCAACTCTGTGGCAACTAAACCAAGGTCACTGACCATTCCGGGTTCTCATGCCGATCTTTCTCAATTCTGTGGCAACTAAACCTGGTCACCAACCCTCCGTGGTTCTCATGCCAACGTTTCTCAACTCAAACTGTCATCTCCAGGCATGACGCCAGGCTCAGTAGCACCACGCACTGTGCACTCCGTGCGTCCTGAATCATCTACAACCTGACCAACCTGTCGAGATGTTACTCCTTCTTACTTTCAATATGGACCTATGCAGCACCCTGCCGTACAGCCCACTTTCCTTCTAACTCTTTCCAATGCTCTCTAGTGATTCTCCAGGCACTTTCTCTCACTCTCGGCCAAAATCACAAAGCTTCCTGGTTTCCTAGTGACTCTCCAGGCTCTCTCTCTCTCTCTCTTTCTAGCCAAAGTCACCGAACTTCTTACACAACCAAATCACAAATCTCACATGCAACGCAACTCAGTGTGTTGCAGCTCAGCCGCTGATACTTATTTTACTCTCGCTTACCACTTTTGTCAGGAACTCCATCGCCTATGCCCATGATATTTCACCTATCCAATGCTCTGTGATACCGTGCAAGTACCTGTCCTCGCACTTCACAGGATCGATGCTGCAACTCCCTTTCCAAGCCCATGAGATTGTCCTTCAATATCATGATGATATCCAAGTTGCTTCGGTTAATTCGCAGATCTTCCAATAGCAGTATCAGCCATTCCAGGAGTACGATCTGTGTCTGTAGCAACCTTATGACACCTTGCAACTTCTCTATCTCAATAATTCGGCCAAGGAGTTGCTCATTCTCTGCCTCATACACAGCATTGTCTCTCCTCCGATCTCTAGATCTATCTCTGGCATCCATCTTAGGCAAAACTATTGCGAAGTTCCTTGATACCCAAATTTCTTGAGCCAAATAGGGTACAGTGGCTTCAAACTTTCCAAACAGGTCAACTTCTACAAGCATTCTACACACTCAAACGTCACCAGGCAAGTTGTCGGAGTCCTTACTTGTCCAAACACCTCGCTTGTGTCTCCAGGATCTACTCCCAACCTCAGCCTATCCGGACGTTCTCAATGCTCATCTCCAGGCAAGTTGTCGGAGTCTTCACTGTCCAAACACCTCACTTGTGTCTCCAGGACTTACTCCCAACCTCAGCCTGTCGAGATATCCTAAGCATTTCAAAACATGTCATCTCTGGCAATCACTTGACAAGTCACCTTCACCCAATGACCTCACAGTCAATATGCCACACAAGTGAAACAAAAACACGTCTCATCTGAATCGAGAATACTCAAGCTCTTCGATGCCCTTGACTTTACATCCGCAATGTACCAACCTAGTGATCACTTCAGAACCTTAGTACAAGCTCAACACAGATCTCGCGAAAATCCAGGAGCTCAATACAAACGATCTCAGCTTCACCTTAGATGGTGTCCTTAGTACACTGCAACAAGGGTCAGCGGAGAATGGTGTGGGTAGCTCCGTAGAGCTCCGCTACCATGTAGAAAAAGCGCCCTGCACAGATCCACGGTCAGATCCAACGCTTCTTCCAAAATTCCTACAGAACTACGCGGGTAAACGCGTACGTCAACCACGCACACCAAACACAAGCGCAGCGCGTAAGTCCCTAACTAATTAAACTAAAGCAATACCGTGTCAAAAGAAATGTTTCTCCATAGACTCCCACATACTGACGTCAAGCTCCTTCTTTTCGCTCCAGACGCAGCACGATCAGTCGAAGAGAAACACAAACACAACAAACAAACAAAACAAAACAAGGGAAGAAAGAAGCTCATGTTCCCTCTGCTGATCTGTCTTATGTCAAGTTATGTGACACAGCAGCTTCTGTTCATTAAATGAACTTCTGACACCAGTCCTTCGAGCCGATGTCTCAACTGGTAAACTCGATTTCAGGTTTCCAGTTAACAAACCTCAAGTTCTTCAAATAAAGGTTTGTTGAAACTATTCCAGCTGCTAGGAGTCTACAAAACTCAATTTCACTAGATGAATTCAAAATCATCGAAACACTTCCAAAAGTTCTCCAATCAAACTGGTTCTCATCCAAACGTGAATAACCAGCTCACTAGTCATACGCTGACTAACTTCTCAAGAACGAAGTGATTCACACAAGATGTCTGTACAACCTTCTTCTGGATATAAAGTATAGTCAGAACACAAAGTTCTTTCTCCAAATCAGTTTTCCACATAGAGATAGCAAGCATCTCACAGTTTCCAAGCTCAATGGAGAATAGAATGTTCTATTCGACATTGTCAATGTAGGTCAGCCAAATACAGTTGTATCGCTGAAGTCTTTCGACCACTGTAATAGCCAATCCACAGTGTAGATCAAAGTCGTGTCAAAACAATGTCGTCCTCACAGAGATAATCAAAGTCATCTCAGGAACGATAAACGGCAAACCATAGGATCAAGTGCATGATCCATAGGCCACGATGACGATGATGTAGGTATTGTCCTCACAATACCGAAACATCTCATCACGAAACTCTCAGACAAATAAGATGCCCAAATATGATCATTGTCCTCACCATGCCAATGCATCTCAAGGTCCAAGTTCAAAGCATAATAGATTCTCTCCATCAGATATTTCCAGCTAGCTTAAACTCTTCTCCAAGAGTTTCTGGTTGTGTTCTCATCACTTGGAAAGAATGACCTTCTCAACGTCGAAGACGTAATAAACAATTCCAATGTCAAACCAATGTAGGTATTTTCAGCTCAAGCAATAAGCTGTACCAGACTCAAGTCGAATCCAGAATAAGATGTAGAACTGATCCATATACCACAATCACTGGTCAACACTGATCAATGACATCATCCTGATGTCAGAAATGATACGTCCGAAGACCAATATAATATTGTGACACAGGATGGTCACATCCAAGATTCTTTCCGCAATAAGTAGAGTGTTCTCTACCAATCTGCCATGACTTCTTGCAGTAACCTTCCACATATCCTCTGTGCATAAACTATACAACCAATGATGAATGGCATGTCGCTTCACCCTTACCCAAAGGGTGGTCTCACACAGGGTGTCAAATTTCCATATCTGGAGGCCGGACCTGTGCCGGTCTCAACTTTGGACAAGCTACCCGTGGGATCAGAGATGATTCTGTGGAGTGTGAAATAAACAAAAGAGACCACAAAAAGGGAGAACTATGAACTTCCTTTCCTGTCTATCGCCCTGAGTTTAGGAAGGTGAAACGTATATATCACACTGGTGACTGACATGGTACTGCAGAAACCTGTGGTGGCCCCCGATAGGGACCAACCTACCTGGAGGGCTCCTCGTAGGAGTTCCCTCTTCTGGCTGCTTTGTACCAGAGGACCGACACAAGACTGTAATCCCGCATAGTATGTAAAAGAGTCAGCACATTGTCCAGGGGAACATTATTATATAGTATCACGCTGGGTCTAAGGAGGCTTCCGTGTGTGACATTTCCATGGAAAGGAAAAATTTACAGTTGTTTTCGCAAAACCACGCCTGGATCCGGCTACCATTGCGGGGATTCCTAGCCCTCCTGGTTTCCTCCGGCTTTGCCTTTCCCTTTACCCTTGCCTTTGGCGCCTTTGCCTTGACCATCTTTGACTTTCCCATCTTTTCCTTTCCATAACCCTCTCTACGACGCACCGCAGGTCCGCGGTCTGGAAAAACCTGGAGTTTGTACTGATCTCCCGTTGTATGCTGTGAATATACATATAGGGCCCAGTTGAGCATATTTTTGACTGCATTGAACACCACGCGAGAGGGCTCACCTTGTTGCAGACGCAGATTATACCGATTATCCCCAGCGCGAGAGCAGAGGTCCACCAGGGGTGCACCAGGGGTGCCACATTAAATGCATCCAAAGTTGCCTTTCGTGCGGCTGGGGTGTGCCACTTGCGTCGGGGGTTATTAGCTTGGCTTGTGGCCGAGAGCTCACCTTCTTCCACCTCGCGTTCGAGTACTTCGCGGATTTCACGCATGAGAACCTGCCCTGTGCGCTTGCGGATTTCTGCATTTTCCATCGTTTTGGCTACCAGATCTTTAAACATCTGGTCAAGACCAGGCGAATTTTCAATACGGAGGTAAGCAGTTTCCAGCTTAAAGCGATACTCCAAGTTTTCCATGCGGTCTTCATGGGTGCGGACTTGTCCTTCCATCGCGGTGAGGCGACGATCGAATTCGTCCAGACGTCTCTTACGGGCAGGGTCTTGAGCATTGGCGCGGGGTTGGCGTGCCATTAGGTCACCAGGAGGAAGGGCACACAAAAGATAACTACCTTGATGTTCATCATGGCTGCGGGAAGTTGTAGCTTTATTGTTTTTTTTTAAACTGTGGTGGGGTAGTAGAAGAGGCAGGTGGACTTGGATAGGCGAATCGAAGGAGACTTAGGACCTACCGTCCGGTTCGACGTTTGGAGAGTTTGGTAATAAGACCATCCCGGAGGGCTTCGGCAGTGGCTAACGGTCAAAGTTCGTGTGAGGGTTGCTATGCTCCGCACGGATCAGACCGTCGGTTCCTCCGTGACGAATGCCAGGGTAGTCACGGTGTCTGGGGTAACCTGGACCTGCTTCGTGTGTTCCCATGCTTTCGGGTATGTGTCACATGGAGGGGTGGGATCGCTATCGACTGGGTCACCCAGCGGTCGAGGTTCTGGCAGAAGCACCTCGGCTTAATGTACAGTCAGGCCACAGTAAGGTCCTACACCAGGGATCGAGCTGTGCTGCGTTGGGACCACACCCTGAAAAGGGGGAGGTTGTAAGGTGGACAAGAAACCAACCCACCGAAATACCTCATGTGGGAACCTTCGCAGGCCACATCGGATAAAGACATCAACGGTCTGGTGTTGCTTGCTTCTGCGGGTTGCCGCCTTTTTGGCGAGCGCATACACCGGGAGACCGTGTACGTCCTTTGTGGTGGAAAGGGTACCGCCCCAGGGTGCGCCCTACATGGGAGCCCAAAGGTACCAAGCGATCAATCGTGGCTCAGCCCAGCATTGGTTTTCTCAACACTAAATATTACTCCAATGGCTCTCCTACAGAAGATACAGAAGATTGCCTGGGCAGAATCACTGTAGGACTCACCCGGTCCAAATCATTAACCTTGCTAGTCTCACCTCTGGACATGATGGGGCTCATGGGCATGGCACAGGTGATTGCCACCATCGCCTACGGCATCGGGGGCCTACGGAGGGGAGAAACGACATGGAAGTGGCCAGAATTTAACCCTGACCCAGTACAAGAGAATCTTGCGCAATTAAGCCGTTGGTCACTGAATTCACCACCAAACTGGGAATACCCGCCCCTCGCTATCGCCAACCAATACTACGATCAGCATGCTGATGAGGTAAAGCGAGCAAGGTACCGTTTGATATTGGTCCGAGGGTCAGACCTTCGCTGGTTGGACAGAGCGCGCTTCCAAGAAATTCAAGCAGGCTTGCGAACCCAACACAAGTGGCTCCCCAAGCAACATCTCCCTTTCTCCGAAGTCGTCCTATATGCCTATGCTGCTGATCGCACACCCTTTCCCACATACGTGTGCCTACCTTCAGGACTGTATAAAGCACGCACCGGGAATGTAGTAGCGCAGACAGGCCCAGACCAGGAGATCCTGTCCCTGCCTGGCATATATTTCTTTGATGGATGGCGATTACACCCAAACTTGCCAATCCCAGACCACCTGCCACGCGCAGCAGAGGCACCAGTTCAAGGTACCGCTCCTGATGCACCTACACCTGATGCGGAGCCCAAACGGTCGCCAGAAGAAGAAGCGAGGGACATTCTTGCAGTAGCCGCCAAGAACCAGCCAGAGGATGGCCCGAGCACAAGAAAAGCAGCTGTCCGCGCATGTAAATACCTGAGAGCCATGGTCAACCAATACGAAACCACCATCCAAGCTGTGCATAGTGCCGCCCGCACCCACACGCAAAGAAGTAAAGGCATGGTTGGACCTCCTGTTGACTATCGCCCACAAGGAGAAGCCCTCCCAGTAATATCAGCAGACCTCACCTCTGAGTTATTGCATTGCCTATCGACGCTCCCAGACCCATGGCCCTTAGCCAAAATTACCATCGATATGGAGAAACCGAGCCAATGGGTCTCAAAATTGTGCAGACTTTATTTTGCGGACGAGTACGCCAAGCGCACAGTAGGACTTCCCTCACGTAAACATGTTCCGGACATTGCAGGCGCCCTCCGAGCAGTTCAAGCCATCCTCCCCAAACTGGAAGTCAAGATGATTGAATTCTTAGCTGAATGGATGGTAACTCTGTTAATGCCAGCCAGACACGTAATGGAAGTGAGGGCACCTCATCTTTCCTTCATGATGCTCAAGGAATACTGGTTCAGGGAACTTTACTTAGGCCTGAAAGTCACAGCGTCCTTTGACCGCTCTGAGTCATATACCAGAGTGATCGATGGCCAGGTAAGATGCATCACGCCTGAAGTGAAGCCGCAGAATTTGCAGGTCATTTGGAATGTGCAGTTCATCACAGTCTTTGTGCCAGCATGGATGATCCCGCCTGTCTATCATAGCCTACGCAGAGAAAGCATCAAAACTGTGAGTTCTGGCAGCCCCATAGGAGTCCAGTCAGTCCGCCCTACTTGGTTTGAGGACACAACACCTAAGGACCCTACCTCTCAGCAATCTCAAGACCCTCACAAGGAGCAAGCCCAACCACTTCATGGTCTCAAGTTAGTCATCAAAGAAGAAGTGTTACCAGCGACTGACCAACCGCAATTCCAGTCGCTTCAGCTGTTGGCTAGCAGGGGCCTGTTGGCACCTGATACATGGAAGTGCAAACGCGCACAAGTCAGCCTGAAAGCAACTATTGATGTCCCCATGTTGGGTACAATCATAGAGCAAAATGGCGATGGGCTCCTGGAAGACTCCCACATGCCAGTAGGATGGCCACTCCACATCGATGGCGCTGTCAGACAATGTTGCATTCACAGAACTGCTAGTTTACGATATGCTCAAGGAATACGACATGAAACGAGACTCTGTTGAAATCAACCATGACGCGCCTCAATGGTCCCATCATGCAGTGTGGAACCGCAAGTATATGGAACCAAAACCTGGATATACGCTGGAACAGCTATGGGCTGACTCCGAACCTGCAGTAAATAAAAAAACGACCACTTCCTATGAAGTACAGGCAGATGACCTTCAGCGTGCCGTATCGGCCATTCGGCATTTTCCGCCCCCCATTCCTCCGGACAGCCCCTTCATACAAGCGTTAGGAACACCAGCTGCCCTGAAAGCCCCACCACAGACTGATACCCTAGCGCAAAGGGCACTGGAAGAATGGGAGCGCACTCTGTGCGAAAACAAGGCAGTAGCAATCCTTGCCGAGATACAAGCTGGACGACCGACCATCATCCACAAAGATGGCGGGGAAATGCTTATTGCCATTGTTCTGGACAAGCCACTGGAGGAAGCAAAGCAATTAGTTGATGACCCTGCGGCATTCACCCGCGAAATGACACGCATCCTGCGCGATAAGCATACTCACCCGCTCATAGCCCAAATGATGAAACCTGCGGAGAGTAGTGAGCCACCCTCTGCCACTGCGAGCGCGAGTGGTGCCAGTAGCAGTCGAGACCTTCGCACTACACCACACGAACAATTCCAATAAAACGCACCAAATGACACAAAGTACCCAAGTTCCACGAAGAGCAATCAGCATCCAACTTCAACTAACTTGAACGGCGTTGTCACCATGGGGTACTCATGGTTGATAACTGCCTGCCACCCCTCTTCCCCAGTCGACATGCTGGAGCCAGCATAGGATTGCTAGCACAAGATATATTGGTGACAGTAAAGTTGAGCGGCGTTGTCACCATGGGGTACTCATGGTTGATTTCTGCTCGCTGCGGTTACCATGTTCTCAGCATCCAGAATCGAGCATGGGACGGGAGGCGGGGAGGGCGGGTATACTAATTATCCTGTTGTGGGTTGTTTGTCATTTTGTGTCTTTAAACGTTGCATGGAAGTGTAGTGAGATGTCAAAGCACATCAAGCCATGGCGTCCGTTGCTGTCTTGCTCAGGCAATCTAGTACCTGCATTGCTTGAATGTCACCCGACCATAGGAGCTCCGTGCAATCAAACGAAGTAGTATGCCTGCCTCAGGAACCCTCAGATTCACAATGAGGCACAGGATCTCCTCTTACTGCAGGACTATGTGCACAGACTGACGAACACTCTCAGAACTTTGGAAGACACCCACGCCGTATTGCAGCAAACGGAACTCCTTGCAGGTGTTATCAACGAGCAAGACTGCAGAGACATTCGCACAGCCTGCTGTTGCTTAAGAAGTCTGCGCATTCGACTAGAAGCCCGTGCCAACGTTACAGAACGAGAAGTGATTAGTCGACAGCTACAGCTCATGCATGCGAGCGTACAACAGCACCGGACTGAAGACCTTAACACAGCTGACACAAGTTGCCTGTCCAGAACCTCTTTTGAGCACTTTGAGGATAGACCTGGTCCCTGGGCAGAGAAAAACGCTCGTATTCCTACACCAATGTAACCAAGCAAGCTACCATGATCATTGACCGCATCTAATGCAGTTGATCTCAACACCTGCCAAGTTGACCGCTCCAGCTGCGCAACGCTTGCAAGCCTGCATCCATGCGGTCGAGCTCGCCCTTCGCGAACTCGATCGCATTGGATTCAGTTTTGAAAGTGGTATACTCCGCCAAAGTGCACTGCAACTCCCATATATGGGTATTTTCTCCATGTCACGAAGATGCAATGCAAGAGCACTAGCATGGTAGTGCCACTAGTACTGAGCGGACTCTGAGGGTACCTGAGTGCTGTTACCGCGCCGTCTTTTTCACCTTAGACCACGTTTCACTTTCCTGTTTCACTGCGGTAGCTTCTCACCACTTTGTTGTGACCCGGCGTTGACGGTGTTTGCTTCAAAGTGTTTTGGTGCTATATTATGCCATGATGGCTGCTCTTTGAGATCTCGGGGATCCTGGCTGGGGGGATCCCTGGTTTCCGCATTGAGCTGTGTTGCTTCAGCACCCTGTGATGTGGCCCTGGGTGATTTTGTGGTTGGTGTTTTGGTTGTTTTCTTGTTTAAGGGCCTGCGTTGACATGGCACAGAAGTTGTCATTTGCATGCGTCGAGATGTATGATGGCCTGCGCGAAGGATGGCACACAAGCTGCTATCGGAATTCATCTCAAGAGCACATTGCTGTCCTTTTGCCCTGTTTTTTGTTTTGTTTTTGTGCTGTTTTGTCTGTTTGGTTGTTTTTTTGTGTGTTTTGCTTTTTGTGGTTTTTGTTTTGTTTGCTTTTTTGTTGGTTTGTGCTCGCTCTCGGCAATTGGATAGCTTTATGGACTATGTAAAGGTCCACACCAGCTCTCTTTTGCGGTTTTCATGCATATCAATTCAATTTCCGGCAAGTAAAAGCTTGTGTAACGACCTGGCGAAAGCCTCGGAGGCGTTGGACGGAAAAAAAAATCCCGGAGGGCTTCGGCAGAGTGGGTGTAACGTTCATGATTTTTCCTGCTTTGAACAGAGACAAAAGGGGGGTGATCACAATATTTACACTTCCTGTTGGCGGGATCCGGACCACGACAATCTGGCTGGTGTTGTGGTAGATCACACGATCGAAACATTTCTCTGCAAGAGTCACATTCCAGAAGCGGCCAACGACCTTGTCGAGGGCCCTGTGCTGCTGCAGGGCGACGCATACCTTGCCGGCGGGGTCTTCTGGGTGCGGGTGGGGGCGGGGGTGTTCCCATCGGTCCTGCAAAATGTTCCGTCCATGCGAATGCGTGAGGGGAAATCCGACCCGCTGCTCCTCTATTGGCTAGTCTGTCTGCTACTTCGTTTCCATATATGTCCGTGTGTGCTCGGACATGTTGAAAATCTACCTGAAATACCCGCGTGTGGCTTCCAGGAGCAATGCCACCGTGTCAATGAGTTCTACATTTTCGCGACCTTTGGTAAGTCGTGTAACCACCCCGTATGCATAAGTTGAATCGTAATATATGGTAGCCCTACGGGGATGATCCTGCGGTATATTACGATGAATCATGAGAAGGTAACGGCATGCTTCCCCTATAGCGCTAACCTCACCTGTGTTGTTGGAATGTACTCGAGCTCCCAACCAAATAGGGTCATATGTTATTTCAACCAGTGTCCTCTATATCCAGGCTTCTGTGTTCCCAGGGACGTGTCCGTACAAGGTTGGTTCCGAACTATGTCCGAACTATGTTCGTTTTGACGTTTTGATTTGGGGAATTATACCTCATGATAATGTTACATGTAAAATTTGACGTTTTAGTTGATGTTTTGTCTTGACCCTGGGTACATTTTGAGGCCTGGATATAGGGGACATTGGTCACTGGTTGATATTTCATATAATATATATAATACTATTAATATAATTAAGTATAATTAAGTCATATTTTATGTAGTATATAGTATTAGTATGCATTTTTCTTATACATAATATAATATATATAGTTATACACATTATTTTTACAGTGTGGCTGATCTTCCTGGTGTACACATTTGAGAACACAAACGCGCTTGAATATATATTTATATGAGTTTTGTTTGGTGTTCTTTGTTTTGGTCTGATCCGGTCAATTTCTAAGTCGTCGTCGTCGTCGCCGTCGTCGGCGTCGGCGTCGGCGTCGTCGTCGTCGTCGTCAAAAATTAACAAAAATAATTAACTATAATTAACTATAATTAACTATAATTAACTATAATTAACTATGATTAACTATAATTAACTATAATTAACTATAATTAACTATAATTAACTATAATTAACTATTTATTAACATTTAACAACGACGACGACGACGATGATGACGGCGGCGGCGGTGACGACGACGACGACGACAACGACGACTGGCATTCTGACGCAGGTGGTGCCTCAGAAGAATGGTTTTGATCCCCACGTGAAAATTCTTACATCGTATAATTATATTTTGTTATACATTGGTCTTACTTTGGGCTACTGGTTCTTCAAAATTATGTGTTTATCTTGACTAAAACGTCAGTTGCAACGTCATTTACTCCATGAGCCCTGCTTTAGAACATGAACTACAACATCACTTCTTACATAAGGAAATTTTCACAACATTGAGGACAACGTCTACTGCCGGTGTCAACACTGATAGAGGACACTGGTTGAAATAAGTCATATGGTGTGATATTGACTGGTCCGTATAATGCCGCACGCCATGTGGTGGACATGTTTGGGTTTGGCACATCAAAAACGGCTACTCCCCATCCCGCTTGTGGTGGTGACTCTGCCGATCCGCTACTGCCCCCTGATCTATCAGTATATATGTGCCAACTCTGGGGTAACGGAATAGAAAGGGATGTGTCCGGTCCTGGGACCTGTGCGTCATCATCTATGTGACTGAATCGAGGTAACAGAACTTTGGCGGGACATCGATGGGATTTAAGATCTCCAGCTCGCCGAAAGGTCTGTAGACACGTTGAACAAGAAAAAGACTGAACAGTAGTTTGCGCAGGGTCACAAATGGCATGCATAGCTTCGTAATGGAATGCTAACAAGTTGTGCTTTGCGAACATTTGATTACAAACTGGACATGTCAATGTACCCCCATCCCTTGCACGCACCCGATTGTCCTGAGGGAGTTGGCCATACTGTCGTCGTTCGACTCTACGATGGTCACCCCCCCGGCGACGCTCCCCCAACTCGTTATCGCTATCTTCATAGTTTCGTTCCCCTTGTGCATGGTTGACCATAGCCCAGCGTGGAATGGGTTGTCCTACGCGCCATGTGTCTAGTTCCCTTTCTCGTTCCAAAAGGACTACTTCTTTGGGGTATGCTGCATGTACCATTTTATGCCATTGTGTGCGATTCTGCGCTAGGCGATACCAGTCTATTTCCGAAATGTTCGCATCGCGTAAACATGCATTCAACCATTGGGCCTGTTTAAAAGGACTGTGTTGTTTTGCGCCTGCGTCGGATATCAAACCAAACAGTAGTTGTTTTTGGGGGGCTGTAATGTCCATCCTTGCTACATGTCCGAGCCATAAAAGAGATGCGCGCCGCGCGGAGGTCAGAAAAGGTTCCCATTGTACCATACGACATAATATCGCATTGCTTAGCCCACACCGTCTCAAGTTATAGGTCCGCACATTGAATGCCCTACGTACCGCAAGATTGATGACCGACTGCAACCGATTCACCTGACTGGTTTGCCATGACCTGGTGCGCACAAAAGAAAAAAGGACCCCTTTGACTACAGCTTTGAGCACATGGATGCGCACTGACAATTTGAGATCCCGCCTACGTGTGTGTACCTGACGACCTTTCGACCATGCTGCTGATATCTGCTCTACACGCTGCACACCCTGACGTACTGCTCGATCTGTGTCTGCTGTGTGCCCAGCACGCTCAGATAACATAGCTCCTACATGTTTCACTATGGTGGTTTCGCCTTGCGCTGGAACATCAAATGCTGGGCGAGCGGTTTGGCAAACGCGGATACTTTCTGTTTTGTGCTCGTTGACTCTGCCTGCAAATGCTGCAACAGTTTGTCCAAAAATGGGTGCTGCGTGTACGATTTCGTCCGCTACTCCGACAATCGCCGTATCGTCTGCGTACGCAAAGTCGCCAATTCTGGCTTGTTTTGTATGTCGGCCTTCATCATTACGATCATTTCGGCGTTTTGCGACCCGTCCATCTACCTTATACGTGATGTCAATCCCCGGGACTTCACTGATGGTCTCAGCTGTGCGCGCGCGCCGTGCACGGAACACTTCCATAAGTGAATCGTGAAAGATGTTAAAAAGTATAGGAGATGATGGGCACCCTTCCCGCAGTCCACGGTCGGGTACAAAAGTGCTGGATGTGAATCCCTGGTGACGTACTTTTGTATGAGTCCCATCGTGAATTGCTCTCAGTACCTTGAGGAACTGTGGGGGACATCCCTTTAATGAAAGTATTTTCCATAATGCGTGTCTGGGTACCTTCGGGTATGCTTTCTCCAAATCAAAGAATTTGAAGAGTAGTGTGTGGGGATGTACGGACTGTGCTGCTTCCTCTAACAGTCTCCTGGTGACTTGGTGTACATCATCTACCCCTGACCCAGACCTAAATCCGAATTGCAGCTTATTGAGCCACGGATTAGCCCACCTTTGGAGTCTTGCAGCGCAGATCCTGGCCACTAGTTTACTACCTACCGAAAGAAGGGTGATTCCTCTCCAGTTATGTTTGCTACTCCTAGGGTGCTTTCTTTTCCATAATGGCACAGTCACTCCAATCTTCCATAGTGGGGGCCAGTGCTGAGCTTCTTCATTTGCGGAAGCTTGTGTGGCTGACAGCCAACATTCCTGGACGATACGAAAAACTTCCTTTTGTAGTTGAGGGCCTCCATATTTGAGGTATTCCGCCAACATACAATCCTCCCCTCCAGCTTTGCCCAATCTCATATCCCGAATAGCCCGTACAACTTCCTCCCAGGATGGTGGGTCATCCAAGAACATGACTGTGTCCCGTGGTGATATGTCCGGCCAAATAGTGTCATCCACGTCCCCAATACCTTGCTGTATGGCCTGAAAATGATCTTTCCACTCTTCCACTTCAGCGGGGCTACCTGCTTGTATGCGGCCTCCATCCCGATTGCCCTTTCCAACTGCAGCGATTAATTCCTTGACTAGTTGAAACACTTTGGTGTTAGATGGGGTCCCCATAACCCTGTTAGCTTCCTCCGCTTTCTGTGACAGCCATGTAGTCTCCCATTGTCGTACCTTTTGTGCCTTGATCTTACGCGCATGTTGCAAAGCTGTGCGACATTGCTGCATACTGTGTGGATCACCCTGTCGGCGTGCTTCGCGATCTCTGTGTTGTGCATTCATGATGTTGGTATCCAGCTGTTGTATTTCTGTGCCATGATACCGTAACCAGGGGGCCCCATGATGAAGTTTCAATATTCCACATACTTCCACCGCTGTTGTGCGGCATAGGTTGCATATTTCGTCCCAGTTAGGGGATCCCGACAAATTACTTAATTTAGTCTCCACTTGTTGTACCCATCTCATTCGGAGAGTGTTTGCCTCTTCATCCTGACCTCGCATGCGTGCCACGTCCGGCATGGCGACTCGAGAAGCTGTGCGCGGATTTGGGCTCCAGTGCTTCCCTACTTTCAAGACGAGTTCTACTGGATTATGATCCGTGTATGTCGACCATGGTGCGGCTACATTACTACCTTCCAGCAGGAATCGACATTGTTTTAAATGCCATACATCAACCCCTTTAACCAGAATATGATCTAGTTCATGTTGGGATAGATACCTAGGATGGGTCCAAGACACTCTGTTGCGACATTGAAAACGACTAGCCACATCTCGATATCCATGTCGTGAGCACCAGTCCCTCCATTCCTGTCCCGGTGTGGTGATTTTGGGATTAGAAAAATGGCCAACAGCATCCCATCCACTAATAGTCCTGTTGTGGTTGTTCCCCATTTCAGCATTAAAATCCCCCATCACTGTTATAAGGCTAGTCGCCGGGGCTAGTTCTAGGATGAGTTCTAAATCATGCCGTAATGTATTTCGTTCTTCCTTTCCGGATGCACTAGTCGGAGCGTATATACCAGCCACATATAAACCCCGTCTCCAGCCCATGCGTGGAAAGGCGATAGCTGCTACTCGTGATGATTTCTGATATACCACTGCTCCTCCTGCTTGCCACCAGTTCCACCATACTTCGGACATCAAAAAACCTACTTGTTGCCTGTGTACCAAATACCATGACTTGCCCCTGTGACGATATGTTCGGACTCCATTTTCCCTGAACATGAGGTCAGTAAGAGTGATGAGACCCCATCTTTGTAATGCCATACGAGTTAGGAGACATTGTATCTTGAGTTCCTGGTTAATGTACCCTGTAGTGGCTCCCAGCCCTCGAGTATTCCATGTTGCCATGCGCCACTCACGTTGCCATTCCCTATGTTCTTGTTGTTGTTGGAACATACGAATACGGATATGTCGTGTTTTGCGTTGTTTGACCTTGCGGACTTGCTTACGTACTCTAGCTACTTTTCTTCCCAAAGCGCGAGCTGCTGTCCTGTGTGGTTTGGCTTGTAGTGCTTGTTGGCATTTCCATAGTGCCGTAAGCGTCTGTAGTTTCTCCCTGCGATACAACATTTCTCCGGAGAAGGAAGAGTGAACAGAACACAGAGACAAACCGGACAAAACACTCCACTCGGTCGCGTGGACTCTGACCCCAGAAACCAGGCTATTAGCCTCCAAGACCGCTCCCTTTGTACGTAGAATGTACCAGTGCAGGTACCTTTGGGTCACAAACCTGTTAAGGACACACCCAACTTGAAGACACCAAAGAAACCAACCGCCGACCACACGGTTGACCTCTGTTCCGCCTAACCCGTGCGCCCCAGGGAAGGTCCCTCTGGTAATACAGAGAGACCCAACGGCCCCAAGGTTTGGGCCAGACGGCGAGGTGGAACAATTCCGCTCCCGCAACTGACCCGAACTAAACCTGCCTACACTGTTAACTACCTCGTACACCTCAAGGCGAGAGACTCCTGGGTAACCCAGGATGGGATTAGCATACCCCTGTGACCCAGCGTGCGTGTGCATTGCGGTGTGCTTGATGCGTAGATTTCAGTTCCGCGTTTGGATCCCCATGTACCTTTCCTGCAGGTATACTGTGTGAAAAACCGCTCCAAGTGTAATGCGTTCAAGTCTGTTTCTCCGAGTGACAAGAAGCAACTTTTGGAACACTGAAATGCGGCCAAGGGTAAGGTGCCACTGCTCGCCCACGAGGAGGACGCGTTCCACCCTTGAGCAGTATCCTGCAGTTCCAGATAAACTGTGATAAACTGCACGTTCCAGATGACCTGCAGGTTCTGTGGCTGATTTCGGGCGTAATGCATCTTACCTGACAATCGATTACTCTGGTATATGATTCGGAGCGATCGAAAGATGCTGTGACTTTCAAGCCTAGGTATAGCTCTCTGAACCAGTATTCCTTGAGCAACATAAAGGAAAGATGAGGTGCCCTCACTTCCAATACGTGCGTTGCTGGTATTACAAAGGTGACCAACCATTCCGCTAAGAATTCAATCATTTTGACTTCAAGCTTGGGGAGGATAGTCTGTACCGCTCGGAGTGCTGCCGCGATGTCTGGGACATGTGTTAGTGAGGGCAGTCCGACTGCTCGCCTGGCATATTCATCGGCAAAGTAGAGTCTGCACAACTTTGAGACCCACTGGCTCGGTTTCTTCATGTCTATGGTGATCTTAGCACCGAAGCTCGTACCAAACAATCCTTGCTTGATTGTTCGTTGTCTTTTGAAGGCGGAAGCAGAGCTAGTGCCAACGAGACCCAATTATTCGACCGACCCAATGATCTTCACCACACCCTCACATGCCCTCTCTCGACCAAGGTTGCAACACGGTGCGTGCCAGTTAAATCCCTGAGGCTTTACGTCTACCTACAAACCTGTAGACAACTTAGCCCTTTGGAATGGAACGACCGACTCCTATCAAAGACGCCGCTGTCTTGCAAAGTCCATTACTCAACTGACCCTCTGCCAGGTCACGGCCAGTGAAGTTGATGAAGCCACGAAACTCCTAGAGAAAGCATGCCAGAAACTCCAAGGCATACAAAGTATCCCATCTCAGAGAGTCACTGACCTTGAGGCGTCCATACGCCAGCTCCGCCAGATCGGCTGTATCTTGGATAGTTGTACGATATCTGCCAGTTACGAAGTAACCCAGGCGCAGAAAGCCATACTGCAGCTTGATCATACAGCCAAAGGAGCCAGCACGTCATCGGAAGAGCTTAATGCGCAGATATCACCACGCACTGATGATGAGCACAATCTCCCATACCATGAGGACTATTGGCAAGAGTGGTGATTACCGCAACCACAATGGTGATTACCGGAACCACAATTTTGATGCTGATGCCGAGAAAAGACAACTGAGCACAGAGTCTTTCAGCCCTCGTGCAATACACATGGATAACCCTGGCCAATATGATGATTGGAAAAGCACTTCTGAGCGGACTCTGAGTGTGCCCTGAGTGCCGTAGCTTTCCTGTCTTTTTCACCTTAGATCATGTTTCACTCCCCTGTTTCACTGCGGTAGTCTTTCTCACCACTTTCGTTGCGACCCGGCTTTGTCGGTGTTTGCTTCAAAGTGTCTGGGTGTAATGTCATGCCGTGATGGCTGCTCTTTGTGATCTCGGGGATCCTGGCTGGGGGGATCCTTGGTTTCCGCATTGAGCTTTGTTGCTTCCTGCACCCTCCAAGTGGCCCATTGTGACTTTGTCGTTGGTCCTGTTGTTGTTGATTTTTATGGGCCTGCGAACATGGCACATAAGTTGTCATCTGCATGCGCCGAGATGATACTAAGCTATCACCTCTCGCCTCAACAGATCTTTTTCACCATTAACTGGAACCTGTCACGTCACTGCTTTGTTGTTGTGTGGTTGTTTGTCTTTTGTGTGGGTTGTTTTTGTTTGGGTTTGTTTTTGGTGCTGTCTTTGCTTTTGGTTCCTTGTGTTTCGGTTTTTGTTCTTTGGAACGTGACGAGGGAATAGGACTATGTATCGGTCCTCTACCAGTTTACTTTTGCGGCCACTACAGCTTCGGCCCCTGCGTGAATTAATTAATTAATCTCATATGCAACATGCTTGGAAACATGTTGAACGACCTGGCGGAAGCCATACGGCGTTGGACGGAAAAAAAAGAGCTAGTGCCAACGAGACGGCACGAAACGGAATCCTTTCGCACGAAATGAGGTTCTTTTTTCCGTCCGACGCCTTCATGGCTTCCGCCAGGTCGTTTACCATGTTTTGGTGCATGTTGTAAATTGGAATTAATTGATTGATTAAATCGTGCGTAGGCCGCCTGTGGTGGAAAGGCCTCAAAGGTAAACTGGTGGAGGACTGCTATATAGTCCTGTGTACTGTCACATGCATCACCAGGTCGAAGACAAAGCAACCAAACACAAGAAAACCACCACATTTCGCACGAAATGAGGTTCGATTCCCAAAAACTGAGGTAAAATTGCGATTTCCACCGGGCCTCGATCCGCCAAACTAATGTGTAAGTGCGAGTTCGAAACAAAGATTTCATCGCTAAACTGAGGTGAAAGTGCGAGTTCAAGTCGTCCCGCGCAACCCTTTCGCACGAAATGAGCTTCGATCCTCAAAAACTGAGGTAAAAGTGCGAGTTCAAGTCGTCCCGCGCAACCCTTTCGCACGAAACGAGATTTGATCGTCAAAAACTGAAGTAAAATTGCGATTTCAACTTGTCCGCCGCAACCTTTCGCAAAAACTAAGATAAAATTGCTCAATTTGTCCGCCGCAACCCTTTCGCACAAAACGATGTGTGAAATCCACATGTTCTTTCTGTGACATATGATGCTGAACAGTAGACGAAAAACTTAAGCGCCTCTTGGTGATACGTGCGAAACAAGCGAAAAGCCAAGTGGAAAGATGCTATCGTTTGTTTTGCTTGTGTTTTTTGTTTCGTTTTGTTTTGTTGTTCGGCGGAATCGTGACGGCTTTCTTAACATGGGTAGGGGGATGGGGTGCCCAAAACCATGGAGGGTCCGGGCGGACGTTAAACTGAGATATAGCGTAGGGGAGGTGCTGAAGGCCTCCGTCCCTACGAACCGTGAATTAACACGGTACCGTGGTACCTTAGTCGGTTGCTTTTTGTGACAGGAAAGGCCCTGTGTGGGGTTTGTTTTGCCCTCTACCATGATGCATGTGTTGTTAGGGTGCTCAGTATTACCACGCTGAGGTATTCATCGATCATCCAGGTCCCCATTGGACACCGCTAAGCTACACTATTGTTATTCTTGCCAGTAAGTGCGGCATACTCCGCCCCTGTCCTCTTCTGCAATCTCCCCTGCCCTCACTTAGGCGTGCGACGTCTGGAGCTTAGATTGGTGCGAGAGTGCTTTTCGATCAGTGTGGAGTGACTTAGTTGATAGCAATTTTCACTAAGGTGACTGAGGACTGGACTCTTTTGGCGCCCCCTAGGGCCCCTGTTTTTGCACCTCTTTCTTTGCTTGCCCTCCTCCGGGGGAGGTTGATTGGTTGTCTATCTGAGAGGGGCGGTAGGTAGCCGGCCGAAGGGCTGCGCTGCAGTGAGTCTCACTGGAGCAATCCAGTGGTGCTCCCTGTAGTACAGCCTGGGGCACCCGCGAGCAGCACAAGTTTGCCTACATGGTTCGTCAGTTGGTGGACGGGACTTGGTGACTCTGCAGCCTGCCTCTCTGTGGGTGAGTAGTGGTACGGGTTTGGATACACTACATTTGTTTACTTTGCATACTGCAATGCACTGCAGGTCTTTCAGGAACAGTTCTGCGGTTGGCACGTCTAGCGAACCTGCAACAACTAGAGCTACGTTGCCGAATGTAAAGTTGGTATGGCGAAACTGTTGTTTGCAGTCATGTCAATCTTCGGCTTTCTTTTGCTATCCGAGCGTGGAGTCATCGCAGACCGCGCTCCAAGTGGCCCAGTCAAAGTAGTTGTCACCAATCAACCTTATCACGACCCAATGCAGGGATCGATCTTGCCAGTGGAGTGTCTGCCCTTTTAGCATGGTTCCCGGCCAGCTGAGCGAGTAAGGTGGCGCCGTGTTTCAGTGGTGATGCTGGGGGTGCTACACAATTGCCGCAGGAGGTGACCATCCAATGTCCTACCCGGAAGCGGCAAACACACAACGGGATGATGGTGACCAAGTGCTTCAAGCAGTCAAGTTTACTGACAAGAAAGTACCTGGTCTACACCTTGACCTCGATGAAGACTTACAAGTCGCTGGCTGTTTTACGGAAGTCATTCGTAGCTATCAGATGGGGGTAGTGGAGTCATGCGCGGCCTTCAGCCAGCAGGAGCAACCAGAGTCACGCTCGATGTCATTATCCCATCTCCCACAGGCCTGACGCCGGAAAAGTGGAAGCAGACCGCGACGCTGTGTCCGCTGGACTGGCCTTCCAACTACAGCCTACTGCGGCTCTGGCATGTAACAAAGGACTTGCACCAATTTGTTGACCAACTAAGGAAGCAAATGAACCACCGTCATATGTTCTCTCATTGGGAGATTAGCTACGACAAGTTTACGAGCAGAGTCCTCTACCAGCTACCGGCTCACTATGCTCCTGAAGCCACGCTGCAACAACATGTGCAGAATCGGGACTTCCCTAGCAGGCGAGTACGCAAAAAGCCACCCCGAGGTGACATAGATGAGTTCAAAGCAAAATGTAGTGAGCTCCGACGGCTCGCCACTACTCAAGAACTAGATAACCCTGTCTCGTTTGCCCTTGAAAACAGTTGGACTGTCACTCTCAAATCTGACAAACACCATTACCTTGAACACATTACACGCCGCATGACATAGCGACCCCCCTCCCCCCTCGTGTTGTTGTTGTCTCGTGAAACACCCGTCCTGACTCTCGTTTCACCCATTCTTGTTTCACTCTGATGCAGAAACAGTTTGTTCGGGGTGTGTCTGTCCGCAGACTGGACAGGTGCACTCCTTCTTCTTCCCCCCGTTTTTCGTTTCCACCATTGCAGTACTAAGGTCTTGATCTACAGCGCACTTGCATGTATACTCGGGTGCATGCCCGTTGACGAAGCAGATGCACTCGTATCTTTGTTTGGATTCTACATCCCCTCAACCTAGATCTTGACCCTTTGAGTGCGTGTGTGTCTGTCCGCAGACTGGGCAGGTACACTCGTACTCGTTAATTCTTCCTCTTTTTTGGATCTTGTTCTTTTGGTCTACTGTCTCTAGGTGTCTGGCAGGTCTCTTTTCTCTGGGGTACTTTGTTCCCCTCCTTCGTCCTGTTTTGGGTGTGTGCTTGGGACTGTGTCTCTCGGCCTCTCATTTGCTACTGCCTGCTTTGGCTGTCCTTTTGTGTCGGGTGTCCATTTGCCTCTGTGCTTTGCTTGTGGTTCTCCTTTCGGGTGCTGCGAGGTTCTTTTCTCTGGTTGCTGCTGTTTGGTGTTTCCTGCTTGGTTGCTTTGCTCGGCTTTGTTTTTGGTGTGTGGGGTTGCTTCGGCTTGGCTCGCTCTCTCCTTGCTTCGTTCCTCCCCTGCCCCGCCCGCCCCCTCGGTTAGTCGTCTGGTGCCTTCTGGTCCAGTCAGTGTTCTGCTGGTCCCTCCCTCTGGGTATCTGGTTGTATTTGCGACGGCCCGGTTGTCATGCCTGTGGCATGGTGTGTTGTGACGGCTTGGCACCTGTCTTCACTTCTCCTCATGGCAACAAAGGCTTCGGCCCTGTGTGGGGCTTTGCCCTCTACACCATGTTGCGAGTGTTGTTCTGGTGCCCTACCTTCCTGCACTGAGGTATTCACCCTTGGGTGATCCAGAACCCCTTTCAGGACGCCGCTAGAGCTGCATGCGCCCTTCTCCTTGGCCTGTGCTGCTTCCTCCCTCCTGTCCTTGCTGCCTTCCCGGGCGCCCTCTTTGTCCTGCTGCTGCTGGCCTCCGCCTGCTGTCTTCCCCCTCGTCCCTGTTCGTTCTTTGGCTTTCTCTGCCCGCTTCGCTGCCTGTGTGTGTTTTGGTGTGTGGTTTGTTGCCCCTTTTTTTGGCCTCTTGTGGTGGTTGTTGGTTTTGTTTTTGTCTGGTGTTTTTGGTCTGCTCCTCCCGTTTTGTTGGTGGATTTGTGGGCTGTGCTTGTTGCCAGCTTACTAAGGTGACTAAGGACTGCTAAGGATTGCCGGCCCCAACATCACACACACACCCGCCACAGTGACTTCCTCCCTCCCGTCACATTTGGAGGTTGGTTTGTTCCTGAATTCGTTTGTTGACCTTTTGGTTGTCTTGGCTGCCCTGTCGCCTCGTCCTACTGGCATGTCTGTCTTGCTTTGTAGGGGGAGTAGGATCTAGCCGGCCGGAGCCATGGACCAGGCTGCACTGCAGCGAGTTACACTGGCGCGACCCAGTGGCACTCTCTGTGGGACAGCCCGCAAAGACTGGCACATGGATCGTGTTCCTCCTTTTCGGATCAGAGGCTATTCAGCTGGCCCACTCGTAGGGAGAGTGGTGTTTTTTCTGGATTTCCTGGCTGACCCATTGGTATTGCTATGCTGCAATGCACTGCAGTAAGCGGTCAACTTGTTGATAGCTCCTTATTTCAAAACTTGTGAGAAACAAAGTTTCGTGCTGCTATCTTCTTTTGTCTGTTTTGGCAAACACTCCTTACTCACGTGCACTGAACCAAGGGCCAACAACAAATGGGAAAACAAATGCTGTTTCTTTTGCAAATCACTTTTTCAGTGTCGCTGCAATTCAGTGGAAAAGGTACTCACAGGTACAGGTTCAATTCTGACATTCTTGACAGTTTCGAAAGTGCACTTCGTTTACATGGAACATACATGAACATTCAATGAATGATATCCTCGTGGAATTTGGCTGAGGGTGGGTGGTGGGACACCTCTTAAATTGAGGTTGTTTTGCCCGTAGATGGGCGCGCGGGAGCGGGGCCGGGTAGCCATTACTTCACCGTTGGCTCTTCAACCGGTCGTGACAGCTCCCATCCTTTTTGGACTCTGGCATTTTTGCTGCTTCTTGTGTGGATTTTGCACTGCCATTTTATTCATCGTTTGGATCTTGTCAGACAGTTGATGTGGATCAGTTTGGACCGTTTAGCACAGTGCAATCGACAGGCAGCGTTTCTGTTGAACATTCCAGATTGGTTCAGTGTCCAAGAGGTTTTGTTTTCTTCTTTGTCACCTGCAGAAGGCCATCGATTGTTGCGATCTTGCTTAGCTCTGTACGTGGATCGTAAGGACTTGTTTTTGAGTTCAACTGCAATCAGGCTAGGCTATTCAGCCTCGGGCTTCAGTGTCCCGACACCTCCTTTACAGCCTTTTTTACCTGTGCCAGTTTTGCCAGTGGCGCTCGGACAAGGTGGGGTTTGGGACGATGCCGTGGAGAACGAAGACATTGACTCAGTTTAAGTCGTCACCTGAGGCTGAGGTGGATCATTCAGAAAATGATTACGGTTTTGAGCATGTAGGTGAACCCCTTGTGCAGGACGATGGCAATTTTGATTGGTTTGGTGCTTTACCTGAATCAGAAGATTTTGTTGCAACTGACATTTCATCTTCATCTGAAGTTTTGCAGGGTGCAGTCATTGCCATGGCCGATTCAGCTAGGGTCAGATCGAGGAGACGTATGGATGCCCTTAGCTTGGGAGCTGCGCAGGTCCCCAGAGGTCCGGTTTTGGACAATGACAATTTTTCTCAAATGTTGCAAGATGCTTTCATTAGAAATGCAGAACCTATGTCAGTGGTCATGCCTTGGGAGAAAGGAGTTGCAAAGACAATCTTTTCAAAGGGGCCCAACGTCCTGAAGGTTCAGAAGCAGCAGTTGAGAAGTTGGGTTCAAGCCACTGACAACCTGTCGGAGGACGCAATTGCAGCAGGACCGACAATGGTTGGGGCCCCAAGTGCGACCTTGTCTGGAGCTCTGTTTGAGAAAGCCTTGTCGGTTGTAACTGATCAGAATTTCTTGGAGAAACGACAGGAAGATCTGGATTTGGCAGTGGACAAATGGTTCAGCATCATCAGGATCAACCTTTTGGGGTCGGAGGTAGGCCAAACCATCATTGGACATGGAGGCAACATTCAAGAGCAAAAATTGGGTGCCTATGAAACGATCGAAGCAATCATCGGTGTCAGATCCAGGACAACAGCCATATCAAGGGCAAATGCATTGCTGAATTTTTTCAGGTGGAGAGCAGACTTCACTGAGGATGACGGCAAGCCGGTGACCGAGCAAGCCGCATGGAGCTATGTGGCAAAGCTCAGAGCAGATGGGGCTGCACCCACAAGGGCTTCAAGTTTTTTGGCTGCTTGTGGATATGCGTTGCATGTGTTTGGATTCAAAGATTTTGACAGCGTGTACAACAGCAGGAGAGTGAGAGGGCTTGCAGAGATCATGCACTCTGGAAAAAACCCACTCAAACAGGCAAAGGTTCTTTCAGTTGCGCAGGTTGTTGCATTGCACAGTTTAATGGAGAACAAGGCGGCAAATTTCATTGACAGGGCGCTTGCAGCCTATGCTCTCCTGGCCCTGTACGGCAGATGTCGACACAGTGACCTGGCGTTTGTAGAGTGTGTGATGCACGATTTTGACTGGAAAGGTGGCTTCGTGGAAGTGTCGACAAGGTTGCACAAAACAGCCAAGAGTGCAACCCAGAAATCCCAATTACTTCCAATAGTCATCCCGGCAATTGGAGTGACTGGTCAGGTTTGGGTGCAGGAGGCCATTGAAGCTTTTTCAGCTTGTGGTTTGAATCTGGACGGCTCGATCCAGGGACCGCTCTTTAGGCCCCCCATGGCGGCCGGTGGAGGGCTGTGCAAACGGGGCTTGACTTCGTCAGAAGTTACAAAGTTTTTGAGACTACTCTTTGAGTGCAATGACAACAATGTTGACGGGCCCCGGGTGTCGTCGCATAGCCTCAAAGCTACTGCACTGTCATGGGCCTCAAAATTTGGACTGCCCATTCCCGACAAAGCAATCTTGGGAAGACATGCCAGCGCGACCACAGAAGCCCATGCGATATATTCGCGTGACCTTTCGGTAGCATCTGTGATGAAATTGCAAGACATCATTTTGCGGATTTCGCGCTTGGAGTTTCAACCGGACAATCCCCGCAGGGGGTACTTTGCTGAGGAAAATGCACCTTGCGCAGAGCCAGATGCCATTGAGGTGGTGAAGGTCGAAGAGGATTCACCTGCCCAGGAGGTCGTTGAGAATGAGAAAGAAATGGACAGAGAGACCATCTCTGATCACCAGAGTTCAAGTGGCTCTTCATCTGAGGAGTCATCAAGCTCGGATGAGGAGGTAAGACCGCCTCCACCTAAGTGTTATAGGCACACGGCCAAGGACCATCTGGCGGGCCGCTTTGTGAGCCACAAAACATCGAAGTTGGTCCACTACAAGGACTCTGTGGTGGGTGAATCGAAAGCTGTGGGCAAGGCCATCTTGTCATGCGGCCGGGTGCTGAACTCAAACTATGACATTGTCGTACATTTCGACACAGTAGCACTTTGTAGAAGATGCAAGGTGAATGCAGTCAAAGACGGATTGCTGCCGCCAGTTTAAAACAAGTGCGTTGTGTCTCTCACATGGTGAGGTGAATGGGTAAAGCACCCAAGCATGGATGCATGGCATCTCATGGAATTGCGTGGCAACCTTGTTTTGGTTTGTTCATTCGGATTGCATGGCATCCTTGGTCTCTTGATGCATTGGCTCGGAGATGCATGACAGGATTAATTGACATCAAGTTTTCATGATCACATGCATGGCACGTTTTATTTGCTTGTCAAATTTCCAACATGTGCTTTAAAGGACGTGTGAGTGGAACACTTCATTTGTTCGAGTTTGCAATCTGATGTTAATAGGTGTTAAATGCTTGGGTTTGCAATTTGTTTCGTTGTTTGCAGGTCTCCATAGTCGATTCCTCGGCTGGACTCAATGGCGTCCCTCCTGGATTCTGAAGCACAATTTATTCAGAGGACTTTGGATCTCAAACTGTCTGATGAACTGAAGAGGAGCCTTAAGACTGCAAACTTACAAACGTTTGGAACACTGGCTTACGCACATGGACAGCCGGGTCAGAACATTGTGGATTCAGCTTTTGAGACGTGGCTTACTTCAAACATTTTGACAGGTGCGAGTGTTGCTGACATCGCAGGTGCCAAAAGGCTTTTATTCGAGTCACAGACCATGGTTCTTGCTGCCTTGCAGGATTCTGTGAATGCCCCTGACAGTTCATCAATTAAGAAGGTGCCCAATGCTGAGCGTGAGACCAAAATGAGGTCTTTGAAAAACAGATTGAACGGGTTGCTCATCGAAGGCCCACTTGAACCTGGACATTCACTACTTGATCTTGCGGCAAGTATGTATCAACAAAATGAAATTCGTTACATTCCTCCTGAAAAATCGGTTAGCAGGACACATGAAGTGCTGACGCAGAAGAGCCCGTCAAAAATGCTGGATATCTCATCGGAGAGTTTGATTATTAAAGAAAAGACCGAAGTCCAGGATATGGTTGTATCTTCGGCGTTGCAAGTCCAAGAGTCTCTGCAGCGCAGAGGCCTGGCCCTGGTCTTCGCGGACCTGGTTCAACATGCAAATTATACCAGGTACCTCACTACGTTGTTCTCACATTTGCACAGGGAGCCCCCTGCAGGGTATAGCCGATGCTCAGTGAGTCAGATCGTGGCCGCCGACAAATTGGTGTGGCAGGCTTTGTTGGAGGAAGGGGTGCAACCAAAGAGAGATGATGCAGGTGTGTTGGCATTGGACACCAAGTTGCTCAGCACTTTGGAGAGCTATCGAGTTTCATTCAGTTTGCTTCCTTTGATTGCCAAAAAGGAAGGTCCAGGGAACATCCAGAAGAAGAACAAACCGCAGCAGCCTTGGTCGAGCGGAAAGGGTGCAGTGGCCACCACACAGAAACCTTAGTTGAAACAGAAAGGAGGCAAGAAAGGTGGCAAATCCAAACAGCGTGTGCCATCTCACATATTCAAGCTGGGAGGAACTGCCTCCAACCCAGAGGGGGAGCCCATTTGTTTTGGATTCAATTCGGAGGGTGGTTGTTCCGAAGCTGCTGACGGAGCCAAGTGCCGCAGAGGGTTGCACATATGCTCCAAATGTTACGCCTCTCACAGTATTTTGCAGCATGGTAATTGACTACATGCACAAGCCGAAACCTCAGATTTATCAACTGATAGTGTAAAAGCATCAGGTGGTAAGTCTTCTTGCGATGTTGACATGGAAGTTCCAAATTTTGTTCATGACAATCCAGCAGATTCTCAGGGTGTCTCCCCGTCAGCCCATAATCCATGCAGTGAGCGTGTTGGCAGAGATGAACAATTTTCCGCAGTTCTCCGAGACCCAGAGAATTCTTGTGAGGCGGCTCAGCCCTTTGTGCATCAGCAACAGACTGAAAGTGGAAGTGATAGTTTTGAACAATTTGGTGCAGATGGAGTGCGAAGTCATTTCATTCAGAACAATTTTTCTTTTTCTGAAGAGCAAATTGCTTGCCCTGTCATAATAGAGGTATTCTGCGGGAGCGCAAGGGTCACAGCCAGTCTGAAGGAGCTTGGTTTGGTTGAATCCTTCGGAGTTGATCACGATGTTGACAAGGCGATTGCAACTGTGAAGAAATTGGATTTGACACTTAGCAGGGATCAGCACATTTTCAAGCAGTGGATGAAATCCCCTCTTGTTGTTGGCATCTTTTGGGCACCCCCATGCGGTACGTGTTCATTGGCCAGAAACATTCAACTTCGGGACTCGGTTGGCAGGAAAATCCCAGGACCAGTGCCGTTGAGATCGCATGAACTTCCAGAGGGTTTGACTGGTTTGCGAGGTAAGGATCGGCGCAGAGTTTCTGCGGCAAACAAGCTGTACGAATTTTTGTCTGAGGCGATCCAGGAAGCTTTGGCCAGGGGGCTCATTGTCGTTGTCGAAAATCCACGTTCTTCACTTTTCTGGTTGACGAGATTTTGGAAATCAGTTGCGAAGCATTTCAATTATACATCCCATCAAGCATGCGCATACGGAGGGGACAGGCCGAAGTGGACGGTGCTAGCTTGGAATCATCAGCGTTTCAGTCAAATCAATCTGTGTTGTTTAGGTGAGTCACCTTCTCACATACACAAGCCTTGGGGAATCGTGCAATCTACACAGGGAACGCATTTTTCGACTAGCGAAGAAGCTGCTTATCCTCGAGGCCTGGCAAGGGCCATTGCCAAAGCTTTCGCTGACATTTTGGTAAGTCATGGGTGGAGTCCACCGCATGAATGTTTTCAGCTGCAGTCACATGACATCAATTTAAAAACCATGAGAGCAGTAGCCACTGCTCAGCCGGAAGCCTATCGCATTCCTCCAGTGGTGCGTGAACACAAGCAGGTGGTAGTCGTGCGAGGCCCAGCACATTTACTCAATGACATGCCGGTGGAACCAATGCAGCGATTGAAATCTTCTTTACATATCCCAACTGAGTGTGATGCTGCGTTGCGAGTCCTACCAGAAGGGGCTCAGTTGTTAAGGGTCACACCACTGCGGTCAATGGGGGGTATTGCGTCACAATCATCAGCATTTTCCAACTGTATGGAACAAGCTTGGGGTATTCCTTTTTCACCTGAAGAATTCATACAAGAAGCTGTGAGCAGAGGACATCCAAAACTAATTTCGACGTTGGTACCCCCAGTGCTGATGGAGGCTGTTTTTCACAATTTTCAAAACGAGGATCTGGGTCACTTGCCGAAGCTGAGGGCCGACTGGTTTAGCAAATGGACAGCCAGGGCAAAGGAGCTTCGACCAGCAGAGATGGAGATGAAAGCGAGCATGCCTGAACACATAGCAAATATTTTGAAGCCAAAGCGGCTGCTTCTCTGGAAAGAAATTTTGCTGGATTTGGGATATCCAGATGCAGATGTGGTGTCAGAATTGGCAAACGGTACTGAGCTTGTAGGGGAAGTTCCCACCTATGGCATCTTTGAGAAAACTTTCAAGCCAGCAGAAACAACGGTGGACAGTTTGTGCAAGGAGGCGAAATCGATCAAGCAGAAGCACTACCATAGCTGCAGGTCGTCAGGGGACAAAGAGATAGATGAGCTTGTTTGGAAGAAGACCCAAGAGGAAGTTGAGCTTGGATGGGCATCCGGCCCCATTGATATAGCGAACCTGCCAGCTGATGCAATTGTAAGCCGACGTTTTGGACTCCGACAACCTGGGAAGATACGCTTGATTGATGACTTGTCGGCTAGCAATGTCAACCAGACGGTGCAATGTGCAGAATCGCCCAAGCCGCAATCAATCGACTTCGTGGCTGCCCTGCTGTTGACGATTCTGAAAAGTAGCGGAGGAGCAAAAATCCAAGGCAGGTCCTTCGATTTAAGCTTTCTTCTACGAAGTAGATACAGCTTTATCTTTAAGGAACAATGTCACTCCTTTACTTGTGGCTCTGTGCCACTTTGCACAGAGTGACGCGTACTGCTGCACGCACTGGTGTTTGGGGTTTCTTGCACGCGTCTCGCGCTGCGCGTTTGCACGCGTTTATTTCCTGAAACCCATTTTTATTCACAAACTGAAACTGCCGACTCTGTTGTCATGTCTTCCAACTGTTTCAGTTTTGTTTCCTGAACTTTTATGTGTTCAAGTTTCTTGTGGATTTGAGATTCTTGTCGTGGCTGCATGACATTATCTAATATCCACCAACCTTTTGGCTTCAGTGGTGGGTGGGTGGGTTCAACTCATTTGTTGAGTTGGCTTGTTGCGATGCGCCGAGCTCAGTGGATCTCTGGCCAGCCTATTCAAAAAGGCCAAAAGGCAGTGACTTTGCCTTCTTGTACCGCCTCGTGGTTTTGGACAGGTTTGGCATTTTGACTGGTTTCACGTGTGGAGCTGTTGCAGTTATCATCGTGATTTTCATTTACTTGCTGTCAGTGTGACTCAGAGATTCTTTGCAAATCCAATGGGGGTTGAAGTCGAGCTTGGCAGCGCTTCTGTTGCTGGCACTGTCGTGGACTCAGACGAAGTTGCTGAAGTAAACCAGGACACTTCTCAACAGAGTGATGTTTTGCATTTGGACAGTACACGGCTTGCATTTGAACATGGTGCTTTTGGACAAGTTGAGCTTCAAATTGAGTCAGATGCGATGGTCCGGAACTCATCAGGTGTTTCTGCTTCTGATCCAATTTCTCAGTTTGCAAGCCTGGTTGATGACCCGATTTCTCAGTTTTCAGTCATTTCGGGATGTTACATGGACAATGTCGATCTTTTTGATGTGAATGCAAATGACGCCATGAAGAGTTTGGATGAGTGGTCAGCATGTGGTAGTGGCATAGACGAGTCTATTGATCGACTGAACTTGCGCAGAGCAATAGGGTCGCAATTTGGCGATTGTGATGCTTTGGGACACCAAGTGTCTCCGAGTGCTGCTGGATCCTCAGATCGTTTTGACAGGAATGACATCAATCCGAACTTGGATCATGAAACTGCTCTGCAAGTTTTCAACAGTACTTTGGCTGTGGACTCTCCCAAGTTTATGTGGGAAGGAGATGGATTCCTGGGGACAGTTTTTGGCAGTGGCACTTCAGTTGTTGACCAGCTTTTCAAACCAGTTGCATTGAAACGACCTGCACCTTGTTTTGTGGACCTCTCCAACGACAGCATGGAGAAGACGCCCATTGCAAAGGCGCTCAGGACAGGTGCAGCTAAGCCGATTTACCTGGGTTCTTTCAGCCGTGCTTCCAGTGAGAATGAGAACAGCAAGCGTAAGTCTTACTTGTTTGGCTGGGTGACTCTCGTTCTCATCAATTGCAGTGCTTTCAGTGTGCTGGATGATGCACTATCAGATGTATCTCAGCCGAGCCGGGACCTGATCATGCGGTGCCTGGCAGAATGCTTTGCTGCAAAGGCAACCAGCACACTGGGAAAGCGATTAGGTTCCATGAGCAGGTATGCGGCGCACTGTGAGGCACTGAGTTTGAATGCATTTCCACTTTCAGAGAGGAGCTTGTATTCCTATTTGAGGGCACTTCATGATGACCCCAAGTCTTCAGCAAGTGTTGGTAGGTCTTTTCTGGAAGCTGTCAGATTCAGTGCAGCAATGCTTGGGCTGCATGGGTTGGAGCGAGACAGAGTGCCTCAAAGGGTTTCAGGGCTTGCAGAGCTGTTGGCAAAGCGTGCACCTTGTGTGAAGCAGGCTTCACCTCTTTCAGTGCGACAGGTGGCGGCTTTGGAGGAGACGTGCTGCACGGCAGAAGCAATGCAGGACAGGATTCTTGTGGGAGGCCTTTTGCTGATGGTTTACAGCTGTGCTAGAGCCTCTGACATGTCCAGGGTTGTCAAGCTTGTCATCGACAGAGTGCAAACCGATGGTGCAAGCCTGGACAAGCATACAGTGGCAGGGTTCATTGAGGCAAGCGCTCTGCACACAAAAGGGGCTCGATCACAGACTCACAAGAGGACGCTCCTTCCACTTGTGGCTCCAATGACAGGAGTTTCGGATTGGTGCTGGTGGGACCACTACCTCCAAGCCAGAGAGGCGATGGGAGTAGCATCGAAAGGAGGGCTTGCTTACCCGCTTTTGTGCCGTTTTGATGAACAAGGAGTTCCTCTGGCCGATGCACTTCAAGCTTCAGAGGTGGGCAGGTACTTGAGGAACGTGCTCAAAGTGGCCCATGGCAGCACGAACGAGATCAGGAGTCATTCTTTGAAAGTGACTGCATTGAGTTGGATGGCCAAAGCAGGGAGCAGTCTGACATTGCGCCGAAGCTTGGGTCATCACCTGGACCCGAGTGCAAAGAGCGCCACCATCTATTCCAGAGATGCGATGGCACCACCGCTGAGGGAGTTGTGTCGTGTGATACAGCTCATTGCATCGAAGCAGTTCATGCCGGACAACACCAGAAGTGGACGTTTTGCAGCAGAAATGCCAGCTGGCGACCGCTGCGATGCAGAGGGCAACTCTGATGGGGAGTCCGAGGAATCGTACGAGATGCCTTTCTCAGAGCGCATGGTGGGCGACACAGATGACTCCAATACAGACACTTCGTCTGATGCTGACGAAAGATTGGAGGCTGAGCCCTTGGACACCACGACGCTGTGGGAACTTGTGGAGCCTAGGCATCGTCCAAACCTGGTGCAAGTCAAAGCTGGCTTGGTGACATGGATGCATGTGCAATCACATGTCATGCACTTGCTGTCGGAAGGCAGTCAAAGGTTCGTATGCGGCCGAGTGGTATCTGGACGGTACTCAGCTGTTCAGGGCGGCGCATCATGTGAATGCACAAGATGCCAAGTTTGCTACACAAGCAGGATGGCCGTCGAAGGAGCTCGTTTGCCTGCTCCCAGCTGAATGCAGCATGGAGCCAAGAGCTTGAGACATATGCTATGACGGACAAAAAGGAGCGCCTCTGGAGTCTTTATTTCAATTTTTAAATTCAGCCACCATTTCAATGCCGTACGGTCGTTTGAATGCAAACATGCACATATGTCAGCTTGGAATGCAAGCACATGCTGGGAGCGGATGCGCTCTGATGATCACATGAACATACATGGAATTTTGTCGATATCGGCCCTAGTCCGGGAATGCCCGGCAGACACAGCTGAATGCAGCAAGAGGTACTTGGCCTCTTTGATTTCATGTTTGGAGCATTTTCGATTTCCGAACTCTCATGAACATTTTAATGTTTTTCAATGGCCGTTTTTTGACACACCAGGTTTTTACTTGTCTGATGGAATTTTGCATGTCACTGGACGAGTTTGAAGCCTTGAATTTGGTATGAAACCTTTGGTCTTATTTGTCTTTTAGCAATAGGTTTGACCGAGCTGCCATGTCCGCGTATGCGGAATCAAAGGCGAGTTTCAGACACAGGAGCATCGAGATAGGCTTGAGTGAGGATCAAGTCGATTTGCTGAAGGACCAGAATATCACGTCGTTCAACATTTTGGCCTTCAGTGTCTGTGGCCAACCAGGTCAGATTGATGATGCTCGTTTTCGAAATCTGATGGATAGCACCTTCAACAATGCCTCCCTGGGTGTTGAATCAATGATGAGGCAGCTGTGCTATGAAGCAATCACCATATCTGTTGCTGCAATTAAGCAGCGGATTGAGCCCTCAGTCGAGGGTCAAGTGAAAAGGCTGCCTCCTCAGGAGAGGGATGAGCGGATGCGCCGGATCAGTGACAGGATCACAGGTTTTGAGATCACCGGTGACTATGAGCCAGCTCATTGCATAGCAGATTTCTTCACGACCATGATTGAAGAAGCAGCGCCGAGATATCTTCCTTTGAGCAAGTGTGTCAGCAGGGAACAGGAGTTGCTTAGCCAGAAGGTGGACAAGAGGATAGTGGTCTTGGAAGACCAAAAACTCCAGGTGAAGAGCACTTCGCCAGACTTCACCGGGACCGACAATGGTTGGGGCCCCAAGTGCGACCTTGTCTGGAGCTCTGTTTGAGAAAGCCTTGTCGGTTGTAACTGATCAGAATTTCTTGGAGAAACGACAGGAAGATCTGGATTTGGCAGTGGACAAATGGTTCAGCATCATCAGGATCAACCTTTTGGGGTCGGAGGTAGGCCAAACCATCATTGGACATGGAGGCAACATTCAAGAGCAAAAATTGGGCGCCTATGAAACGATCGAAGCAATCATCGGTGTCAGATCCAGGACAACAGCCATATCAAGGGCAAATGCATTGCTGAATTTTTTCAGGTGGAGAGCAGACTTCACTGAGGATGACGGCAAGCCGGTGACCGAGCAAGCCGCATGGAGCTATGTGGCAAAGCTCAGAGCAGATGGGGCTGCACCCACAAGGGCTTCAAGTTTTTTGGCTGCTTGTGGATATGCGTTGCATGTGTTTGGATTCAAAGATTTTGACAGCGTGTACAACAGCAGGAGAGTGAGAGGGCTTGCAGAGATCATGCACTCTGGAAAAAACCCACTCAAACAGGCAAAGGTTCTTTCAGTTGCGCAGGTTGTTGCATTGCACAGTTTAATGGAGAACAAGGCGGCAAATTTCATTGACAGGGCGCTTGCAGCCTATGCTCTCCTGGCCCTGTACGGCAGATGTCGACACAGTGACCTGGCGTTTGTAGAGTGTGTGATGCACGATTTTGACTGGAAAGGTGGCTTCGTGGAAGTGTCGACAAGGTTGCACAAAACAGCCAAGAGTGCAACCCAGAAATCCCAATTACTTCCAATAGTCATCCCGGCAATTGGAGTGACTGGTCAGGTTTGGGTGCAGGAGGCCATTGAAGCTTTTTCAGCTTGTGGTTTGAATCTGGACGGCTCGATCCAGGGACCGCTCTTTAGGCCCCCCATGGCGGCCGGTGGAGGGCTGTGCAAACGGGGCTTGACTTCGTCAGAAGTTACAAAGTTTTTGAGACTACTCTTTGAGTGCAATGACAACAATGTTGACGGGCCCCGGGTGTCGTCGCATAGCCTCAAAGCTACTGCACTGTCATGGGCCTCAAAATTTGGACTGCCCATTCCCGACAAAGCAATCTTGGGAAGACATGCCAGCGCGACCACAGAAGCCCATGCGATATATTCGCGTGACCTTTCGGTAGCATCTGTGATGAAATTGCAAGACATCATTTTGCGGATTTCGCGCTTGGAGTTTCAACCGGACAATCCCCGCAGGGGGTACTTTGCTGAGGAAAATGCACCTTGCGCAGAGCCAGATGCCATTGAGGTGGTGAAGGTCGAAGAGGATTCACCTGCCCAGGAGGTCGTTGAGAATGAGAAAGAAATGGACAGAGAGACCATCTCTGATCACCAGAGTTCAAGTGGCTCTTCATCTGAGGAGTCATCAAGCTCGGATGAGGAGGTAAGACCGCCTCCATCTAAGTGTTATAGGCACACGGCCAAGGACCATCTGGCGGGCCGCTTTGTGAGCCACAAAACATCGAAGTTGGTCCACTACAAGGACTCTGTGGTGGGTGAATCGAAAGCTGTGGGCAAGGCCATCTTGTCATGCGGCCGGGTGCTGAACTCAAACTATGACATTGTCGTACATTTCGACACAGTAGCACTTTGTAGAAGATGCAAGGTGAATGCAGTCAAAGACGGATTGCTGCCGCCAGTTTAAAACAAGTGCGTTGTGTCTCTCACATGGTGAGGTGAATGGGTAAAGCACCCAAGCATGGATGCATGGCATCTCATGGAATTGCGTGGCAACCTTGTTTTGGTTTGTTCATTCGGATTGCATGGCATCCTTGGTCTCTTGATGCATTGGCTCGGAGATGCATGACAGGATTAATTGACATCAAGTTTTCATGATCACATGCATGGCACGTTTTATTTGCTTGTCAAATTTCCAACATGTGCTTTAAAGGACGTGTGAGTGGAACACTTCATTTGTTCGAGTTTGCAATCTGATGTTAATAGGTGTTAAATGCTTGGGTTTGCAATTTGTTTCGTTGTTTGCAGGTCTCCATAGTCGATTCCTCGGCTGGACTCAATGGCGTCCCTCCTGGATTCTGAAGCACAATTTATTCAGAGGACTTTGGATCTCAAACTGTCTGATGAACTGAAGAGGAGCCTTAAGACTGCAAACTTACAAACGTTTGGAACACTGGCTTACGCACATGGACAGCCGGGTCAGAACATTGTGGATTCAGCTTTTGAGACGTGGCTTACTTCAAACATTTTGACAGGTGCGAGTGTTGCTGACATCGCAGGTGCCAAAAGGCTTTTATTCGAGTCACAGACCATGGTTCTTGCTGCCTTGCAGGATTCTGTGAATGCCCCTGACAGTTCATCAATTAAGAAGGTGCCCAATGCTGAGCGTGAGACCAAAATGAGGTCTTTGAAAAACAGATTGAACGGGTTGCTCATCGAAGGCCCACTTGAACCTGGACATTCACTACTTGATCTTGCGGCAAGTATGTATCAACAAAATGAAATTCGTTACATTCCTCCTGAAAAATCGGTTAGCAGGACACATGAAGTGCTGACGCAGAAGAGCCCGTCAAAAATGCTGGATATCTCATCGGAGAGTTTGATTATTAAAGAAAAGACCGAAGTCCAGGATATGGTTGTATCTTCGGCGTTGCAAGTCCAAGAGTCTCTGCAGCGCAGAGGCCTGGCCCTGGTCTTCGCGGACCTGGTTCAACATGCAAATTATACCAGGTACCTCACTACGTTGTTCTCACATTTGCACAGGGAGCCCCCTGCAGGGTATAGCCGATGCTCAGTGAGTCAGATCGTGGCCGCCGACAAATTGGTGTGGCAGGCTTTGTTGGAGGAAGGGGTGCAACCAAAGAGAGATGATGCAGGTGTGTTGGCATTGGACACCAAGTTGCTCAGCACTTTGGAGAGCTATCGAGTTTCATTCAGTTTGCTTCCTTTGATTGCCAAAAAGGAAGGTCCAGGGAACATCCAGAAGAAGAACAAACCGCAGCAGCCTTGGTCGAGCGGAAAGGGTGCAGTGGCCACCACACAGAAACCTTAGTTGAAACAGAAAGGAGGCAAGAAAGGTGGCAAATCCAAACAGCGTGTGCCATCTCACATATTCAAGCTGGGAGGAACTGCCTCCAACCCAGAGGGGGAGCCCATTTGTTTTGGATTCAATTCGGAGGGTGGTTGTTCCGAAGCTGCTGACGGAGCCAAGTGCCGCAGAGGGTTGCACATATGCTCCAAATGTTACGCCTCTCACAGTATTTTGCAGCATGGTAATTGACTACATGCACAAGCCGAAACCTCAGATTTATCAACTGATAGTGTAAAAGCATCAGGTGGTAAGTCTTCTTGCGATGTTGACATGGAAGTTCCAAATTTTGTTCATGACAATCCAGCAGATTCTCAGGGTGTCTCCCCGTCAGCCCATAATCCATGCAGTGAGCGTGTTGGCAGAGATGAACAATTTTCCGCAGTTCTCCGAGACCCAGAGAATTCTTGTGAGGCGGCTCAGCCCTTTGTGCATCAGCAACAGACTGAAAGTGGAAGTGATAGTTTTGAACAATTTGGTGCAGATGGAGTGCGAAGTCATTTCATTCAGAACAATTTTTCTTTTTCTGAAGAGCAAATTGCTTGCCCTGTCATAATAGAGGTATTCTGCGGGAGCGCAAGGGTCACAGCCAGTCTGAAGGAGCTTGGTTTGGTTGAATCCTTCGGAGTTGATCACGATGTTGACAAGGCGATTGCAACTGTGAAGAAATTGGATTTGACACTTAGCAGGGATCAGCACATTTTCAAGCAGTGGATGAAATCCCCTCTTGTTTTTGGCATCTTTTGGGCACCCCCATGCGGTACGTGTTCATTGGCCAGAAACATTCAACTTCGGGACTCGGTTGGCAGGAAAATCCCAGGACCAGTGCCGTTGAGATCGCATGAACTTCCAGAGGGTTTGACTGGTTTGCGAGGTAAGGATCGGCGCAGAGTTTCTGCGGCAAACAAGCTGTACGAATTTTTGTCTGAGGCGATCCAGGAAGCTTTGGCCAGGGGGCTCATTGTCGTTGTCGAAAATCCACGTTCTTCACTTTTCTGGTTGACGAGATTTTGGAAATCAGTTGCGAAGCATTTCAATTATACATCCCATCAAGCATGCGCATACGGAGGGGACAGGCCGAAGTGGACGGTGCTAGCTTGGAATCATCAGCGTTTCAGTCAAATCAATCTGTGTTGTTTAGGTGAGTCACCTTCTCACATACACAAGCCTTGGGGAATCGTGCAATCTACACAGGGAACGCATTTTTCGACTAGCGAAGAAGCTGCTTATCCTCGAGGCCTGGCAAGGGCCATTGCCAAAGCTTTCGCTGACATTTTGGTAAGTCATGGGTGGAGTCCACCGCATGAATGTTTTCAGCTGCAGTCACATGACATCAATTTAAAAACCATGAGAGCAGTAGCCACTGCTCAGCCGGAAGCCTATCGCATTCCTCCAGTGGTGCGTGAACACAAGCAGGTGGTAGTCGTGCGAGGCCCAGCACATTTACTCAATGACATGCCGGTGGAACCAATGCAGCGATTGAAATCTTCTTTACATATCCCAACTGAGTGTGATGCTGCGTTGCGAGTCCTACCAGAAGGGGCTCAGTTGTTAAGGGTCACACCACTGCGGTCAATGGGGGGTATTGCGTCACAATCATCAGCATTTTCCAACTGTATGGAACAAGCTTGGGGTATTCCTTTTTCACCTGAAGAATTCATACAAGAAGCTGTGGGCAGAGGACATCCAAAACTAATTTCGACGTTGGTACCCCCAGTGCTGATGGAGGCTGTTTTTCACAATTTTCAAAACGAGGATCTGGGTCACTTGCCGAAGCTGAGGGCCGACTGGTTTAGCAAATGGACAGCCAGGGCAAAGGAGCTTCGACCAGCAGAGATGGAGATGAAAGCGAGCATGCCTGAACACATAGCAAATATTTTGAAGCCAAAGCGGCTGCTTCTCTGGAAAGAAATTTTGCTGGATTTGGGATATCCAGATGCAGATGTGGTGTCAGAATTGGCAAACGGTACTGAGCTTGTAGGGGAAGTTCCCACCTATGGCATCTTTGAGAAAACTTTCAAGCCAGCAGAAACAACGGTGGACAGTTTGTGCAAGGAGGCGAAATCGATCAAGCAGAAGCACTACCATAGCTGCAGGTCGTCAGGGGACAAAGAGATAGATGAGCTTGTTTGGAAGAAGACCCAAGAGGAAGTTGAGCTTGGATGGGCATCCGGCCCCATTGATATAGCGAACCTGCCAGCTGATGCAATTGTAAGCCGACGTTTTGGACTCCGACAACCTGGGAAGATACGCTTGATTGATGACTTGTCGGCTAGCAATGTCAACCAGACGGTGCAATGTGCAGAATCGCCCAAGCCGCAATCAATCGACTTCGTGGCTGCCCTGCTGTTGACGATTCTGAAAAGTAGCGGAGGAGCAAAAATCCAAGGCAGGTCCTTCGATTTAAGCTTTCTTCTACGAAGTAGATACAGCTTTATCTTTAAGGAACAATGTCACTCCTTTACTTGTGGCTCTGTGCCACTTTGCACAGAGTGACGCGTACTGCTGCACGCACTGGTGTTTGGGGTTTCTTGCACGCGTCTCGCGCTGCGCGTTTGCACGCGTTTATTTCCTGAAACCCATTTTTATTCACAAACTGAAACTGCCGACTCTGTTGTCATGTCTTCCAACTGTTTCAGTTTTGTTTCCTGAACTTTTATGTGTTCAAGTTTCTTGTGGATTTGAGATTCTTGTCGTGGCTGCATGACATTATCTAATATCCACCAACCTTTTGGCTTCAGTGGTGGGTGGGTGGGTTCAACTCATTTGTTGAGTTGGCTTGTTGCGATGCGCCGAGCTCAGTGGATCTCTGGCCAGCCTATTCAAAAAGGCCAAAAGGCAGTGACTTTGCCTTCTTGTACCGCCTCGTGGTTTTGGACAGGTTTGGCATTTTTGACTGGTTTCACGTGTGGAGCTGTTGCAGTTATCATCGTGATTTTCATTTACTTGCTGTCAGTGTGATTCAGAGATTCTTTGCAAATCCAATGGGGGTTGAAGTCGAGCTTGGCAGCGCTTCTGTTGCTGGCACTGTCGTGGACTCAGACGAAGTTGCTGAAGTAAACCAGGACACTTCTCAACAGAGTGATGTTTTGCATTTGGACAGTACACGGCTTGCATTTGAACATGGTGCTTTTGGACAAGTTGAGCTTCAAATTGAGTCAGATGCGATGGTCCGGAACTCATCAGGTGTTTCTGCTTCTGATCCAATTTCTCAGTTTGCAAGCCTGGTTGATGACCCGATTTCTCAGTTTTCAGTCATTTCGGGATGTTACATGGACAATGTCGATCTTTTTGATGTGAATGCAAATGACGCCATGAAGAGTTTGGATGAGTGGTCAGCATGTGGTAGTGGCATAGACGAGTCTATTGATCGACTGAACTTGCGCAGAGCAATAGGGTCGCAATTTGGCGATTGTGATGCTTTGGGACACCAAGTGTCTCCGAGTGCTGCTGGATCCTCAGATCGTTTTGACAGGAATGACATCAATCCGAACTTGGATCATGAAACTGCTCTGCAAGTTTTCAACAGTACTTTGGCTGTGGACTCTCCCAAGTTTATGTGGGAAGGAGATGGATTCCTGGGGACAGTTTTTGGCAGTGGCACTTCAGTTGTTGACCAGCTTTTCAAACCAGTTGCATTGAAACGACCTGCACCTTGTTTTGTGGACCTCTCCAACGACAGCATGGAGAAGACGCCCATTGCAAAGGCGCTCAGGACAGGTGCAGCTAAGCCGATTTACCTGGGTTCTTTCAGCCGTGCTTCCAGTGAGAATGAGAACAGCAAGCGTAAGTCTTACTTGTTTGGCTGGGTGACTCTCGTTCTCATCAATTGCAGTGCTTTCAGTGTGCTGGATGATGCACTATCAGATGTATCTCAGCCGAGCCGGGACCTGATCATGCGGTGCCTGGCAGAATGCTTTGCTGCAAAGGCAACCAGCACACTGGGAAAGCGATTAGGTTCCATGAGCAGGTATGCGGCGCACTGTGAGGCACTGAGTTTGAATGCATTTCCACTTTCAGAGAGGAGCTTGTATTCCTATTTGAGGGCACTTCATGATGACCCCAAGTCTTCAGCAAGTGTTGGTAGGTCTTTTCTGGAAGCTGTCAGATTCAGTGCAGCAATGCTTGGGCTGCATGGGTTGGAGCGAGACAGAGTGCCTCAAAGGGTTTCAGGGCTTGCAGAGCTGTTGGCAAAGCGTGCACCTTGTGTGAAGCAGGCTTCACCTCTTTCAGTGCGACAGGTGGCGGCTTTGGAGGAGACGTGCTGCACGGCAGAAGCAATGCAGGACAGGATTCTTGTGGGAGGCCTTTTGCTGATGGTTTACAGCTGTGCTAGAGCCTCTGACATGTCCAGGGTTGTCAAGCTTGTCATCGACAGAGTGCAAACCGATGGTGCAAGCCTGGACAAGCATACAGTGGCAGGGTTCATTGAGGCAAGCGCTCTGCACACAAAAGGGGCTCGATCACAGACTCACAAGAGGACGCTCCTTCCACTTGTGGCTCCAATGACAGGAGTTTCGGATTGGTGCTGGTGGGACCACTACCTCCAAGCCAGAGAGGCGATGGGAGTAGCATCGAAAGGAGGGCTTGCTTACCCGCTTTTGTGCCGTTTTGATGAACAAGGAGTTCCTCTGGCCGATGCACTTCAAGCTTCAGAGGTGGGCAGGTACTTGAGGAACGTGCTCAAAGTGGCCCATGGCAGCACGAACGAGATCAGGAGTCATTCTTTGAAAGTGACTGCATTGAGTTGGATGGCCAAAGCAGGGAGCAGTCTGACATTGCGCCGAAGCTTGGGTCATCACCTGGACCCGAGTGCAAAGAGCGCCACCATCTATTCCAGAGATGCGATGGCACCACCGCTGAGGGAGTTGTGTCGTGTGATACAGCTCATTGCATCGAAGCAGTTCATGCCGGACAACACCAGAAGTGGACGTTTTGCAGCAGAAATGCCAGCTGGCGACCGCTGCGATGCAGAGGGCAACTCTGATGGGGAGTCCGAGGAATCGTACGAGATGCCTTTCTCAGAGCGCATGGTGGGCGACACAGATGACTCCAATACAGACACTTCGTCTGATGCTGACGAAAGATTGGAGGCTGAGCCCTTGGACACCACGACGCTGTGGGAACTTGTGGAGCCTAGGCATCGTCCAAACCTGGTGCAAGTCAAAGCTGGCTTGGTGACATGGATGCATGTGCAATCACATGTCATGCACTTGCTGTCGGAAGGCAGTCAAAGGTTCGTATGCGGCCGAGTGGTATCTGGACGGTACTCAGCTGTTCAGGGCGGCGCATCATGTGAATGCACAAGATGCCAAGTTTGCTACACAAGCAGGATGGCCGTCGAAGGAGCTTGTTTGCCTGCTCCCAGCTGAATGCAGCATGGAGCCAAGAGCTTGAGACATATGCTATGACGGACAAAAAGGAGCGCCTCTGGAGTCTTTATTTCAATTTTTAAATTCAGCCACCATTTCAATGCCGTACGGTCGTTTGAATGCAAACATGCACATATGTCAGCTTGGAATGCAAGCACATGCTGGGAGCGGATGCGCTCTGATGATCACATGAACATACATGGAATTTTGTCGATATCGGCCCTAGTCCGGGAATGCCCGGCAGACACAGCTGAATGCAGCAAGAGGTACTTGGCCTCTTTGATTTCATGTTTGGAGCATTTTCGATTTCCGAACTCTCATGAACATTTTAATGTTTTTCAATGGCCGTTTTTTGACACACCAGGATTTTACTTGTCTGATGGAATTTTGCATGTCACTGGACGAGTTTGAAGCCTTGAATTTGGTATGAAACCTTTGGTCTTATTTGTCTTTTAGCAATAGGTTTGACCGAGCTGCCATGTCCGCGTATGCGGAATCAAAGGCGAGTTTCAGACACAGGAGCATCGAGATAGGCTTGAGTGAGGATCAAGTCGATTTGCTGAAGGACCAGAATATCACGTCGTTCAACATTTTGGCCTTCAGTGTCTGTGGCCAACCAGGTCAGATTGATGATGCTCGTTTTCGAAATCTGATGGATAGCACCTTCAACAATGCCTCCCTGGGTGTTGAATCAATGATGAGGCAGCTGTGCTATGAAGCAATCACCATATCTGTTGCTGCAATTAAGCAGCGGATTGAGCCCTCAGTCGAGGGTCAAGTGAAAAGGCTGCCTCCTCAGGAGAGGGATGAGCGGATGCGCCGGATCAGTGACAGGATCACAGGTTTTGAGATCACCGGTGACTATGAGCCAGCTCATTGCATAGCAGATTTCTTCACGACCATGATTGAAGAAGCAGCGCCGAGATATCTTCCTTTGAGCAAGTGTGTCAGCAGGGAACAGGAGTTGCTTAGCCAGAAGGTGGACAAGAGGATAGTGGTCTTGGAAGACCAAAAACTCCAGGTGAAGAGCACTTCGCCAGACTTCACCGCGGACCTCTCCACGGACTTGAAGCTGCAGAACGCGTTCATTCGGCGTGGCATTGCTTGTGAGTTGTCCAACCTCATGACGTATGACACACATGAGAAGATCAGGCATGCTTTTATGGCACATATGACGCGTGATGCTCCACCAGGTTTCAAGAGCCCAGACATGGCTGCAATAGTACGAGCTGACCGAGAGTTGTGGATGCGAGCATTTGACAAGTGCAAGTCGGACTTGAAAGTCAACCAACAAGGTAAGCTTCCTCTTGACCTTGCGATGTTGGAGCTTTACACCAGCCCCCAAGTTGTCTTCCACCTGTTGCCGACGCCGGGGGGCTTGTCAAGGAAGAGATCTAGGTCCAGGTCAGGGCCAAAACAGACCAAGCCCAAGCCGGGCAATCCTTCGCCTGCAAAGACAAATCCGAAGGCGGACAAGAAGGACAAACGACGTCAAAGTCGTGTTTTGGTCCCAAAGACGCTTGAAGGATACAGTGGAATGAATCAGAAGAAAATGCGCATTTGCTACAATTTCAATTTGCCTCATGGGTGTTCAAATTCGACCCATACAAAAGAGGGTCAGCTGCGGTGCGTGAAAGGAGTTCACCAGTGCATCAAGTGCTTCAAGTCACACTCCTTGCAAGTGTGTGGCAAGGGGTCCAATTGACAAGCAGTGCAGGACACCCAAAACTGCAAGGCGCTTGGCTCTGTAGTTTGTGCTGAGGTGTTCTGCGGCAAAGGGCGGCTGTCCAGAAAGCTCAGACAGCACAATTTTCAGGTTTTGTCGGTGGACCACAAGCCGCAGAAAGGGACACCAGTTTTCCAGATTGATATTACAAAGAAAGCGGACAGGAAAATTTTGGAAGACATTTTGTCTATGGACTGTATTTTATACCGCCATTTTGCTCCGCCGTGTGGGACGGCATCTGCAGCCCGGCAGATCAAGCCGGGACCTCCACCTTTGCGTTCCATTCGATTTCCGATGGGCTTCAAGAACTTGAAGGGTATCAATAAGCAGAGGGTCATTGCTGCCAATTTTCTTTACAGGTGGACAAAGAAGATGATTGTGCGCCTAGAGCGTGCAGGCGCAGCATGGAGCGTCGAAAATCCGGCCAGCTCACTTATGTGGGCCACTGACCCCTTTGTAGAACTTACCGATGAGATCCCTTCTTTGATTGCTTTTTCTTTTCACACTTGCATGTTCCAAGCAAAGAGGAAAAAGGACACAGCGATTTGGACTTCTGTCAAGGAGCTTCGCAATCACCTTGAACGTAAGTGTGACAACCAACATGAGCACTTAGCTTGGGGCAAGTCTGACAAGCATGAGGGTTTTGCAACTGCTGATGAGTGTGCGTACAATGAAAGCATGTGCGCATCATGGGCTCAGGCCATTTACGATTTTGCTGTGGCGCGTGGGTATCATGCTCCACCGTCAGATTTGCAGGATGATATCAATGGTTTGGAAGCTTCACAAATTAACAAGACCATTTTGGGTTGTCTTCCTCGTGGCCGCAAAGTGCCGCCACTTCTGACTGATTGGTTGGAGCCACAGCTTTTCAAAATTGATGGTATACAGGCAGTGCAAACTCTGCCCATTGGCAAGAGAATCCCTGATTCAGTGCAACGTTTTCCTCAGGGGTCCAAATTGGTGCGCTTTACAAATGAAAAGGGGGAGGTGATTGAGCGAGAGAAGCAACCGGATGGCAGTGTGTCCGAGTTGCCCATGTTTGCATTGATTGGCATACCGAGAGAACCTCGAGACTTCGTTGCCAAAGCTTGCTCTTTGGTTCATCCTGTTTTGAGAGCGATGCAAGTTGGAAGCTTGATGTTGGATGCCATTGATTCATATGAACTTGGCGACAAATTGGAATTCCGGCGTGTTCAATGTAGATTCTCGCAAAGCTTGTTGCGGCAGATGAGCGAGCTCCAGGCCGAAGAGGAATCATTGCATGCTGGTATGGCCGAGCATCTTCAGCGTGTTCTCAAGGGCAAAAGGTTGTGCCTCTTTCGAAAGCTGCTGTTGGACAGCCGCTACCCAGATTCCAAGGTTGCAGATGAGATGGCAGCTGGTTTTCCTTTGTGTGGTTGGTTACCTACATCGGATGTTTTTCCATCTAAGCTTAGGCCACCGGTCTTGCACATGGATACGTTGGAGAAAATGAGCGCCTCTTTTGCAGCGCGTTCCATAGGTGCAACAAAGGCGTCAGGTGACCAAGAGATGGATCGCTTGTTGTGGGAAGCCACACTTGATGAAGTGAAAGCAGGGTTCTTGTCGGGCCCTTACAGCACCAGAGACCTCCCGAAGGGCGCAATAGCTTCTCCAAGGTTTGGGCTTCTTCAGAAGTCGAAGCTCAGGCCGATTGACAATTTCTCTGCTTCCCATATCAACAGTGCAACTGGTCTTAGGGATAAACTTCAAGTGGACTCCATTGACGAGATCTGTGCGATGATCAAAGCATGGGCGCAAAGAAGTTCAGGGGTGCCTAAGTTGGTTGGGCGTTCCTATGACCTCAGGAAGGCATACCGCCAAATTGGCATTGCGCCTGAACACCTTAAGTTTGCTTGGATCAGCGTGTGGAGCCCCGACGCTGGTGAGCCACGCCTGTTCCGCATGGACTCTATGCCTTTCGGCGCCACGGCGTCGGTAGGCGCTTTCCTGAGACTTTCACAAGCCTTGAAAAGCCTAGGGGTTTCCCAGGCAGCTTTGATATGGTCTTCCTTCTACGATGACTTTGTGTGCGTATGCCCCCCTTGTGCTGCCCTACAGGTTGACAGGATGATCCGCTTGTTTTTCCAGGCTTTGGGGTGGCAGTTGTCTACGGACGAGGCCAAAGACCATGCCTTCAGCTCGAAGTTTCAAGCGTTGGGAGTGGAATTTGACCTGAGAACCATGCAAGACGGCTTCTTCACGCTTCACGGTGGGCAACACTCCCAGCCGCAAGGCTGAACTTAGTAACAGGATTGAGGAGATCCTTGGTTCAGATTTGTTGACGGTTGCCGAGGCGACTTCGCTGAGATCCAGGTTGTTGTTTGCGGATGCACAGGTGTTTGGCAGATTCGCCAAAGCAGCCCTGCACGAGGTTGGCCGAGTGGGGCTGGACACCAGCGACATGACTCCTTTGTCGCCCAATGTGCGCCAGAGTTTGCTTTGGCTACGGGATAGAGTTCTTGCTGGCCCGCCGCGAAAGATCGACTTTAGAGATTCAGAGACTTTTTACTTGTTTTTGGATGGTGCATGCACCGATTGGGTAAGTGACGACATTTGGTGTGGCACCTCGATCGGCGGGGGACTTGTTTTTCCAGACGGTTCAGTGCGTGAGTGCTTTGGTGAAGTGCTTCCGCAGGATTGGATGGCGGAATGGGGTTGGAACCAACAGCAACAGTATATCTTTGAGGCAGAAGTAATGCCATATGCCGTCAGTCTCATGCTTTGGAAACGGCATCTGATGGGCAAGTGTATTTTCGTCTTCATTGACAACGAAGGTGCTCGTTCTGCTTGGATTTCTGGTTTTGCTGCGACCAAGGCGGCACAGCACATGTTGCACCTTGGAACTTCTGCCGAGGCAGAACTTTGTGTTCATCCTTTCTTTGCCAGGGTTCCGACCCACTCTAATCTTGGAGACGCTCCGTCTCGTGGGAAGTTTGAAGTGATTGAGAAGCTTGGAGGAATGCGAACGCGTGCTCCTATCGGAATGATCGAATGCTTGATGAAGCATGGAGGTGGATCAACGGTCCCATTCGAATGCGAGTGGGGGCTTAATGGGCGGGACACGTAAGATCCCCCATTCCTGTCGCAGAAAAAAGGCGAGGCGTTGATTTCTGACATGCTGGCTTCTCTTTTTCATTTCGAATGTTCATGTGTTTTGCATTCCCTGTTTCGATGTGCATGCTGTCGGATGTCGTTGTTTTTCATTTTGCGGTGAGATTTGTTTTGCGACGTTTGCGAAGTGAGAGACGGAACGTTTGCGAATTTTTGACCTATCACGCCCTGGTTTTATTTTATGTGATGGGGTCGCTTTGCCTCTCTCTGGTTATGTTTATGTTTGGGTTTCTTGCCAACCCTTTCTCTTGGTTCCCTCTGCGTGCGTGGTGCAGTACTTGTTCTTGAAATGATAAGCTTTCTTCTACGAAGTAGATACAGCTTTATCTTTAAGGAACAATGTCACTCCTTTACTTGTGGCTCTGTGCCACTTTGCACAGAGTGACGCGTACTGCTGCACGCACTGGTGTTTGGGGTTTCTTGCACGCGTCTCGCGCTGCGCGTTTGCACGCGTTTATTTCCTGAAACCCATTTTTATTCACAAACTGAAACTGCCGACTCTGTTGTCATGTCTTCCAACTGTTTCAGTTTTGTTTCCTGAACTTTTATGTGTTCAAGTTTCTTGTGGATTTGAGATTCTTGTCGTGGCTGCATGACATTATCTAATATCCACCAACCTTTTGGCTTCAGTGGTGGGTGGGTGGGTTCAACTCATTTGTTGAGTTGGCTTGTTGCGCCCACCGACCCACCACTGCAACAAGCCACTCCCTAAGCCCTTAATGGGCGGGACACGTAAGATCCCCCATTCCTGTCGCAGAAAAAAGGCGAGGCGCTGATTTCTGACATGCTGGCTTCTCTTTTTCATTTCGAATGTTCATGTGTTTTGCATTCCCTGTTTCGATGTGCATGCTGTCGGATGTCGTTGTTTTTCATTTTGCGGTGAGATTTGTTTTGCGACGTTTGCGAAGTGAGAGACGGAACGTTTGCGAATTTTTGACCTATCACGCCCTGGTTTTATTTTATGTGATGGGGTCGCTTTGCCTCTCTCTGGTTTTGTTTATGTTTGGGTTTCTTGCCAACCCTTTCTCTTGGTTCCCTCTGCGTGCGTGGTGCAGTACTTGTTCTTGAAATGATAAAAAGCGCTTATAAGCAACTTGCAATCGCTGAGTCATCCTTGCAGTTTGCCTTTGTAGCCATATATAACCCCTACAAGAAAAGGGCTGAGTTGTACCAGTTGCTTGCAGCACCGTTTGGTGCAACAAGAAGCGTGTATTCATTTTTACGTATCTCACATGCCATTTGGTTCACTGGTGTCAGGGCTCTGAAAATCATGTGGAGTGTGTTTTTCGACGACTATGTGGTTTTCTCTCAGAAGCTCCATGTCAAAAATACGGAAGCCACTGTTGAACTTCTGTTCAGACTACTAGGGTGGAAATTTGCAGAAGAGGGTGAGAAAGCGACCTGCTTTGGTGATGATTTTTCAGCGCTGGGTGCGCGCCTCAATTTGGAGAATGCAAGCTTGGGAAAAGTCAGTTTCATCAACACAGAGAAGCGCATTACAGAGCTGACCAGCGCCATAGAAGATATCATCAGGAAGGGTCGGATGACTGTTTTGGAATCGCAGAAGCTTAGAGGGAGAATGCAGTTTGCAGATGGACAAGTCTTTGGTCGTTTGGGAAAGTTGTGCATGAAAGCCATAACGCAACATGCTTTTAAAGGTCGGGGTGATAAACTTGAGAAACCAACGGTTGATGCCTTGAGAAGATTTGTGATTTTTCTTAACTATGCAGAACCTCGAAGTTTGGAATTGGCTTCCGACTCTGTTTGGACCATTTACACCGACGCATGCTATGAGCCTCAACGGACCAACTGGGTATGTGGTCTGGGTGGGGTGCTTGTGAATCCGCTTGGTGAAAAGGTGGCGTTCTTTTCAATGGAACTGTCAACAGAACAAAGGCGTGCGCTGGGTGCTGAGTTCAAAAAGACCATCATCTTTGAAGCGGAACTGCTGGCCATGGTACTGGCTTTTTCTGTCTGGAGGTCAATCATTGGATCTTCGAGTGTTATTTGTTTTGTGGATAACAACTCTGCAAGGGATGTTGCAATTTCAGGATGTGGCAGAAATTGCGTTGCAAGCGTGTTGGTAGAGTTCCTTCTGAAGCTTGAAATGGCTACAAACGTAACACCATGGTACACCCGTGTACCCACGCCATCAAATATAGCAGATGACCCTTCACGAGGAGTTGTCCAGTATTTGATAGAATCTGGAGCTGAGTGTAAAATTCCTGAGACTGAACTTCAGGATATCATCAAGATACTTTTGGAATCATCGGTTAAGAGGGGAGATATTGAACAGTGATTTCTTGGCCTTACAAGCTGCGAAAGAGCATCTGGTCATTTGTGGGACAGTTTTCTTCAGCTTGACAGTTTTGCAACGAGCTTGACTGGATCAGTGAAGCTGGCGGCTGAGTTTGCAGCCCATTGGACATACAGGATTTATCGATCCCCCATGTCACCGTTGGAAAAGGGCCGCTGTGTGTTCTTCAATCGTCAGCAGTGATGGAACTTTTGTGGATGCGTTTTTGTTTACAGCCGAGTTTGCATTTAGGGTTTCAACTGGTTCAGTTTGGCATTTTCCCCGCCACCCTTGGTTCAGTTTGGCGTTTATCCCTTTGGTTTGCGGCGTATACACGTGGGGGTGGGACATGAGTAGGTAGCAGCCACAAGTTTTGAAATAAGTAAGCGGTCAACTTGTTGATAGCTCCTTATTTCAAAACTTGTGAGAAACAAAGTTTCGTGCTGCTATCTTCTTTTGTCTGTTTTGGCAAACACTCCTTACTCACGTGCACTGAACCAAGGGCCAACAACAAATGGGAAAACAAATGCTGTTTCTTTTGCAAATCACTTTTTCAGTGTCGCTGCAATTCAGTGGAAAAGGTACTCACAGGTACAGGTTCAATTCTGACATTCTTGACAGTTTCGAAAGTGCACTTCGTTTACATGGAACATACATGAACATTCAATGAATGATATCCTCGTGGAATTTGGCTGAGGGTGGGTGGTGGGACACCTCTTAAATTGAGGTTGTTTTGCCCCCACCCTCCTCACCCTTGGCAAAACAACAACTTGGTACAGCTACAGCTTTTGAGGCAGCCTTTGCAGAGTGCCTCTATTAGTGTTGAACTCATGATCGAACTATATGTTCTTTGCTGTCAACTTCTTGACAATAGCACCTGTGTTGTACAGTGATCTCGCTGGTTCTGACGAAGATTTTTCACCTTGTGCTCCTGGGAGATATTGAACAGTGATTTCTTGGCCTTACAAGCTGCGAAAGAGCATCTGGTCATTTGTGGGACAGTTTTCTTCAGCTTGACAGTTTTGCAACGAGCTTGACTGGATCAGTGAAGCTGGCGGCTGAGTTTGCAGCCCATTGGACATACAGGATTTATCGATCCCCCATGTCACCGTTGGAAAAGGGCCGCTGTGTGTTCTTCAATCGTCAGCAGTGATGGAACTTTTGTGGATGCGTTTTTGTTTACAGCCGAGTTTGCATTTAGGGTTTCAACTGGTTCAGTTTGGCATTTTCCCCGCCACCCTTGGTTCAGTTTGGCGTTTATCCCTTTGGTTTGCGGCGTATACACGTGGGGGTGGGACATGAGTAGGTAGCAGCCACAAGTTTTGAAATAAGGTACTTTGCTGAGACGAAGACACTCTGGGAGCACCTGAACAGTTCTGCAGCTATTTTTCAGCTTGGCGCCTCCGTGACAATGCATGTTTTGATGAAGAGTTTACCGCTACGGCAAGCATGTCATTAGACATAACGATGAGGTGCTGACCATGCTTGATAGTGATAGTGCCTGAGACGTTCTCCCTTTTGACTGGGCATGGTAGTCATGTCCACCCTGAGACGCCCTTGATGTTTTATAGTGGCTTGTGACGGATGGTCACTTACCTGGCCCTGTGTGACCGCATTGTCGTAGCCACTGGGCCGCTCCCCGCAATGGGGAGGGGCACGAAGACACCTGGCCGCCAACGTCATCTTTCTCCTGCTCTAGCTGACGCTTTATGGTACCTGCTCTTGTTCTGAACATGGGCACATGAACAAGTACTTGTGAGAGGACTCTGAGAGGCTGGGTTAGGCTATAGTGTATAGCAAATGTGACCTTTTGTTGTCTTCTTGGCAACAACGTAGATCGCGTGTCTCACTTTACTGGGTGGCAACTAATTCGTTTGCTGCATGTTTTTGAGTCAGTTGCGACACAGTGGGTTTTTACCACTGTGTCCTTGGCAAATCTCTTTTGTGGTTGTTTCTGTTGGGCTCTTGCCCCTTTCGCTGTTTGCTTTGCGGTCCTTTGGATGGTGAGACGCAAATCTGGCTGGGGGATCTGCGTCTTGCCTTTTGTTTTTGGTGGTTTGTGTTTTGGTTCTTATGATTTGCCATGTTTCATGCGACCACCTGTGTCCATGTTGAAGTTTTCTTGATAACAGCTTCTTCTCATGTAAGGACCGAGCCTTAGAGCGTGATCGGCCAAACCAGAGGAAAAAAAAAGTGACGGAATTGTGACGGCATTGGACTATGTATCGGTCCACCACCAGTTTACTTTTGCGGCCCCTCATAAGTCTTTGCGTCAGCTAATTCACTCATCGCTGCAACATGCAAGCCAAGAGGCGGAGGACGGAAAAAAAGAGTGGACAGATGCTATCGTGACCACCTGTCGGAAATTTTGACAGCTGGTAGCGGAGCACTGTTGATTCCGCTAGCCGGGTCTAGGGTTTAGATCATAGTGCTGGCGGGTGTGGCTGGACCAAGGGAAGACGAAAGATCCACGAAGTTAGAAGTTTTCTCAGGGAGTGCCCAGGAGTACAAACGCTGGAGGAAAAGAGCGGAGTTGTCTGTTAGGATTACCTTCGACAGTTGGTAAATCCAAGTGGGGACCGCGACTCTTGGAAGCTCTTTCCGGCGAGGCTTGGGATTTGCTTGAAAATACACCTGTCAAAGACATCTTCGAAGAAGAAGGATACAAGCTGGTGTTTGATATCTTGGATGCCAAGTATCAAGAACGAGAACAAGACGAGCTGCAAAGAGCCTGGCGTGAATACTTCTACACGGTGACCATCCGCCAAGGAGAAGAGTTCAGGGCTTTCATTGTCAGGCTCGAGACATCCTACAGGCTGCTGGTGGCACATGAAGTGGAACTCCCACGGGAAGTCAGAGGTTGGTTCTTGATGAAAAAGCTGCATCTTGATGCTACTCAGGAAGCCTTGCTCCTGACAGCAACTCAGGGCTCACTTGCCTACAAAAATGTTGTGACCGGAATCAAGGCCGTTTTTCCTCATGGAAAAGGAGACCTGAGCCGCACCAACAAGACCAAGGATGTCTTTGTGAATGAGCAGCTTGGTTCGCATCACATTATATAGTGACATTAGTGATCCTTAAGACGATGATGAGGCTGATGAGCGAAGCGAGATCTTTGAGGTCTGGCAAGGTATCGCTGATCAAGTTCAAGGACAGGGAAGTGACTATGAATCGGAAGATGCCCTGGAAGTGTATGAGTCTTATAAGGACATCAAGAAACGTGTCCAGGAGAAGAAGACTGGAAGGGGATATCGGCCGATGTCAAAGCAGTGGAACATTCAAGGCAGCATTCGTGGTCGCATTGAAGCGGTCAAGGCACGAACTAGATGCAATGTGTGCAAGAAACTTGGTCATTGGAAAAAAGAATGTCCGGATCGGTTTGCGAAAAGAGAGGGTCAGCAATCTGGGAAGACTGATACAAGAGAAGTGCACTTTTGCGAAATGGAAATCCTCGATACTGAGGCTGGTGATGTCTTTGTCCATGAGGATGTTGAGCACCACAAGGACGAGGAGAGATCATGCGAAGCAGCTGCAGAAGTGACAGGTAGTGCATCAGTTGGAGATAGCTGGACAAAGAGTCATCGCAAGTTGAGAAAGGCCTTGTACACGCCAATGGAACCAGTGAGCATGGCATTGCTTGGGATAATTTTACTGGAATGCGAAAAACGGTTGTGTACTATGAAGATGGTACTCAAGATGTCATCCAGGATAATTTCAAGCAGTCGAGTCACCCGGGTAGATTGTTGCCGAAAAAGTGGAAGGGTCATACCACGTTTGAGATCAAGGTTCAGTCACATGAAAAACAGGGAGAAAGTGCCCGACAGGTGGTCATGCATCAGAATGAGCATCCACCCTTTTTGGATCCGAATGTGATTGAAAATTTTGAAGCACAGGTTTTGGGGGGCAAGGAGCCAACTTTTGAAGCTTACTCCAGTCACAGCACTGGAGGGCGCAGTTCTCACCAGGTCCCAGCTCCATTAGGGAGCCACGCAGTACCAGACACAGCCTGCCGCTAGACGCTCATCGGCGATTACACGCTGCGGGAGATGGAACGGCATGTTGAGCAGTTAGGGGGTACTGTTTGTGGAAGGCATGAGGTGAACACCTACTTTAGGTTTGGGAATAGTGGTGAGCTTGTTTCCAGTGAGGTTGCGATGATTCCTAGTAACATTGGGGGTAGGAATGTTGTCATTCACGCAGCAGTGTTGCCAGGAGCGGGGTCAAGCACACCTCTTTTGCTTTCCAAGGAACTGTTGAAGTGGTTAGGATGCGTGATGAATATGAATGATGATGAGATGTTTATGAAACGACTCAACACCACAGTGAAACTTGGCATCACTGAGAGAGGCCACTATGCGATACCTCTTTTCTCAAACAAGAGCAGCCACGTATTTCGAAAGTCAGTTGAGCCGAGTGCCTGCTTGTTAGGAGAAGATTTCGTATCAAGGGCCAAGCTCGAGTCAGACACCTCTAGCTCGACGGCTCATGAAGGAACTCCAGGACAACTTCGGAGAAGATCCTTCCGAGATGGCCATGCAGGATCTGGACGCCTTGAGCGACATGTCCGAGGACGATCCCCTGAGCTGTCCAGTCAAGAGCTTTCACACCGTGACAGTGGGCAAGTACGGCAAGAACCTGAAATCCAGAATCCCAATCGGCCAGATCTATCAAGTAGACAAACCATACATTCAATGGGTGAGGACTCACATTCACGAGAACTCATCAGCGACAGCATGTATGGTCAAGCTTCGGCTGTACATAGAGATGCGCGATGCCCAGAAAAAGATCCGTGTGAACCGATCTCAGTCCAGTCAGCTTCGACGACTTCAAGAACCAGTGACTCCCAAAGTGTCCGTGAAGACCCCAATGACAACTCCAAAGAGCAAATCAACTCCAGGATCCCGTGGACAAGTGAGAAAGTCCCGAGAGGGAACCGGATGGAGCCAACACACAAATACCATGGAGACGGAGGAATGGGAGACCATTTTGCTAGGAGAAAAAGACAATCAGTGGGAAGAGCAAACCCATGTGAGCCACAGTGGGTCGAGATGGTGCAGAACTACCTGAGCATGAACAACGTCAACCAGTACAAGATGATGCAGATGTTTCGAGACCTGCGTGCTTGCCCCACGCCGGAAAATCTCAGCATGATGCGGGCTTTGATGAAATGAATCGGAAGATCAATGAAGAGTATGAGACTCTGTTAGCAGGAGTGCAAGAGTTTGTAGACAAACTTCGCATGGAAAATGAAGATCAGCGATATGACCTGTTACAAGTCAATTTTGAGTTCATTTGACATGTTCAGTTCCGATGTGACTGAAGTTTTTTCAATGCCTCGAGTAAACAAGATGGCATCCATGGCCGGTCCCACGGTAGGCCAGACATATGACATTCGGCTTGGCTGCAATCTGCTTGACAAAAAGGAGCAAGATCGCGTGCTGCTCGAGATTGAGAAGGCTGATCCTATCCTCACTGTCATTTGTCCGCCTTGTGATCCTTTTAGTATCCTCCAGAATTTTCGTAGAAACCGTAACTCTAAAGAGTGGTTGAAAAGAGGGAAGGGTTCTGCTTCGTTTTGCAATGCGAATTGCTGATCAGCGACGGAGAGCGGGGAAACATTTTCTTTTTGAACAACCAAAGAGAGCGACCTCTTGGCAAGATAGGACTGTTCAGCAAATGATGAGGCATGAAGGTGTTCAGGTCTTTGACATGGATCAGTGCATGTAAAGAATCAGTCACATGCCGCACCAAAAGGGAACTAGGATCATGACCACTAGTAAGCACATCAAGAATCGTTTGTGGAAGGCTTGTGATGGTAAACACAGTCATCAACATGTCATGGGTAAGGTCAAATTGGATGGATCGTGGGTTCCTAGATCACATCTCGCGCAAGAGTATCCAGATGACTTTTGCAGAGCAGTTTGTCTTGGAATTCAGGATGAACAGGAAGAACGAAAACAGAGTCGAGTAACTCACTCGGTTTTGGCAATCGAGGACTTGGGGTGCGGGGACAATGAGAGGAAAATTGCCAATATCCTGAAACGCTGTCATGATAGTTTAGGGCATCCGTCGCTTCCACGTTTCATGGCCATGCTGAGGGCTGCTAGGGCAAACGAGAAAGTTTTGACTATTGCTAAAGGGTTGACGTGTAGCACTTGTGAAGCGCTCAAACCGACTAAGAGTCATCGGGTAGCTAAGTTGGAGAATGCAACGCAGTTCAATCAAGTTGTTTGCTGCGATACGTTTGAAGTCGAGCTGCCTTGGCGAATGCTGAAGATGCTCAACAGTGTTGATGCCGCAACACGGTATCAAATGGTGATCCCGCTGTGGAAAGGAGCCAAAGCTGAGCATGTTAGGAAACAGTATCGTAGATCTTGGTTGCGTTGGGCTGGACCTCCCATAAGGCTTTGGTCGGATGGTGGTTCTGAGTTTGGTGATCCTTTTTCGAGTTTGTTGGAACATGATGGCATGCAACATGAAGCTTCAGCTGAATGGTCCCCCTGGCAGAATGGTGTTGTGGAACGGCATGGAGGCATTTGGAAAACGGCTTTTCATAAAACTCTTTTGGAACATGTCCCGAACGCGAAGCGTGAAGTTGAGGAGATTTGTGATCATGTCACGGGTGCGCACAACAGTCTCATACGTAAGGATGGATTCAGTCCCGCGCAACATGTTCTTGGAACTGATCTGAGATTGCCTGGTTTGCACATGACAGGTCAACATGACGAGGTCATTGATTCTGCCTTGAGAGCAGGAGAAAAGGGATTTGAGAGAAGGTTCCAGATCCGTTGTAGTGCTAGGAAGGCGTTCATGGAGGCAGATTCTGAAAACAAGATGCGCGTTCTCATGAATCATAGAAACAGACCTTCGAAAGACATTTGGAATACTGGCGATTTGGCTTTTGTGTGGCGCAAGGGAAAAGGAAAAACATGTTTTTCATGGCATGGTCCGGGTCATGTGATTGGTCGTGTTGGGTCGCGGATTTGGGTGTCGCAAGGTCTTAAAGTTTACAGGTGTTCATTGGAACATCTTCGAAGACCAAGTGAGGAACAAGAATCCCTGATTCGTTTGTTGCCCGAACATTTACGTGTCTTGAGAAGTGAAGCCGCTGAACGTGGAGCTGGAAATGTGGTGGTTCTGAGTGATCAGCATGTACCACCTTCACCGCCAGATGAAACAGGTGAACAGGTTCCACAGGTTTCCATTGATGATGATGATGAGCTTGAGAAAGACCTCATGCAGGAATTTGGCATGGGAGTTGCTGTTGTGAGAAGTAGGCCTGAAAGTCATGATGATGAACTTCAAGAGTTGCAACATGTCGCGCAACGACCGCGTCTTGATAACACTTTGAATCCACATGTCGGAATGAATGTCCACAGAAGAAGAAGATACTGTAATGATCGAAACTCTCTGGGGACGCAAGAGTCTGAAGGGAGTCATGTGAAAACGCCATATAGTGAGGGGGACATTGACTCATCTGGGCACTTGCATGAGGAACATGGTCTTGACACAAGTGTGGAACAAATCACGCAACATGAGCCGAGCCCTCAACAGACTGATACTCAATATGGTCCAATCCGGACGTCTAGTCTCACAAGGGCGATGAGGCACAGCCTTGATTTGCTTGATCATGGCCGGTTGAGACAACATGCCACGTTGCAGCATGAACGTGATGCACATGTCACGGAAATGGATAGCATGGTTGTCATTGATGATGTGTTTCTTGTCCATGAAAAAAAGAAGGGTCGTAAGGAGGTCATTGAACGTACCATTCCTAAAGAAAGGCAGCCGCAGCTGAAGGCAGCCAAGGAGAAGGAGTGGGCAAAAATGTTGAATTCGAAAGCGGTAGTGGTGCACACTGGAGCTAAGGCACAGGAGCTCATCAGAGAGGTTGGGGTTGACCGTTTGTTGCAATCACGTTTTGTCATCACTAATCCTGATGACGAAATGCAATTGAGTGAAGGCATTCTCAAGGCCAGGTGGTGCATATGTGGTTATTTGGATCCTGACCTGATGGAACTTCAGACTTCCGCTCCAACGCTTAGTGCCGAGGGTTTTGCAGTGGTGATGCAGGCTTTAGCTAGCTTTAAGTGGGGTCTGGTCATTGGGGATATTGAAGGTGCTTTCCTGAAAGGCGACCCCATTTTTCGAAAGAAAGGTAAGGTGCTAGTGAGGCTTCCGGCAGGCGGCATTCCTGGTGTGGATCAGGATGCGATCATTGAATTGGTGAAGCCAGTGTACGGATTAGCCGATGCACCTAATTGTTGGTACAAATCCATTCGGGCCTTTTTGTTGTCATGTGGTCTGAAACAGTCAAGCTTCGACCCCTGCATTTTCATGAAACATGATGTACATGGGATACTGCAGGGGGTGTTGGCCATCCATGTGGACGATCTTGCCATGGGTGGCAACAAGAATTTTCATGACAGTGTCTTGGTTCCTCTTCGTGAAAAATACCCCTTTAAGCACTGGCACCTTGGTGGTGGAGATTTCTTAGGTAAAAAGGTTGAACAAAGGAAGGACATGAGCATTGTCATTTCTCAGAGGGAGTATTCACAGGCGGTTGCATGTATCAAGATCAGTAAGGAGCGTAGAAAACAGAAAGATGATCTTGTGAATGAAAACGAAAAGAGTCAGATGAGAACTTTGTTAGGAGAAGTGAACTGGATTGCTATGAGCAGTAGACCTGATCTTTCTGCGGCATGTTCGCTTTTGCAGCAACGGATTTCTCAAGCTTGTGTTGAAGATTTGATTGAATGTAACAAGTTAGTAGGTATTGTGCGTGACTTTGCCCATGGAACGATTGTGTTGCAATCAGTGCCAAGTGATGATTTGGAAATTAGCGTGTGGAGCGATGCCTCCTGGGCAAACGCAACTGAAAGAAAAAGTCAAGGAGGATATCTGATTGCTGGCACTTCGCGAGAGCTCAGACATGGTACATGGGGAGTATTTTCGCCATGGAGGTGGAAAAGCTTTAAGCAAGACAGACAAGTGGCTTCCAGTTTGGGAGCGGAATTACTGTCACTTTCACGTGCCATTGCGGAAGCCAAGTGGATGAGATCTATTTGGAGTGAGCTCAAGTTTGGGAAGTATAGCTTGGAAGAAGATGCCATTTATACCGCCAAAACTCCTTTGAATATTTTTATGGACTCCAAACCGGTATACGATAATTGCATGTCTGAAATCGTGACCATCAAGGATAAACGACTGGCAATCGAAATGCTACTCTTGAAACGAGATCTTCAACGAGACGGGTTATACCTTTGGTGGCAACCCACATATGCCATGCTAGCTGACATTCTGACCAAGATCAAAGCACCCAAGGATTTGTTGCGTAAAGTATTGACGACAGGACAGTTCAAAGTCAAGGAAGATCAGCTCATACAACAATGGGCAAAAGGCGGGGAGAAAGGCGCAAGGCCAACTGAAACGGAGAATGGTGATAAGGATGATGATGATGACTGATGTGGTTGTTGTTTCTTTCTTTTTGTGTTTGTGCGTGGTTTGTGTTTTTGTAAGTTTGATGAATGGTTCCTTGGAATAATGTACGACAGTGGATCCTGTAAAGAAAGATGATCCGATTGCTGTCTCTCGGATCAAGAGCATGTCACAGAAACAAGAATTGGGGGATGTGTGAAATCCACATGTCCTTTCTGTGACATATGATGCTGAATGAACCGTGGGCTTAAACTCAAGCCCCCCTTAGTGATACGTGCGAAACAAGGAAAAGCCATGAGTGGACAGATGCTATCGTGACCACCTGTCGGAAATTCTGACACCATGCCAATAAGTCCCATCATATCCAGCGGTGAGACTACTAGGGTCAATGATTTTGCTCTGGTGAGCCCCACCGTGATACGTCCAAGGCAATCTTCGGTGTCTTCTGTAGGGGAGCCATCCGGGTGGAACCTTCCGTTCAAGAATCCTGTGCTTGGTTGGGCGACCATTGCGACTGCGGCTGTTCCACCTGCTGAATTGGCTATTGTCTCAACTCGCAGTGTGCGGGCATAGTCTTTTTTGAGGGTAGAACGATTGAGATTCTTCTTGTGGTCAGTGGCGGTGGTCATAACGAAGAGCCCATCTGCAAAGCCGGTGTTGTATGGAAAATCAGAGAGCACTTGTGATACGAGCGTCTCCAAGTCTTCCGCTACCAGGCCGCTGATTTTGGCGTTGGTGTCCCATAGGAAAAAAAAAACCGGACTTGGAACGCACAAAGAGAAAAAGGTATGAGTTGATGTTCAAGCTGCAGGGTCGCAAATCTGCACGCGGCAGCAGCGAAATTCTCCGATCGCTGACCCCATTTTTGGGTCCAAATATGGACCTCTGCTCAGGCTCCGTTTTGCAATCCAGATTTGGACCCAAAAGTGGGGTCAGCCATCGGAGAATTTTGCTGCTGCCCGCAGGGGTTTTGCAAGCAGATTTGCGACGCACCAGCATGAGCGTAATTGTTAACCAGATTTGGACCCAAAAGTGGGGTCAGCCATCGGAGAATTTTGCTGCTGCCCGCAGAGGTTTTGCAAGCAGATTTGCGACGCACCAGCATGAGCGTAAGTGGTAATACATGCTTTTTCTCTCTCTGCGTCCCATTTGTTTCTTGTACAGTAGCAACCGGACTTGGGACGCACAAAGAGAAAAAGGCATGAGTTGACATTCATGTTCAAGCTGCAGGGTCGCAAATCTGCTTGCACAACATGTGCGGGCAGCGGCGAAATTCTCCGATGGCTGACCCCATTTTTGGGTCCAAATATAGACCCCAAAATGGGGCCCAGAATGGGATCACATTTTCATTCCTTCTTTTAAGTCTTTGCTTGGGCCTGTTTTAGGATCCAGATTGGACCCAAAGTGGGGTCAGCCATCGGAGAATTTTGCTGCTGCCCGCAGAGGTTTTGCAAGCAGATTTGCGACGCACTAGCATGAGCGTAAGTGTTAATACAAGCTTTTTCTCTCTCTGCGTCCCACTTTGTTTCTTGTACAGTAGCAACCGGACTTGGGACGCAAAGACATAAAAGAAGGAATGAAAATGTGATCCAATTCTGGGCCCCATTTTGGGGTCCATATTTGGACCCAAAAATGAGGTCAGCCATCGGAGAATTTCGCTGCTGCCCGCACATGTTGTGCAAGCAGATTTTGCGACCCTGCAGCTTGAACATGAATGTCAACTCATGCCTTTTTCTCTTTGTGCTTGGGCCCCATTTTGGGATCCAGATTGGACCCAAAGTGGGGTCAGCCATCGGAGAATTTTGCTGCTGCCCGCAGAGGTTTTGCAAGCAGATTTGCGACGCACTAGCATGAGCGTAAATGTTAATACATGATTTCTCTCTCTCTGCGTCCCACTTTGTTTCTTGTACAGTAGCACCTTGGCGTAACAAACTGGTATACCTCTCGGCTGCGTGAGCACTGAACGATCACCAGGCTTTATGTGATGTTCCAACGTCCGTCTCTCAGACATACTGAACTTGATGTTCGTAGCCCTTGCTGCCGTCACCGACCACCTTCCCGTCCGACAGGAGAATGAAGGCAGAAATGGATCGGGCTCTCAATTCTTCAGCTCTTGCGTCCAGCCACCGTTCGGCCCAAAAGGAGGCCACCCAGCCCAGTGCCAATCGCTACATAAGGCAATAGCCGAGTTTGAGCTGAGCTTCTTTTGTCACTGAGGTCTTGGACCCCAGCAGCGCTTCGCCGGTTACCAAGGCAGTGTCTTTTTATCTTCTCCAGCCTCAAGCTCTGTGACCTCATGCTGTGAGACCAGCGACTTGCTGCATGAAAGCACCACAAGAGTTGGCCTAGGATGCAGGTTTGGACATTGTCCTCTTGCCTGAGAAGTAGTTTTTCAAGCTCGGCCACGACCAAACATGGCAGTGGGTCTCGTTGTTTGAGAGGAGCTTTGCGAAGAAACTGCTGGTTCAGACCCATCTTGTCGGAGCTCCTCGGTGCCTCCACCGAATCTGTCGACAGCAACCGAGCCCGTGCCCCTAGCGGGCCTGTCAAAGTTACAGTCAGCTCCAGGCCGCACTCGCGGCAACATGCAGGGGTTACACTTGTCAGCGGCGTCTTCCCCAGCAGAGGTTCACTGAAGGAGATCGAATTTCTTAGACCGTTTATTTTTTGCAGACCTCTCTGTCTACTGCTGGGCAAGGCACTTGCGCCGATATGTTGAAGTTCAAAGGGGAAGAACGGCTATGCAGCTGTGAATACAGTTAAATGGAATGCACATGTGACAATCAACAAATGTAGTCATGATGAAAGTGAGATGCAATGGGATGCAATGCAGCATCAAATGTTTCTGACTGAAACATCCCCTCGTTGACGCTGACGCACAAAATAGGTGCCCTGGTCCGAGTGATTGCAGATTCACACATGTCAGTTGTTTTCAGACGGTTTCAAGAATGAGCAAAGAAATTATTTGAGATGTTGAATGTTGGTCTAAGTTTGCATGTTTTGCATGCTATCTATGAATACAAACATAACATTTAATATATATTCTAGACGATACGCGTCGCCATTGCGTCAAGCTCCTATGTGGGTTTGCCAAGGTCACCGTTGCCATAATGTGGCAGCTGGCTTGCCAGTAGCGCTTTATGGGATAGGTGATTGAAACAATGTTGTTTCCCTTGGCAATCTAAACCTTAACAAAGGGAAGTCCAATGACGAGGAAGTATTGACGTGCGTCGCGCGCGGATAACAAGCGATGAACACAATGCTGTATTTGAACCTATGCCATTTGTTCAAAGAGTTCGAACGAATGAACTGATTGAGACCTGCGATCTTATCAATACCTGAATGGTTATATGACGTCATCTGGAATGTACGAAACATGTATTGGATGTATATAAAGTGAATATATAAGATACTCATATGCCATGCAGTGACGTGTTTTCAGCTCCAGATTTCTCATGTGCAGTGATGTCACTTCAATGTTTGAATGTGCGTGGCATGTTTATTTCAGAGGGGGGTAGGGTAGGGGTTCGTTCATTTCCCATTTGTGATGGTTTGAATGCCAACCCAAACTCATTCTTCGTTCCCGCCCTGAGATTGAACGAGGATGACTCGAATCCCACACTATGCAGTGGGGAAGAACGGCTATGCAGCTGTGAATACAGTCAAATGGAATGCACATGTGACAATCAACAAATGTAGGCATGATGGAAGTGAAATGCAATGGGACGCAATGCAGCATCAATTGTTTCTGACTGAAACTTCCCCTCGTTGATGCTGACGCACAAAATAGGTGCCCTGGTCCGGGTGATTGCAGACTCACACATGTCAGTTGTTTTCAGACGGTTTCAAGAATGAGCAAAGAAATTATTTGAGATGTTGAATGTTGGTCTAAGTTTGCATGTTTTGCATGCTATCTATGAATACAAACATAACATCTAATATATATTCTAGACGATACGCGTCGCCATTGCGTCAAGCTCCTATGTGGGTTTGCCAAGGTCACCGTTGCCATAATGTGGCAGCTGGCTTGCCAGTAGCGCTTTATGGGATAGGTGATTGAAACAATGTTGTTTCCCTTGGCAATCTAAACCTTAACAAAGGGAAGTCCAATGACGAGGAAGTATTGACGTGCGTCGCGCGCGGATAACAAGCGATGAACACAATGCTGTATTTGAACCTATGCCATTTGTTCAAAGAGTTCGAACGAATGAACTGATTGAGACCTGCGATCTTATCAATACCTGAATGGTTATATGACGTCATCTGGAATGTACGAAACATGTATTGGATGTATATAAAGTGAATATATAAGATATATATATATATGCTGGGTGTTACATGTGAACTCATATGCCATGCAGTGACGTGTTTTCAGCTCCAGATTTCTCATGTGCAGTGATGTCACTTTTCAATGTTTGAATGTGCGTGGCATGTTTATTTCAGAGGGGGGTAGGGTAGGGGTTCGTTCATTTCCCATTTGTGATGGTTTGAATGCCAACCCAAACTCATTCTTCGTTCCCGCCCTGAGATTGAACGAGGATGACTCGAATCCCACACTATGCAGTGGGGAAGAACGGCTATGCAGCTGTGAATACAGTCAAATGGAATGCACATGTGACAATCAACAAATGTAGGCATGATGGAAGTGAAATGCAATGGGACGCAATGCAGCATCAATTGTTTCTGACTGAAACTTCCCCTCGTTGATGCTGACGCACAAAATAGGTGCCCTGGTCCGGGTGATTGCAGACTCACACATGTCAGTTGTTTTCAGACGGTTTCAAGAATGAGCAAAGAAATTATTTGAGATGTTGAATGTTGGTCTAAGTTTGCATGTTTTGCATGCACTCCTATACCATGGGTATATATGAATACATACATAACATGTAATATATATATATATATTCTAGACGATACGCGTCGCCATTGCGTCAAGCTCCTATCTGGGTTTGCCAAGGTCACCGTTGCCATAACTGATACATGTGTGAGCAAACATGCCTCAGCCCTGATGAGGTACCATTTGGAGCGTGAGGCAATCAGCAACTTGTGCGCGTGGTACGCAAGAGTGCCTACGGAGGCAGACGTGAGTGATTTCCCTTCCAGGAATGTTCCGTTTTCTTTGCTTGTAGAAGCACCGACGAACAGGTGCATTGATGTGGTTCAACAACTTGCTGCGATCCTTGCAGGTAGCCTAGCTGAAAAAATGTGGGGGAAACCAGTCAGCAACAGCGCTGCCTTTTGAGTGATGTTGTGGCCAACATGCAAAGCCAGACGATGTAGTTCATTTCAGTGATCGAATTGCCTTGCTTGGCAGGTTTAGGAATCTAAGTTTCCGGGTCACACAACCTTTTTGAACTGTAGTAACTGTAGTATTTTCTGTCAAGGGAGGGCGAGGTGGCTGCCGCTGTTTAGATGAGAAAGCGCTCGCCCAGCACAGTTTTTCTCCAGTCCCACCCCTGCGCTGTCCTAAGCCAGACCCTAGGCCTAGCCAGTCAGCAACGGCCCCCATGCAAGAAAAGCGCTGCCTCTTGAGTGCTGATGTTGTGGCCAACATGCAAAGCCAGACGGATATTTTTACATTGGGGGATATACGCGTAGCAGTCTTAGAACCTGACAATGCGCATGAATGGCTTGGGTGCATGTTAACCGCACGGGGGTCCCAAGAGCAACATGTTGATGGCCAGCTTTAACATCATTTGCAATGGAATTGCTTCCAAAAAATTTGGACGTCCGTAACACTTTGCAAAATTTAATGTATAAAATTTTACGCGCGACGAGGGTGTCGGTTGCATGTGCGATAATAATGGTCATATTTTTTGTTTAAATATTTAGTAACCTGGCTGCGTAGTGCATGCAGATCTCCTTCGTTCACTCATTATTTCAGTCGTGGATACCAACGGCCAGATTGTCTCCGAAATTGTTGCTGGTGAATGTTTCGCACGAAAAGGGCCAGCCACAACCCAACAACCGAATCATCAAGTATTTGGGACATTTGGCGGAAGTCCATGTGTTGAAATGTAGAGCACGGGTAATACATGTTAACACTGTTGTTTGAGCACATACCGGCTTGAAATTGAATAGCGGCCACCTTGACGGTCAACCGCAACATCGCGCACAAGTGCGTTGACTCTGTGATGCTGCGACATAACTTTCGGTAGGAAACCGCCCTGGCAGCCTGAAATTGAAATCTGGAATTCGTTCTTAAACAAGTCCTTATCTTTTCGAAGGAGGTTTAGAAGTCAAACTTCCGACAATATGGACAGATGAAAAGCAGAGTAGGGCAGAGGCAGAGAGAAGAGAAAGATCAGAAGAGAAAGAGTAAGAAGAAAGAAGATGGAGATGCACGAAAAGGTAGGAAAGTCGCGAAACACTGTGTTTTTCCGATGATTCATGGCTCTCGAGGGTCGAAAAGTAGGCTCGCTAAAGCGGCAGGTGCGGAGGCAGCTGGCGAGAGGAGAGATGAAAAATTGCAGGCCGTTGCGGCGCGAAGCACATTTCCAAGTCAAAATGTACAAAACACCTGGTGCTCGGAGCACTTTTGGAAGTTGAGATGTGGAAAAAGTGCACGCCGTTGTGGCGCGAAGCACATTGTGAAGTCAAAATGTACAAAACACAACACGTCCGGACCACTTTTGGCAGTTGAGATGTCAAAAAAGTGCACGCCATTGTGGCACGAAGCACATTTTGAAGTCAAAATGTACAAAGCACACCAGGTCCGGACCACTTTTGGCAGTTGAGATGTCGAAAAAGTGCACGTTGTTGTGGCGCGAAGCACATGTCGAAGTCAAAATGTACAAAACACACCAGGTTCGGACCACTTTTGGAAGTTGCGATGTCGAAAAAGTGCACGCCGTTGTGGCGCGAAGCACATTTCGAAGTCAAAATGTTCAAAACACTACGGGTTTGGACCACTTTTGGGGGTTCAGATGTCGAAAAAGTGCACGTCGTTGTGGCGCGAAGCACATTTCGAAGTGAAAATGTTCAAAGCACTAGGGGTTGACCACTTTTGGCGGTTCAGATGTCGCTTCGCTTCACTACACTGTACTACAGGACATTATACTACACTACACTCCACACTCCAGTACACTCCACTACACTAAATTACACGACACCACACTACATTACACTACACTACGCTCAACTACACTACACTACACTACACTACACTACACTACACTACACTACACTACACTACACTACACTACACTACACTACACTACACTACACTACACTACACTACATCACATGACACTACACTATACTACACTCCACTACACTGCGTTACACTATACTACACTATCTTCCACTACCTTCATTACCTTACACTACATTCCATTATTCTACAACTACAGCTACAACTACAAATACACAACTAGACTCCACTACACTCCACTACACTCCACTACACTAAATTACACTACACTACACTACATTACACTGCACTACAGTACATTCCGCCACATTCCACTACAGTACATTACACTACACTACACTACATTACACTGAATGACACTGCACCACAGATAGACAGGTAGACAGATAGATAGACAGATAGACAGGTAGACAGCTAGACAGATAGACAGATGAAAGGGAGAGATAGATAGATAGACAGACAGATAGGTAGATAGATAGATAGATAGGCAATTAGATGAAAGAGAGAGAGAGGCCAGTGGGGTAGATGAGATAGATAGATAGATAGATAGATAGATGGCCAGACAGATAGATAGATAGATAGAGATAGATAGATAGATAGATGGATGGATAGATAGATAGATGGATAGATAGATCGATAGATAAGGAGATAGATAGACAGACAGACAGATGGATAGGTAGACAGATAGATCAGTAGGTACGTCGGTAGATAAACAGAGAAAAATAGAGAAACAGAGAGAAAAAGAGAGAAAGAGAGAGAAAAGGTGAAAGAGATCAAGCACCTTTCAGTCCATCAGTGGCTTCGCTTTGCCATCCCTGATTCACAACAACCAAACTCTCCTATAGGTTTCCTATTTTTGAAACTTCCGCCACCGCCTTGTGCGGTACTACTGGTATTGTGATCAAATTTCATGGTCAGTTTGCCGAATTTTTTGTTGTTTTTTATTGCCGGCCACTGTGGTTTTTTGTTTTGGTTCGTGCGCGATGATTTCGTGGTCGGGTCGGCTGTCAGCGGGCTCCATGGTTTTTGCGGCAGTGATCATGCGGCAATGATCATGGAGCAGGGGCGATAGATCCCTCGCATCATTTCGCAGCAATCCCATTCTTTCGCCGATCCGAACCAATACGCTCCTAAAAGGACATTTGGGCAGATCGGCACAAAAATTGATTGAATAGTTGTTCCGAGTGCTTAAATGTGCAACTTTGATAGAAAAAAAAAGGTATGCCATCCTGAAATGTTGTAGTGGCTGGGCATTTCCCTGGGTGCACGCCTAATTTTCATGTAAATTTCTTCTGACCATTGTCCATCAGTTCACATTGTGTATTTGCATTGCCTGTTCCAATTTTATATCCATGTGTGACATGTGTGACATAGTTTCGGCCCAGTCGTTCTTTGGTAACCTGACCCATCCAACACGTTGAAATATTCTGCGTTCCAACTTGTCAAATCGATTGTATTTGCACCCTCGTCACTGGCAACCCTGGCTGTCCAAAAATTTCTCACGTTTTGCGACCAACAAAATTGATACGTATTTGTGCGTCCAGTCACCGCGGGAGTTGCCAACATATCCCCACAACAATCCACACGGGAAAGACAAATTTGAGGACATGTTTTGGTGTTTTTCATATTTTTTTGGATGTATTGAACGCTAAACCAGCGGCAACAAATTCCACAATCAGTATTCTTGAGCGTGGGTTTGAACCTGGTCTTGAATGCCAACAAACCAATAAGTAACCCGGTTTTAAGGCGCAGGATTTGTGAAAAGGATACTTGGTTACACGGGCGCAAAAAGTTCTGGGATAGCATTACCGAGTCCCCAACAACCCCTGATTTTTTGTGTCTCCACGACGCCCATCAAAAAACTAATGGAGGTTTCGTTTGACCCTGCAGTTGTCGGGCAGGTTGGCAGTGTAGGCGGCTGAATTCCACTGTCGTCTCACGCACCTCTACGACTTTACGACCACCAAAACGTGATGGCATGTAACAGTATGCTGTCTCATTCCAAACGCGTCCATTTTTGTGCCATGGTTACGCATTTTTTTTTGGCAAGACCAGATCCAATTTTGTCAGGTCAGGTTCTTTTTGTGAATAACCCGGTGGGCCGCACAGAAACAACAAAAATAACGGTGGAAAAAGTATCGAAACTGGTAATGAAGAAAAATGATTTGGCACACAAATGTAATCAAAAACCTGGGATTCCCGGACAGCGCTGAACATGATGTTCCGCATCCATACCAGAAAATTTTGACTCCTTTATTGCCAGGACACACCCTAGCCATGAATGAAACGCCGCCAGTTTGATGTGTGCACCATGTTGGGTTACCAGACAATCACTTGTTCCAACACATAAGTAGTTTCTGCCAAGGTGGTGTAAAAAATATGTCACCTTCAAAGTGGGTTATGACACTGTAAACAATTGCGGAAATGACGTACATTGGGTAATTCGACGCCGCGGCATGTTTTACTGACATCGCCCAACTCTCAAAATCTCGAATTGATGCACTCATTTCAGGACGTCGCGTGGGAAGAGAATAGGAATAGGATGGAATTGGCGCATTTCTGCACTTGGTTGCTTATTCGACAAGCGTAGGACGGTATTGTAAGAGAAACGTGGTGGCTTAGAAATTAGATAATTTGACCAGAAAAGACGACGAAAATTCAATACAATACACTGGAAAAGGCCAAAATAGTGCAGGGGTAGGGAACGCCTGTACGAGACAGGTGCTACAGCACATCTGAGGAAACAAAAACTTTTCAGGTTACACTTCGGGAATTGCAGCAGCATTGACTTTCCTTGTCGAAACCCAAGTACGCGCGTAGCAAATACAACTACAAACGCAGGATAAACGACAGTTGTGATACGTGTGAGAGGTGGGAAAACGATAGGAACAATTCTGACATTTGTTTCTAACTGTATCCTTTCGCTGAATTATGCGCGCTGATGACGCCACATTACCCACCCATACATCAATGTGAAGTGTGCGTTCATGTAATTTGATATGCTGGCTCGGCTCCGCCCAGTTGATGGGTGCTACACCGGGTGCTACACCGGGTGTGAAACCCAGTTTGCATCAGTGCAGTGCGATGCATTTTCACTGCGCATTTGTCAAGAACATTTGGAATCAGAACTTCTGGGGGGAAATTCCGTGGGCATGGTAAGTGCCAACTCAAAATTAAAAAAAACATCTGTTCCACAGTTGTTGCTTCATTGTGCTCAACGCGAAACTGGAGCGACACGCACACAAAAATTATGAACCAGGGAACAAACAAAATTTAGTAGAACACCACCAGTAGGCACACTGCAAATGAAGGCAACGCAAACTTGGCGTGGTTTGTGTCTTGGAAACTTGGCGTGGTTTGTGTCCGCATGTGCCACAACATGCCCCAATGCCCCAACAGTATAAAATGTATAAATGAATGTTTCATAGAACTCCTCGTAAGAAATAGACACAAGACGAGAGCAACGCCAGGATCCAAATCCAAACAAAGCCCGCCTACCAACATTGCTGGCCCGTACTAGCACCTTGACTTGCTCAAGCACATGCCGATCAAACATGACCCTTCAACTCGCAACTAAATATAGGAAAATTGATCAAACTGATTTGCGTCCTATGATTGCCAGTTCGTCGATGGCATCCACCAAAATTCCGTGGGACAGACTCACGACTTTGTAATTGGACGGCAACAATGTTTGCCAACCAGTGACACAGTGTACTCGTGACGATACACATTCAATGCGCACAAGATACGGAGCATCATTCGTGAACGTGGTACCGAAAGGTACCGACGTGGAAAAAATAATAAGTAACTTGAGTTCCTTTTTAATACGCAAATGGCTGTGTAGACGGTGAACAACAACAATTATTAGCCGCATGATTTAGACAACATTTGTGGGCATACCATGAAGCAGAGACCGGATAAGGTGCAAGATAATATCCCGAATAAGGTTCGCTTAACCGGTTGTTCATTGCCACGATTTGCATTGTTAGGAGGGCGCTGATTCAACATGTTGAGAAGGTTTCGGAAGAATAGACGTGACTAATTTTCAATACTGCGGCAACAAGTTTTCCCGCATATCTGCCAGTATCCGTTGGAAAAACGTGTTGCAACCACCAAAAAATGAACTGGAAGGTGGTATAAACACCATCACGGGAAATAGTTTGGACATGTTGCTACGAAATATGATCGTGAACCGCTTTCCCATGGGTTGCCCTCGCACCATTTAAAAAATTGCTGTTGCGCATCTATGATCCAACGTGTTTGTGATGGAAACACGGGGCTGGCTAAATTCAGATGTCCGACTATTAAAGTTGGGAACAACTCTCTTGCACGAAAGTCTAGCCGAAAGAACGTGATCTCACTTTGATGTTCTTAATCAAGGGCACCACACGCCGCACATTCAAACTGGCCTTCTTCTGGGGACCAAGTCCTCAAGAAAGAGAGACATTGACAACGTTATGTGACAAATTTGTGTTTCGTCCCAGAACAAGCGGAATGATGGGTACATGAAACCGGGGAAACAAATAAAAATGATGTTGCGGCAACTCCTTCAAATCGCACGACCGGGGCAACAGCCACACTGGGACGTTTGCACAGGGAACTCATCCACCTTTGAGAAAAGGGGGTGTTGTAACGAACGTTGCGCGTGCGTGCAGTTTCTCGATTTGACGTGTAGGTAGTGTAGGTTTGTAAACCATGTATTACCAGTCTTGCGACTCTTGCGATCTCCTTGGGGTTTGTGCTGCATGAAACTTTTGGCGAGGTGTTGGCCCCAACCAGTGCAGCAATTCAAACAACTGTGTGGGGCTGCATCACATGCTGCTCATGGCAGATGTGCGCAGGCACGGTCAGCCAGGAATTGAAGCGACCGCGCACGCCTTCTTTCGCAGGGGGTGGAACATTTTCAGACGACAGCAAAAAAGAGGAGAGCAACGCAATATTTTGCAATAATAGGTCGGTAAATGGGTGATTCAACATCGGCCCGAGTGGTCTGATCAATGTCGTTTCTTTTGCCCGCAAGGCGATTTCATCGTCATTGTGCTGCCATGGAATGAGGATGACTTGGAAAACTGTTCGGGCCCGGATCGTCACTACTGGTGCAAGAAAGCGTCAACTCATCGACGCGGTCGCTCATACTTTTTATAGCGTGTATATTCCTGGTCAACATGGCGTTTTTGTTGTATTGCCTACATGCCACAAAGAAGCGTGCTCTTGAAGGTAAAACGGCTTACAAATCACGCGTGTTGGCAAAGGAATTTGCTCAAAAGTCGAACATCTTATGATCTCTTGGGAAAGCGCGCTCAGTTGGTTCGTTTTTTGTTCGTGGCGCGCACTTTTTCCAAGAGAGCGAACCTGGTGAAAAACATCAGTACCAATCAGAGCCATTCCCGCATGGAGAAATTGTTGAATTGTTGAACGCGCTTCCGAGCGGGTTGTCCGGAACCGAAACCCAGGAGAAGGTACAGTCCCGCAAGCATCCGCAAAATGCGGACAAAGTCAGCGGCGCAAACAGTATTAAAAAAAACACCGAGGGTATTGAGAGCTTGCGCTGGCTTGAATTTGGTTGCGACACTGTGGCCTAAATGCAACGTTCTAATGACAGACAAACAATAGATAACCGGGTGCAAAGGAGGCACGCATTCCTGGTGGGAACGAAGCGTCGCAATGAATATGGCTTAGCCATTTGCCCGAAAAACGAAGGCACCAATTGTAGGACATGTTGTCGACAATGGGGGCTACTAAGTACAAATTTGACCTCATGAATAGGCACGCGGTCGATGTCAAAAGTTTGCACGTCTAAACATGTTAACGTTTGGGTGGCATCCTATTCAATAAGCGTTCCCCTTACACATAAAAAATATGTAAGCGCTGGACTGACATCCTGGGTCTTGTTTGGTTATGCCAGATGGCCATCAGACGGAATTACCCGCCACACCATGAAAACACGAGGCTGACATCCTGCATTTTTTCGGCCATACCCAGTAGCCATACGACGACATTCGCGCATCGAAAGATGTCAGCGCCTGAATTGGCATCCTAAGTTTTTCGGGTTTTGCTTGCTCAAGCGTCGACGGGTGTTTATGCAACCCGGCCTGACTGCAGCACCATGAGCACCTATGAGGGCCTGAGCCTTTAAGTGGTCAACCATGCGTTGAAGCATTTGGATTTGCCACCTCTTCCAAGCAAACCCAAAGGGGTACAGCCAGCCTGCAAAGTTTTTGAAATTGCAACCCAGGTTCATTATAGTTTCATGGTCCTCTTGGAAAAGTAAAGTGCGGTCCTCTTGGGTAAAATGCGGTCCCCTTCCTATGGCTCACCTTCACCTTTCAAAACTGGTGCCTCCTCTGGTTCAGGGTCTGGTGCAATGCTGGGGCCATAACCTTCTCATCATCAAGTGTTGGTGGCAAATTTGCTCTGTCGTACATGTAGAACCCAAGCTCATGATCTTGAACTGCGTACTTGTGAGTAAGTGCAATCACTTCCCAAACTGTCTCTGGAAAATGAAAGTTAAGTCCTCCTCCAAGTTGCGACGCAAGCCTGCAATGGGCTGACAATACTCATCCACCTCTTATCATGCGCCTTCCCTAAAAACCAGGGTTGTCTTCAACCACATGAGCCCATCACTTGGCGCCAATGTTGTGTCAACGTATTTTGCCAGTGTCGTTTTTCGTTGCCAAAAGATGTGGGTGAATCCTGTTCCAACGTTCTGCAAGACACCGCAAAACCATGCCCAGCTGTACCACGCGTATGGCAGGTTGCAACAACGTATTGGGCTCAACTTGGCTGACCACTGAAGTACGTCCTTTGGCACCAAGGGAGTTGTTCCTGTAGATGATTTTCACACACTTGTCATCCTTCAAAAGAAATGGCAGGCCATCTTCGTGAACAATGTTCCACTTGCAGTCGTGGAATGAATGTCTTGCTTGGAGCCCACAATGTCTCCAGCACCAACAGCTCAGACCTGCTGCTGCTGCTGCTGCTGCATATCTGACTGTCGTTTCCCGCAGTCACGTTGCCAACGTTTCTGTGTGCCGCAGTATGCACAAACGTTGCCATCAAGTTTTGTCTGCTGCTGCTGCTGCTGCTCACCATTGTAACCATTACTGGTGCATCCAGTGTTGTAACCCTTCTGTTGTCCCTTAAGTGCAGACTGGCCTTTACTTTTTCCCTTGTCGGCACTCTTGCCCCTTACCTTCGGGCCTTACAAGGATTGGTGTTCCTTGCTTTGTTCAATAGAAAGCAAGACAGGATGCTCACCCATCAAGTGATCACAGCAACAGCGGTCACCCTTTTTTGCCTGAATGGACTTTGGCTTTTGCAGTCGCATAGAGGATGAAAGCGACGAACAAATTTGTCTCTTCATGTATGATCGGGCCACCAAGCTTATGGCAGCAGTTCCAACCCCTCAAGAGGGAGGACGTGCTTTGCAACACTTAGTGACAGAAGCCACACGTTCACTCAACACAAAGAACTTGCTGTCAGGTCTGATCGCGAGCCGTCCGTCCATTCTTGCAAAAACCTACAGTCCATGATGAAGGTTCTCCAGTCATGGACCATCAATCAAACGGTGCTGCTGAAGTGATGGTTCATATGTTGAAGTTAAGAGCAAGTCCTTTGGTGCAACAAATCAAAAACAAAATTGCTGGTGGAAATTTGGTTTTTGGAATGCAACGTACAGCAACATATTATCACAGAAAAACACGGTGGTTCTCAAGCACCTTGCGGGGTACCGAACCAGCCATGAAGACATCTGCATCTCCCTCAAATGGAAAGGTCGTGCAGTTGGTCTCTTTCACAGCTACAATTTGGAACCTGGAGAAGTGGCTATAGAAGTTTTCACTGACGCTGATGAGGCCAGCGACTGTAGCAATCGAAGGTCCATATCATGCTGCACGATATTCATGGGAGGTTGCCTGTTATTTTCTTCGAGCTGCACTCAAAGTTGGTGTCAGTGTCATCAGCAGAGGTTGATGTTTATGCATGCTCATCAGGAAGCTGAGACGCGATCCTACTGGCAAGGTTGGTGTGGTGGTTGACCAACAAACCAACAACCACCTACAGATAGTTCAGGTGCTTGTGGCATCATTCAACATCAAGGTGTTGGTCGCTTGAGACATTGTCCTGCAGAGTGCTTTGGTTGCAGGCCCCGGTTCAGAACGGCATGGCGCGGTTTTCGACAGTGCCAGGAGCATCCAACCCAGCTGACGTGGGTACGAACAGGCTGCCAGCACCTAGACGGTATGTATGATTTGAAACGCGGTTGTTTGGAGGGTCTCGAAGACCCAGGTGGCATCTTCAAGACGAAACAAAACATGATTTCTCTGTTGAGCGCCTTGAGCCTCCTCCGCATTCAAGGTTGCCAAGGTGCCATCGAAAGCAGCGTTGAAATTTGTTTTTGGCATAGCGTTTTTTTTTACAGTGGTGCTTGGACTTGCAATTTACCTTGCGTTTTGGTTTGCAAATGGATTTCATGGTGTTGACGGCCCACAGGTCGAACCAGATGCAGAGCTTGAAACTGCAAACACAATTGGAGCTGACCATCCGCCAAATCACCAAAGAGCTGCAGTAGAGCTTACACCATACGGTTATGTTGCCTGGCTGATTGAGCGCTGTGAACGTTGTTATTTGCATACAGAATCAGCTGAAAGAAGAGCTCTTTACAGCGAACGCGTGACCATGTTGCATGGCCTCCAGTCGGCACTGACCTCTGTGCTTCGTCCTGCAGCCCTCAGATCCCTGGTGGGGATGAGTGACATAAATGATGATGAAAGTTCCCCGAATCACGCAGCAATCAATGCCCTTACTTCACTTGCTCACGCTTCTCGTGCCGCGCACTTCATAGCATCCATGCAGCCTGCTGGAAGTTCAAAGTTTCAGCGCAAACGTTGACATGGTGCACAGTGCATTGATGAGTGGTATCGACAGGCGTGCAACTGACATTGCAAGAGCTGCCGCAGGTGATGATGCCAGTGACAGCAGTCACGTCGAGACTGCATCAGAAGTGCGTGTGAGGTATCTCGATGCTGATCAAAGTGAGGTTTCAGATCCTGAGCTTTGGTTGTTGCTGAAATATAGAGAAGAGAGTGAAGAAGATTAAATCTTGGAAGGTTGAAGGAGGGACAATGAAAAAAATGTTTATGTCCAGAAAGAAGAGCTGGAGGCGAGCTCCAAACGTGCCTTAGCCTGAGCTAATGTGACCTCAGTTGGCACGTAGCAGTTTAGGTTTCACGCTGTGTCGAAGGTTTGTCCTGAAACGACTTTCCCAGTCGTGGCCTACCAACGAGTGCTCCATGCAGCACTTACCTTTTTTGACATTCTTGGCATTTTTACTTTTGGAGGCGACGTTCATTGGAAAAGTCAATGATGTCAAGGCGGGGTGCAAGTGATTTCATGCAGTAATCCAGCTGCCAATAGCGTATATACAGTTAGTCTCATGTGCAAATGCACAAATTGAGAAGTTTATGTTCCAAACGCTTTTGGCTGAGCGAAAATCAACTGGTCAACATCCCAAGTTGCAAAATTCTAGTCAAGCCCACTCAAAACACATTGCCGACACAGCTTAAATAAATTAGTTTGTTGGTACATGAGCGAAGCTGGAACAGAACAACAAATTTTAAACATGTTTGAAGCACAGTCCCTATTTGATATGCATGTTCCGCCATGTCAGCTTAGTATGATGGCCGCTGGGCAAAATCGAAAAGACATGTCAGTCTATACGTTTACATGGTTTGACGCCTGAATGTTGTCTGATGGCCACGGGGAAATGGTTAGGGGAAACAGTCACCTGTGTCACTGCGCTTGATGAACTTCATCCGTAAAGGGTTGAACAGAGCCAATGAACGGATGGAATTTGTGTAGAAAACCGAACAAACAAAACAGAACTTTGGCATATGCAATTTGCGAAAAATCGCACCTTGTTACAGTCTAGCATGCAAAGTGAAGCATTTTGAAAACAACCTTTGTGATCACACCCGCAGGGTTGCAAAATTTTCTAAATGATTCCTTGTGGGCATGGTTGGTTCGATGTGTATGTTCATTATCTGGCTACCTCGCCGGCGATTTTGCGCGGGCTTTTGTCAGAGAGCACCTAAACAAATTATGAATATCCAGTATCGAATGCAATATACACGGTTATGGTTGGACTTGAGCGGCTTTCGCATACCAACGGAACATTGTTGGAGCAGCATTGACGTCCCACAGCTGGCATGCAGGACGAAAAATCAAACAAAACAGTGTCCAAAAAACAAAAACCGTTGCTTGATGACGTTTTAGCGGTATGGTGGTGGAGGCGCTTGTGTTCAGAAGTTTGTGTGAGTCGGCATTTGGCCCTGCACGCGTTTTTTTAATTGTTACGTTGACCCTGTCAGGCAATAGGTTTCGCAAAGTCTGAACGCCGACGCTTCAACGTACATGGCTTAAATGCCTTGACGTGCTGAATTAGTTCAGTGGCGGTGGCTTGCATTTTGTGATGTAACTCGGCTGTGCCATGATCCCCGGCCAAAAGGATGCTGAATATGTCTTGTCGTTGGTGGGCGACACCGAATCCCTGAGCATCGAGGCAACCGTCCGGAAAGTTGGTTTCAATAGACTTGGTCTCGCTACAGTTTTCATTGAGGGCCAGGGCACTCACTTCGAGTGATTTCCATCTTCAGAAATCATGCCATATGTCAGGTAATGTTGTTAATAACATATATTTTGATGTTCTATTTGACTTAGATTGTGGCATATTACTATTATTTGCTTGCCTTCTGATGTTTCACATCCCACTTACACCATGGACAATTGTAGGATTTATTGGGCATGTATTTCAGGCATTTTAGTTGACATAATCTTGGACAATCGTGGCTAATATTTTAACGGCAGCCAAACCACTGTTTAGAACGCTCCTTTTTAGCTGGCTTGACCTGCAATTTCGAACGCACTATTTACAACAATTTCCCTGACATTTGCCAGAGCAAAGAGGTAGGGAGTAGGGCCGAGTGCGAAACACAACAGTCACAACAGTTCAGAAAGTGTTATTGGGTGGGGCCCGGCGCGAGATTTGCAGTTGTGCAAAAAAATATATATCAAATTACACACCTGACCCTTAGCTGGTATAATGTTTTTAATTGCACCAATGGATCATCGCTCTGTTGCAGGTGGAGCACGCAGAGGATATTTTTTTTCGACGTAGCATGCTGTGATGTGTGCTGTGTTCGAATTGTCTTCGTTTTTTTTCCCGGATGAATAGTTTTATTCAATCTTGAAGGTGGCTTGCTGTTTGCAGGACGGTCGGCGATGGCGTTCCCGGTTCGCTGCAAGTTTCGTGGAGGAAATCACGCGCCGAACGGGGAATGCCAAAAAGCATCGCCCCAAGGAAATTTCGCGATCTGTTGGAACTATGCTTTGCCAGTGTGTGCCGCCCAGGTTTGATGTATTTTGCCGGATGTTGCTTTCAGCATTGGCACAGGAGTGCGGTGCTCAGAACAGGTTCAATTGCAGTGTGCAGAAAAGCAAGAGGTTGAGGTGCTTCAACATGCTGTGCTCCAGTCAGCCGGTAAAATGTGTTCATGTGACGCCCTGATTAGGTCCGACTCTGTCTACTTAGACGTCCTCACTGCTCGCTGCCTGACTCAAGAAATCCATGCGCACTCTTGTGAAACATGTTCACCATATTTCACAGTGTCACACTACATGGATGACAAGAACATGGGCTGCATTGACCAAACAGGTGACCTGGAAATGCTCCGGCGTCATGCAAACCCACAGGCACGGAGTCTCGCAACCTTATCTGCGAGTACATGATGTTTACGGTAAACTTTGCTTCAAAATTCGAAACGAATCTGGGAGACCAAACATCCCAGTTAGTTGTACAAGTGATGTTCATGGGACTTGCAGGGACCGCCCACTGCAAATCCAGCCGCGGCTCAATCAGACAAGAGGCTTGTTGCAACTTGTTTCTTTGATTTTCTTTGTAATCATTCAAATTGGGGCGCAGATGGCGCAGCAGTGCACAAGTAAACTTAAGTAAACACACATGTTCGCAAGGTATGTGATCCTCACATACCGAGCGGAGTTTGACAAGGCTGATGGGATATCGGATATCGGTAGCAGGTACAGGATGGTACAGGCCACCGGAGTCAGGTCAGTGCTTTGAGCGCTCCATTTGACTGTACTCCTTTCAGGTGCACTATCCGTTGCCACTTCCGCTGGATGAGAGAAGCGAAGAGGAATGTCGATTGGTTTGCTCGTGTTTCTGCTTTTAGATACTGCAGTCAACCGTACAATGCCGTAGAAAGATGTAGAAAGTGGAAAAAACGTGAAATAGAAAGATGTTGTCAGGATGTCTTGCGAACAATGGTGGGGACCCCAACCTTTGTGTCGAAATGTGTTGAAACTGTTTGCGCAAGTGTTCCGGTTGGCTGCCCTGAGGTCACGCGCTTGAAATCTGAGCTTTCTCAAGCACAGGACACCGTAGCCAAACTGCAGGCAAGTGCTGGGGGTCATGGGCCAGTGATGGGCATGCTTTTGTAGAGGCATTCAGAATCAAAGTATTGTACGCTGGAGGATGCGGGTGGAAGGCTATTATATACATTGTATACATGAAATGAAATCTTCATCAAAATCAAAAAAGTATCTGGGATCCGGGGCATGCGTCATTGCCTCACTGAGGGTCCTCATCTTGTGGAGCCAGCCCGGCTCTCAGCGAATTTCATCCCATATCAACAAAAACAAGAGAACTTGAAACAGCATGAAGCATCACAAAACATCCATAGTATAACAATGTCGAAACATGTATCTATAAGACTTTGAGGGATGAAGCTCTGAAAAAAAACGTGCCAATGTAAACTACCGGGTGATCCCCGTAGGGATTCTCTCGAGCCTCGAGATGGAAGTGCATAGCTTTGTCGGCTGCGCCGGCTTTGCCCGATGCCCAGGACAATGAGCAGCTGCTGGCGCTGCAAAGGCAGAACAAACAGCTGCAGAGGGCTCAGCTCAATTTTCTGTGTCAAGATTTCAAGTTCCCCAAAAAAACACACATTACATTACATCATTGTACATTACGTACATTTTAATAGTGACCTGTACTTGGCCGCTTTCCGGCGTGCCAGGAGCGAAGGCATGCAAGCAATACAAAAGGACTCGGACGAAATGTGGTGCCGATTCCGATGCAGTTTCCTGAATGTTTCAGGTTGATTTCCTTCAAATATTTTCTTGAACCAGCACCATTCAGAATGGGTCCTCTATAAATTATCGAAGGAAGTTTAGAAGTCACACTTCCGACAACATGGACAGATGGAAAAGCAGAGGTGGGAAGAGTCAGAGAAGAGAAGAGAAGAAGAGAGAAGATCAGAGAAGAGAAAGAGTCAGAAGAAAGAAGATCCAGGTGCACACCATGTTCGGACCACTTTTAGATGTCGAAAAAGTGCAAGCCGTTGTGGCGCGAAGCACATTTCAAAGTCAAAATGTACAAAACACACCAGCTTCGGACCACTTTTGGAAGTTGCGCTGTCCAAAAAGTGCACGCCGTTGTGGCGCGAAGCACATTTCGAAGTCAAACTGTTAAAAACACCGCATGCTCGGACCACTTTTGGACGTTGAGATGTCGAAAAAGTGCACGCCGTTGTGGCGCGAAGCACATTTCAAGCGCAAAATGTACAAGAGCACCACATGCCCGGACCACTTTGGAAGGTTCAGATGTGGTTTTGCGTGGCAGGCGCAAGGGATTCTGCCCCTTGCATCCCCTTGCCAAAAATGAGCAAAACGTGAGGGTTTTGCAGCATTTCTAAAAATCGTGGCAGGTGTGGGAGACTTGCGCAGGATCTGCAAAGATGTCTTTCGCGTGGCAGGCACAGTACAAGAGACATGTTCATCAGAGATGTTAGGAGGTTCGGGCGCTGATTTCCTGAGAGGGGTTGAATTTTGGAGCAGATCGTCAGTTTTGGCAAGATGATTTTGGTGACAGGTGCAGCATTTTCGTGGCAAGCACAGTACTTTAGACAGGTGGAGTGGAAAAATCGCAAAACGCATTGGTACAAGGCCGTCAGCTCTGCACTCAGCTTTCCATTTTTGAAGGAAGTCTCGCAGAATTGCTTCATTTTTGATGTTGCCATCGTCAAAAATTGAGAAGTCTCGCAGAATTGCTTCGTTTTTCATGTTGCCAACTTCAAAACATTAAGGAAGTCTCGCAGAATTGCTTCCTCTTTGACGTTATCAAGTTCAAAAGTTGAGGAAGTCTCGCAGAATTGCTTCGTTTTCAAGCTTGCAGATTGCAGATAGACAGACAGACAGACAAACAGACAGATAGATATATAAATAAATAAATAAATTGATAGAGAGAGAGAGAGATAGATAGATAGATAGATAGATAGGTAGATAGACAGACAGACAGATAGATAGATAGATAAATTGATAGAGAGAGAGATAGAGAGAGAGAGAGAGATAGATAGATAGGTAGATAGATAGATAGATAGATAGACAACTACAACTACAACTACAACTACAACAGCAAGTACAACTACAACTACAACTACAACTAGAATTAAAACTACACTACACTACGCTACTACAACAAACTATAAATACAAATAAATTACTCTAATTAATTTCATTACACTACACTAACTACACTACACCACGCTACTTGCATCTAATTACTACCTACACTAATTACACTACAACTACAACAGCAACTACTACTACCACAGCTACACCAGCAATATCAACTACATCACATTACACTGCAGCGCACTGCAACTACAACTACAAATGCAACTACAACTACACTACATTACACGACACCATGCTACACTACACCACACCACGCTAATTACATTACATTACACTACGCTACAGCTACAACTGCGACGGCAGTTACGACTGCAGTTGCAACTACAAGTGTAACTGCCACTGCATTGCGCTACACGACGCTACACTAATTACCCCACATTTCACTACAGCTACAACTACAATACCTCACGTTAGACTACGCTACGCTACAGAACGCTACACCAGACTACACTACACTATACCACACTACAGTACGCAACACTACAGCACACTACAATACAATACGCTGATTACACCACACCACAACTACAACTACGACTACAACTGCAACTGTAACTGCACCACACTTATTACACATTACAGCTACAACTCCACTCCACCACAGTACAACTACAACACAACTACAACTGCGCGACACCACACTACATCCAACAGTTGTGGTGAGGTGACCACTGCAACCATTGCAACCGCGCCAACAAACACAACTTCGACCACCTTTCGGTCCATCAGTGGATTCGCTCTGCCATCCGTGATTCACAACAACCAGCCTCTCCTATAGGTTTCCTATTTTTGAAACTTCCGCCTCCGCCTTGTGCGGTACTATTGCCATCATTCCCTCAGCATGCTAAAAGAAGTCTAGGAACCCCGGAGTGATGTTTATAGATATAGATATAGATATAGATAGATAGATAGATAGATAGATATTTATACTATATACGTATGTTTGAGAACTGTTTGAGCCTGACCTTGATGCGGTTTGTGACAAAAGAACGGGGGCAGGAAGCGGAGCAGCTAAGAGCGGAGTTGCGGCTACGAGTCACCAGTTTGGATCTCAGGGTCATTGGGTCATTCAGAATTCATGTGACCACGAAGACGGCAACGACGGCAACGCCAAGGCCAAGGTCACCAGAACCATGCTCGTGACGATGAGGTGGCAGACCCAAGTGTGCAACATGTCGTATTTTCGAGGATGGAACGTTTGAAATGCGAAAACAAAAAGAACATTGGATTATTCCTGCAGAAAGGACAGCTAGCAGCTAGCAACCTTTTCTGGCAACATCTGGCAACCTTTTTAAGTCTGTGACTATTGTAAATTCTTCAGCACCGCTGCGTCGCAGGTAGGCAGGTCATAGCAGGAAACTCTGATTCGAAACTCGAAGATCTCGAAGATCTCTAAGGTGCTGCGACTGCGCAACGAGCTGACTCGCACCAAGGCAGAGGTGAAGAGCCTCAAAAACGAACTCCAACAACGGGAGTCTTTCGGCACAGTCGGCATGGTTGGCACGGGCAAGTCAAACAGAAAGGAAATCATTTTTTCTTCACTATTTGTTTGCTATTTTGTTCACTGTTGATTCTGTTTGATTCTTGGATACCTTAAAGCTAAAAACTGTTGGCTTGTTCCATTCTGATGATTTGGAATTTTTACAAGATCTTGTGAGTATAGTTGCTTGGCAGTGGGAAGAAGAACGGGTGGTTTCTTGTCCGTGTCAGGGACAGAGTCGCACCGTGGACACGGTCACACATGTACACAGATGGCTTGTTGTGGCCGCTGGCCGTGAACTTAGGCTTGCGCAAAAACGCACCCGTGAGAAGGAAGCTGCGGAGCTGCGGGCAGAGAGGCAGAAGGTGCAATGCATCGGCCAAGAGTTTTTTGCCCGTTGATTTTGATGTTTTTGGCCGCTATCAGGATCCGATGGATCCGACGCATTTGATGCATTTGATGCATTTGATGGCCAAGTTGATTATACGACTTTGTTTCATGGTGAGCTCTGCCTGAAGGCAGATCGCTTGCAGTCACAGCTCAAGAAAGTGGAGGAGGAGATCACAAGCCATGCTCAGCAAGTGCACTATCAGCTCCTCCATGCTCCTTTCCAAATGATTTTTAAGGCTTTTTCCTTCAAAGAATGACACTAATGACATCAGTTGATCCACTGAAGATTCGGCGTAGGAGAAGCGGAGTTTGGCTGCGCGCATTCGTGGTGACAGGTAGGGAGCCCATTCCTTTTCCACATCTTTTTCACATGTTTCGCTGAAAAGAATTGAAAAGATACTTTCGCTGCCAGGGTTTAAAAAAACAAAAAAAAAGGGTTCATGGCCTGGGTTCATTCGGTGCATTACTTCTTTGCTTCCGATTCCCAGTTCCAAGCGCTGAGGTCGCGACCTGCATCTCGCACCCCGAGTGCTGAGAGGGCCCGACCTCCATCCAGGCTTGAAGGATGAAGCTGGGAGCGTTTCATATTTGAATGTGACAGGTCAAAAATTGTCAGAATGTGATGTTTCATGATGTTTTCTGCACATGAATTTGACATACGCATAGATAGATACTGTAGATAAATCAATGAATATATTGAATATATAAATAATTACAAATATATGTGCACAATAAGACTGTAAAACTGTTGGTATTTGATATCCACTTTACCCACTTTATCCACTCATGACAGGCCACCGAGTCGTCCTCCGCCTCGGCCGATGAGGCGCCATGGAGATGGAATCGGGAATCGGTACTAAATCAGTTCAATTTGGTCTACAAAAATCTCCAAAAATCACAATTTCCACATTACATGGTGTGCATGTTGCTGGTTGCAAAGTTGGTAGGTTTGTTACAAGGTACATGCACGCGCATACACAAACATGTACACACATTAGACACATATCTACATCCATGTTTGCCACGTGTGACATCTGTGGATCCGATCGAAATATGGCATTGGCAAATGAATGAATGTACCTGCTTAAATGTAAAAAAATGATACCTTGCCAATGCAAACCAGTAAACCAGAAAAGCCCAAGATGGAAACTGCAGTTCGACAGGCCAACGAGCAGAGGTTCCTCTGTGGCATCATCACGAGAGTTGGTTGCCAAGAAATCATTATGCAATGGCCATACGCCAAACGCCATGCAGTGCGAAGATCGGTGGTGACGGTTGGAGCGAGGCGGACGCCGTCGCCCAGTTCCTTTTTACGCGGCAGGAGTGGTGTGGCACCGTGGCACTGTGGCACCATGGCACCATGGCACATTGGATCTGGCACATTTTGGGACCGATGTTACCATGTTCCTCCGCAAAGCTTGAAGGCCTGCGGATGGCAGAGACAGCAGACCGGCCCCCCCTCGCCAAGAAGCAAGGCTTCGGATGAGGGCTTCGGACTGTTGTGGTCTGTGGCTAGGTAACGCATGTCAATACCCAGCCACCGCCCTGTTTAGCAGCTTGAAGATGAAAAACATGATTGTGTGAGGTGGTGTGGTTGGCTTGAAGAATTAAGTTGAATGAAGTTGAAATAAGTTGAGCATGGGCAGAGCAGAATTCCAGGGACAGACGCACCTGACAGAATCTGATCAGCAAAACAATTAATTCCAAACCCTAGCGGGAATCAGTTGGCAACAGGGTCGCACAGCGGCAAACACTTTTTGCTACTGGAGTGGGTAGAGCATCTAAATCTAGATTATCGGAACCACCTGTGCATGAAATCCATCATGCACAAAGATAACCAACTCACTCAGCAACAACCTACCAACTAACAACAGGCTGTCCATGCACGCACTGACCATGCCACAAATTTGCACGAGGCCAACAACAGCCAAACATCAGATTCACTCATGCGCCCTAGTCCCCTTACGATAGAGGAGTCTACTCCACATTTCTGAGACCATGTCACGGTCACGCACGGCAGCATTTGGAGGCCCAGCTTGAAGTCGGGTTCACCAGGCGCGCGGAGCGCGAAAAGCTGGGAGATGTGCATTGGGCCGCAGGCCGTCGCAGGCTGACGAGTTCAGAAGTGCCGCATGCCGTGTGCTGCCAGGACGGAATGATGCCAGGAGTTACTCTCCAGGTTCCACGCTGTCACCCTACAGGCAGGATTGGACGGTTGGACTTTTCGGACCTTCGATTCTGGCACCATTTAAACATTTAAACATTGAACATCTTGAACTCCGGAAGATTGATTCATGAAAGGCAGGTTGAGATCTTATTTGACCAATTTTAAATACATTCATTGAATTTTTCTCCGCTTCAGACCTTTCTCTACGTTCACATGATTTCCCATGGCAATGCCACAATGCCGTCGGTTGCCGTCGGTTGCCGTCGGTTGCCGTCGGTTGCCGTCGGTTGCCGTTGGTTGCCAGCGGCGTTGCTGTCACGTGTTCCCTCCGTTTCCAGGCGTCCTGCGGGGCCAGGGAGTCGCAGTCGTGAGTGCACGCCTTCTCCACAGCTCGGAACTTGGATGTTGGATCCGTGTTGGATCCGTGTTGGATATGTTGGACCCATGCCGATGTTCCGATCCCTTGTTGATGTAACATGGAAACACGACGAAGCATGATGAAGTATGTATTAATATATATTAATGTATATTATATAAAGAAAGAATAAGAAAGATTAAAAAGACGCATGGATACATATGGATTTGATTCCTACGTCCATTTAGGGACCGTTCTTGGGATTGGAGACCTATTTTCTGCAGTGGCACTTCCTCACAGCACGGGCGGCCACAAAACGAAGGTCCCTGCGACGTGGACCGTCCAGCAATGGTGCAAGCAAAGTCACAGGCAGTGGGAACTTTGACGGAATTTGTATCAGCCAAACCCGGAGGGAAGGACCTTCGCAGCATTGGAAGCTGTTGTTTTTGAATTCTCATAATATCCTGCGGTCCTACGAGTATAACAGGTTCTGCCTTTACCCTCAGAGAGCGCCAGTGCCTTAACTGTACAGGCCATGCTGTAGCATGCTGTAGCATGCGGTAGCGCTATGTGACTATTTCATACATTTTATACTATGTCTTTGGATGTCTTTGGTATGTGACTTTTTGGATCTTTTGGGCCCAGGCAGCGGAGCCACACCAGGCCTTAGTGCCAAGCCTGTATCCACTCGGTATGGAGGCGAAGCGTTGCTCAGCAAGCTTCATGTGCAGGAAACTGAAATGCCAACGGAAAAAAGACGAAAATATCATAAAAGATCCATGTTCGTTCCATGGTGGTGTGGATGTGAAGGCGGAACAGCAGTTGCGCCGCCGGAGGTCCCTGATTCACACCAGTTGCGGCACTCGGCCTGCAATGTCCTGCGCAGTCTTTTCATCCAAAATAGTTACAACATGTTTAGACATGCTTAGACGTTCCCCAAATCTTGCAGGACAATCACATTTTCATGGCATCCCTTCTTGAAAGTCTTCACCCCTTTGCCGTCCCATGCCATCCCTTTCCTACTCCGAACAGAATCGAACAAATGACTTTCGCAATGTCTTGCAGTGTGAGGCCAGGGAGCCTGTTTGGACTGGCAGCAAATCTGGGCCTGGGAGGCTGCAACTTTCAGGATTTTTTCAGGAAGACTTCGATATTTTCGGATTTCGGATTTCGGATTTCGATGGCGTGGCGTGGAGGCGTGGCAGCTCCAGATGCCGAGGTGCTGGATTCTGGTTGGAACTTCAGTCGAAGCTGGGGTAGCGCAAGCGACACAAGGTATGCCAGGTATGCCAGGTCACAAGGGGTCGAAAATGATTCAAAATGATTCAGAATGATGGAACATGGTAGTGGAGCTAATTCTATGAAAAAAGGCATTGATCCCACCTATTCTTGAACAATGACATTGGATGAAATGAATCAACGGGCAAGCATTCTTCCCGCGACACAGCTATTTCCAGTGCTGAGGTATATATTGATATTGATCCATTTAGATCCATTTAGATCCATTTAGTCTCTAGTGACTCTAGTGACTCTAGTGGTGTCTCAAATTCGATTGCCAGCAGTGACAGGCCTGTGACATTGATGCCCGTCTCCAAGCCTTGCAGTGTGGAAGCTCGGGCAGTCGAAGGATGTCGAGGGTATTGAAATTTCGTGTTTTTGATAATTCATATAATTATCTTTTTAATGGCATCTTTTGAACACCGGACTGACGTGACATTAGAGTGACAAATTACATCAAATTACACAAATTTGTCCTCGGCATTGTGAGGTCCTTCCTAAAGCAGACGAAGAACATAGCTGCTTGAGAGTCACTGCTGTGCCGCTTTGGCTTGGCCTTCATCTTTCACCTGGTCACATGGCATACGATTCATACGATTCATATGATTATGATGATATATGATGCATGTTGTGCGACTTCCGGGGCGAAACGGTGTTTTCCCAAATGGAGTGATTGTTCATTGTTTCACATGCCGCCCAGTCGACACCATGCGTTGGTGTCTGTTGAAAGTCGGGAGGCGTTGAGACAAGGTCGTGGCTAATTGGTGGTCTATCATGGTTCATCCATGTCTATTTAAAAAGTTTCTGAAGGAGGCCTTGATGATAGCTGCAGCTCTTGTGAGCTCTTGTGGTTGTTCTACTAGTTCTCCACCTGCACCACTATCCAGTCTCGCCTGAATTCGAGCGGGTCCTATCCCACAGCATTCCACGCCAGCACATCACTACAACTGCCAACATCACTACAATTCGCAACTGTTTGCTCACGGCGTCGGCAGTGGGGAGTGTAGGACATTTCCAAAAGTAGGTAGGAGGCGAGAATTCGGCGACGCATCTCACATGCTGAATTGTAGAGACAGGTCCTCGTGAATTCATTCTCTTTACTTTCTTAAAAGTGAGTACTCGCTTGAACCTCGCAAGCTCTCACCAGAGAAAGTGAGAACGTAGCAGAATTTGGGTAGGTTGGCGGAATTCTTGCGGAATTCTTAGAAGATATGAATGCGTTATATGCGTTACAAATGTGACAAACATCTGAATCTACTCAGGCCGGGCCCAGCAACCTGCAAGATGATGTAAAATACTTCTGGAGAGCCCTATGTCAACGGAACATGTTGGAACATGTCGGTCGGAACCGCTAACCTGATGCGTGCAGCCCTCCCAGTCTGATTTGGGGCAATGGTGTAAAAAGATGATGCTTTTGGCTTTTGCCTTCAGCCATGTCAGCACATTGGCCTATGAATGACATGAGTTTGCACTGGAAGAACTCATCAATGGCGAACGAAGCATTTGGCTCATGTCTTGGCACGATGTTGTGATGGCGGTAACATAAAGGCCTGGAGGGTGATGTTGAGACTGGCCAGTCCACTTAAATGCAACGAGAGAACTTTTTTTCTTCCTCTCCTCCTCCTCCTCAGCACAGAACAATTTGCAGAATATTGCGAAACTGTATTGCGTCATACTTTGTCATACTTTGCCATATTTCGTCCCTTGGATCAGGGGCCTTTGGCAATTTGGCCCCACTTGCTGCTCTTTTTCTTGCAGCTGTTTGGCTGGAATAGTGGCTTCAGGAGTGGTGCAGAATCCTGCTATTCCTAAGTTGTCACACTGGAGTTTCACTTCGGCTCACCCGACAACTGCCTGACCCAAGAGTTTCGACTTGAGAAAAATTGTTTGACTGTAAATTGGTGTAAAAATTGCATTGCCGCATGGCCCGTACATTTTTCAGTTTGCTTCACTGTCGGCCAGTGGATAGTGGATGATAGTGGAAACAGCAGTGGATCCTTTTGTGTTGCCACAACTGATCTGATCTGTTCCTGCAGTGCTGTGCCATGGTATCCATGGTATGACCTCCAGAGATGGCGCGCGGCAATTGGATGCGACTTGATGGTCGGAACGAGGGCGGACAGGTGGTCTCTCGGCGAAGCAGGTCCGTGAGGCGGCCATAGGCGGCCATAGGCTTCCTTTGCGAAAGGCATCGAAAGATATCGAACGAGATGATCACAGATGATCACAGATGATCACAGATGATCACAGATGACCACAGTATATTTTCGAGTTTTAGGACTTGTCCAACACTTGTTCTCACACACGCCATGGAGAGATCTGAGGTGTGCCTGCTGCTTCTGCTTGTGTTGATTGCCGTCGCTTGTGGATGTGCTTTGGCGTGGCCTGGCTCACATGCGACAGGTGATAGTGATAGTGGAGCAGTGGAGCAACTGGCAGGGTGAATCGTCTGAAGAGTCCCTAACCGTCGCCCACATTGGGCCCACATTGGGCCCACATGTTGCATCACTGTCTTTGATTCTGCAGATGTTGCATCTAATGAATCTAATGTGCATGTGCTGCATGTGATTTGCATCTCAGGACATTTGCTACTGCAGCAGATGCACCAAAACCCGTGGGGATATTGCAGTCGAACTCCTCATGGAGGGGAACTGCTCACTCAGTGGTTGCTGGTCTTCAGATGGAGAGCCTCCATAGCTGTAGTAAGAGGTGCTTCCAGACTCTCAGATCAGACTCTGTGCAGCTCATAGGTGCTCCATGATCTCCATGTCATGCAGTGTTTCAGGTCCAGTTGCCCAACTTCACAATGGTTCTTCCAGCTGGCACAGTGGGAGATGACTTTGTCTTCCTCGGGCATGGCAGCTGCATCAATCAGCAACTTCGGCTAAGACAGTATCAATTAGGCTTTCTGGGCTGAAGTTCAACACAGGGCACAGCATGGCACATTGCTGCATTCTGGTATTCTGGTGCTGTACAACATATCGTGATTAGCCTCGTGATGCAGAGGCAGGGGGAGAGATTCTTCGGTCCTGTCTTGGACTACGCATCAACTCCCAGAGCTGATGGCACAAGCCCAGAATGCACGAAGCTGTGCCAGATGGTACCATCGTGCAGCGGGTATGAGGCACTGTTGGACGGGATTGGACGGGGCCTTTTTCGTTCTGAAACAGACCGTAGAGGATCTGGGCGGACATGAATACATACAGATATCATATCGGCAGAAAAGTTAACGGTAGCTAGCTGGTAGCTAGCTGGTAGCTAGCTGAAGTTTATCTTGCTTTAGCAAGGGGGGACGCTGAGACCAACGCAGTGGATTTTTCACTTAAACACACCTCATTCATGTAATTTTATGTATGTTTGTTCCAACCAAACCAATTTTACTTTTTGACGACCTCTAATTGCTTTTGGCAATTCATTCCATTTCTCTTTCCCTCGTTTCTCGCTGCCTACGACCAATTCTTCTTCTTTCCTGTTTCCATCATCTTTCTCCCTGCTTTTCTGCTCTTGCTCACACCTCTTCCTTACGCATAGCTTTCGTCCATCCTCCTTAGGCGTCAAGTATCTATACATGCAAATGTGCGCACACACACAATTTCGCGTTTTTTTTTCACGTGTCTTATTGGCATAGAACTATATATATATATTTATAATATTATCTATGCATTAAAGAGGCGCTTTTTTTGCCGGTGCATCCAGAATCGGTGGCAAGGTGCGAGGGAACGCTACTATGGAGAAGTGCTTCATCTTCGCAGATGGAATATTTCATCCCAGCGCTGCTCGCGGTGGTGTCGATGTCAAATGTTTCTGGAAGCATCCCATTGCCAAAGACACCCAGATGCCTGGATTCCAATTTGAGACGACCAACTAGGCTAGAACAATTCCGTAAGTTTCTCCCCTACCGCTTCGGGCTTTCACATTTGAGAGGTTGCAGATGTCAAAGGGTTGCCGTTTGGTAAGGACAGCCTACAGTGATTTGCTGCTGCCAGTCCCAAAGATTATCTGGAGCTTTTGGAAGACGCTGCCGGGATCACCAAAGGCTTGGTAGATTGCTCTGACATTGTGTGAAATTATGATGAAATTATGGTGGCATTGATTTGTGTTGATATGTCGCCATAGTTTGACCATAATACCACCATGATGCCATAATTGTCACCACACCTCATTCTGTCTTAGTGCAAGGTGCTGCAGCTCTTCGTGGATGCTTGTTTGGCATCCTGGAAAGCACTGAATCCTGAATACGAGATTCGAGTTCTGGATGATGAGACAGTCCACGAGTTCTTAACAGCTGAGGACCTGCGGTTATCTTGTCTTAAAAGTACAAAAGTGGTAGGATTTTTACAATTTTTTTCGCATCAAATATAATATGCCCCGCACTTAAAAGCCTTTTCTTGAAGGATTTGCCACAGACTTTTGATTTCCTGACCATCCAGCACAAGTCGGATGCAATCAGATGCTTGCCAGGCAAAAATATGGGGAAGAGCTTCGGAAAAGCTGTTAGTTCATGGTAGCTAACGGTAGCTCATGCTTTTCACTGAGGACTAGCATTGCTCCTGAAATATGGTGGCGTGTGGCTGGACACGACAACGTTGATGACACATTCTCTCGAGAGCCTTTTGGGCACCGATCTGGCGGTGCGGACCTTTTTCTCGTTGCCACCGATCTGGGAGGATCAGACGCTCCGGGCCAATGCAACTTGGAACCAAAATGGACGTTGGAAAAACGAGACAAAGGTGGCATTTTGGTGAAAATAAAAACCACTTCGTCGAGACACTGCACCAAGAGTGTGTTTGAAGTTTGAAGTTGCTTCTTTGCTGCCCTTGCCTTCATACCCAGTCATACCCTTCATCCCTCGCCTTCATACCCTTCATGCACAACATACCGAAACAAGTTCCGCAAGGTTCCAAACACAAATTGCTGGTGCAACGAAAGACAAATCCACTGCACCAACGCGCCAGCTACAAGCCATAGCAGCTGCATAGCAGCTGCTAGCTTTAAGTATCCTTTCACTATATTAAATATGTTTCAATTGTTTCAATATCCTCATCCTGCCCAGGACACTCGTGTGAGCTGGAAAGACCATGCCTACAATTGGTTCTTGGAGTCACCTCCCGGTGATCTCTTCATGCAACGAGTCAAAGAATGTGCCTGGCAGTTCCTCAATGGAGTCTCGTGCTCAGATCGGCCAGATCGGCCATAGCAATGCCCTGCTGGCATTTAAGCAAGGCAATTAGGTACTGTGCGTACGGTATGTATATTTATATATATATATATATACACAAGCAGGACATAAATACAACAAATACACATATAAATACATATAAATGCATATAAATACGGCATAAATCGCTTCAACATGTGAATTCCACCCAGCCATTGCGGTTGTGGCCGCCCGTCAGACTGTGTGCTATGAGGTGAGTCGACATGACTTGCGACTCACGGGGATGTTTACCCCGCAACAACTGGAGATCATGAATCGCCTGGGGATTCGGACATACCTCTCCTCGGATGCCTGCATCTTCAGGACGTACAGAATTGCTGCGTACAGGGCCTAGCTGGGCCTAGCTGGGCCTAGCTGGGCCTAGCTGGGCCTAGCTGGGCCGTGGAAGTTGCCTCAATGATTGATGTGTTTGATGTTGTTGGGTGATGTTGAAATAATATAACTCATGGTAACTCATGGTAACTCATGTAACTCAATGACACAATATGATCCCCTCTGTCATCTCATGTGCAGATATGGCACTGTTCGAGAGGACCATCTTTGAAGACCGTGCGCTCTGGACGTGGTTTCACAGTGATCGAGTGAGGATCCACGACCCCACGGGCAAACTTGGCTTCGGATGGATGGCAACTTGACAGAGCACCGATGTGGAGATGGTTTGGAAATGGTTTGGGATGGGCCTATGCCAACCTGTATCAACCTGTGGTAGATGATGGTAGATCCATAGTCCAACTATATCGTCTATATCCAATGTATTCATACGTTATCATGACCACATGTTCCCGCTTGACTGCTAAAAACTAAGGCGTAGTAGCCTAGTCCTGCAGAGCTCTGGGATTGCCATCCAACTTACTTTGGTAAATGCAAGAAAACTGTGGATGGGCCTGAAACTTGTGAAACAACATTTTGCTGCATCTTTCCAGGTTTAGCATAATCGACTTAGTCCACTTAGTCGACTTAGTCGACTTGCTGCTGTGATTTGTAGGATCTGTTTTTGAGTCAAACATGCCTCGGTTTCGTGTACATCCTCTGCATCCTCTGGCAATTTGAGGCCAACATGACTCACCTCGGGGTGCGAATCTTTAATCGTGTCGACCATGAGCTGGCAGATGAGTTTATCAATGACAAGGGTTTGTTCATGAAATATACTTCGGACATGCGCAAGGCTGGGTACTGCTGGGTACTGCTGGGTGAAGCTGTGGAGTGGTTACTGTGAGCTGATGCGAGTTCTTTTTCGATCTGGTATGACCTTGAGAAAGTTTCGCAACTGGCAGGCTATGGTGCTTATTATGGAGCCTGAAGTAATTTGGTGTCGACAAAACACGTTCCGCCTGGTCATGGATGCCATCGGCGTCGACTCAGCCAGCCGCTGCCACAGCGTTTCAGAAGTCACCGCGCCCAATGCGTAGACATGGGCGAGGGCGGTGTTTCCACAGTCCAAAGCGGCTGGTACGTTTCATGCGAGGAAACCCAACAGCGGTTGAGACACCACCAGTTGGCCTTGAAAACAAAATGATGAAGCAGCCATTCTGGCTGAGGCACCCTTGTGGACTACAAACACTGGATTTTCCCCAAAGAGTAAAACACATCCCGCTTGCGATGAAATTTTGGATTGCTCAGGGCATGTTTGGTGCTGTCCCATGCTCAGTGGCGGAAATCACGAATGATCTTGAGGGATGTGTGACACAATCGCCCAGTGGCCCCGTGGATTCCCCATTGGGTTCTTTGGAAACCGAGGATGGGCGGCTGGGCGTGCCGAGTCACTGCCTGAAATGGGTTTTGAATTGTTTTGATGCGCGAGATCTGAAGAGTTTTGGCATGGTGTGGTAGCACGAGACCACTCGCTATGGCCAGGTGCGGTAGTTAGGCCCATGTTGGCGTTGGCCTCAAGTCTTTTGTGTAAGATTCTTCAATATCATTCAATATCATTCAACATCTATAAATTTATGCCATTCTATACCTAGTCTTGCACTATGACTTTCCGGAACTGGTTGCCATCCTAAAGCCTCGAAATCTCCTTTCCCTCGCCGCGATGAGGTGCCGGGCGCCATGCCTCCAGTGATGACGTTTGTGACTTAGAACAGGGATGAACAGGGCAGATATTGAAAGATCTTGACAGATAACCAGGAGAGGCGATGGAGGTTTCACAGGTTTAACAGGTTCAACAGGTTTGATTTGTTTCTCATGAGTTCACCTGTCATGGTCTTCCTGAGTCTTCCTAGATGTTCCTGGGTGCTTTTGACTGAGTGCTTGGAATGTTGATAACATTGAGCTGGATGCATTTCAGGATCCCGCCAATGATGCAGGCACTGAGGGGAACGACCGAACGACCCAACTTCCGAGTGGGCCGAGACATGTCACCACAGCATTTGAACGCATTTCGTGGCTCCTGGACTCCTGGACACCTGGACACCTGGACTCCTGACCTTCTATTAGAGCTTGAGAATGCTTGAGATGTGCAGGCCTTCCCTGGGGCTCCTGCCTTATGGGGAGAGCGATGATGACTGGTTAGTCTTGATATGTATTGATTAGAGCGTCGCTGTGGGCGTTCTTTCTCCGGGCGTGCCTAAGGGGCTGCCAATGGTGCAGGACATGCACTCAGCAAGTGGTTCACAGAGAATGCCATTCTTTGATTGTGCTCTTCACATCTCTGGACGACCAGCAAAACTCTTCTCCCGTTCATCGTGTGGTGCTAAGGGTCTGCCAATGCCAGCTCCACGTCCAGTGCCCGACTTCGCTTCAAACCTGGTTTCTGCCTGCCTGGCCCGGTTGGAGCTGAGACATTGGTCGAATATGAATTAATGTGGTCTAACCGACTAACCGTCCGTCTAACCATCTAACCTTGCTGTTGTGCCACTGCGCAAATGGTGCCAGGCCTTGCAGGGCCATGTGCCGACTGTAAGTCAGGTGCGTGTGGAAACATGTGGAAACCAGCTTCAACATGTCGAGATTTCAAGGGTCCGAGACCTGATTCCCTAGACCCGCAATCTTTTCCAGGCCCCAGCGGATGGCCTGCAGTCGCAACTGCTCGTGCACAACTCAACTCTTTGATGACTGATAGAGACTGGCATTTGCCCAGATCCATGTAGATCCCAGCCTCAGTAGGCCGGTAGGCTCTGACCTCACTGATCTGAGCCAGTCTTGAGGCTTCGCTCACCAAACATACGCACAGATCTTAAGAGTCTTAAGATTACTTGCGCATCCGGCATTGTCATCATTGTCGGCAGTCGCATTATTTTCCCATCGATCTGCCTAGTTGGCCAGCATCCATCCAAACAAGGGTTCAGGGGGCAAATATGCTTCATGATGCTTGTATTCTACTGATTTCTATTGCAGCGGTGCTTTCCTCGCTTGGGGGGACTGTTTCCATGCTGTGAAGTTCTGATCTAGGCCCAATGACCTTGGGAGTTCCAGTGAAACGCTGCTTGGACGAATGCTAGTTAGCTGCTAGTAGGAGAGTGCAGATTCCACTTTTGCGGTGACTTTTGTGTTTTGTGTTCTGTAATGTTTGATGATTTGTGCATGTCAGTATGTCATACAGTCATACATGTCATGTGCCTGGAATGACCTCTCATTTCATTCATTTTCATTCCATTCTTTCCCTGCCGTTCCAGAACTGTTTCAGTAAGTTGCCGAGGCAAGAGCTTTTTCGCATGGTCTGCCCACCCCTTTGCCCTGTGTTGAGCTGTCATCCTGTTACCAAGAAGCATTCGATGTTTCTCTGCACTTGGCCTGAACGGCTTCGAATCAGGAGATGGATATTTACATGATATTTACCATATTTAGCACAGCCCCTATGATGATTGAATAAGTCCAAGGATATTTCAGAAGTGTCTTAGCTGCCCCAGAGCATGGCAATGTCATAGAACAACATGGCTATGTATGGGTTGGGCTCAAAGCTGGGCTCGCAACTGACGAGCTCGGCAGCAAAATGAAGATGGCTGCCACAGCCATGGTCACTCGACCCAAATTGTCCTAGGAGAAAAGAGTGCAGAGAATTCGTTGGAGTGTGCTTAACTTGTTAATGTTTTTTTCCGCTGATTTTTGGTTTTGATGTATTGAATGCATTTTAATTTTAATGCGGTATTTTCTACCCTACCGCAAATTCCTTCAAGTCAGCACCAGCTCAAGCTGTGCTATGGGCACTTTTTCGTTTCAGTTGCTCCCAGGTGCGGGGCCTGCTGATTGCCTGCCTGCTGGCACAGGCCCTCCCGTTGCCTCCCGTTGCCGGTTTCCAGTGGAATTATCCAATGGTCGGCATTCCCAGATGCCAGACGCCAGGCAAGCGGCCTGGTCGCACGCGAACATGAGACTGCCTTGCAGGTGCAAAAGAGATTGCAAAAGACTGTGCCACGAATGCCATGGGCCAGTGGTCACCCCCAAATTGCATGACTTACACAAGTTTTGCATTCAACACACACACACACACATATATATATATATAACATATTGAATATGAATAAGGAGGGTTCATGGATGCCTGAGTTTTTCAGCCAGATGGACCGCGTTCAATTCATGGTCAGTGGGATCGCCAGGCACCTCAACCACCTCAAGCACCTCAACCTCCAGCTGCACCCGCTCCAGCACCAAAGGCAGCTGTGTTGAAATTCAGTGTCCCGTGAAGCTCAAAATGGTGTGATCTCTTGCGGATGATCTTTGCTATCAGCGTTTCACGTTGTCACGATGTTTCACGTTTCATTTTTATTCATTTTTACCTTACCTTTGCCTTACCTAATGGGGCTCAGGCCGAGCCAACCTATGCACCAGCTCCAACCCCGATGCCCATGATCACAAGGATCTTGAGGGCTGGAAGCAGTGGGTAGGATGTGAAATTATTTGTGGTGGCCACATGAGATTTGAAGCTGTGGGACGTTTTCCTTTGCCCATGTCAGGGTAACTTGAGATTCACAAATGTTTTCCCACGCTCTTCCAGCTTTTTGGGCGGTGATTGTTGGCATTTTGCTTCCCAAGTGCCAGGATGTTGAAACCGATCCTTGGGAATCGAGTTGCTGGCATGGGACAACACCAGTGCCTCAATCGCACTTGGCTGTGGCAGTTTCGTGGCATTGTGGATGAGCTGAGCAGCTGAGGTGGTGGGTGGTGATCCGCACTGCCATTGGCTGGGCGGTTTTGCTCTATGGACCCCTGGCAGATCTGGCGAGATAAAAAATGTGATATGATGTGATATGTCAGTTGAGTCGGTTGAGTTTGAAAGGGATGGCGGCTTCGAAGCGAGGAATTTGGATGTGGACTTGGTGGCTTCCATCTCTTTATTTTCGTATGTATGATGCCTATGAGAAGGAGATGGCGCGAGACGATACAAGATTGCTGAGGGGTCAACAGTGCCCGACCTTGACTGCGTAGGAGAACATTGATGGCCGCACCTTCAAGCAGTACCTCACCTATCATTTCAACTATTGGATGGCCTCAGGCAGGGGTCGTAGTGACGTCGTAGTGTATTCCTTAGAAATCCAGGTGGCACAAGTAGCTTCCCTGGTGAAGCTCCAGGGCTGTGGGCTGTGGGCCTTCAGGTGGGATCTCTGCGATGTTTCAACTTCTGGTCATTGGCATCCTGACACTGTTGACCTTGGGTTTCGCGCCCAGCTGCTTTCAGAATCTTTCAGCTTTGCTTCTGTTGGTTCAGCTGTTCCTCTCTGAAATGGCGCCATTGTCAGCAACTAAGGTGCTTTCATTTATGCCATCATGATGCAGGAGAGTAACAAAAAAAGCAAAACCGGTGCCAGCATAGCATTACTCTATATTACTCTATCGCTGAAATTACTGTATATAGTAGAGCCATTGTAAACAAAGCCTCTTAGTTAGTATATATAACTCTTGCGGCGTCATGTTCAACGGTTCCTGCCTCCCTGGTTGCTGGGCATTTCATGGTTCGGCGCAGGACTCTCCAGTGCGCGGTCTGTGGCTGTGCACCGTTTGGGCTTCTGCTGCCTCTGTGGATCCTGCAGTGACGGCAATGGAAGGTGTGAACTCAGTGTCAAGAGAGCAACGTGTTTCAGTATCTTTCAGATATTTTGCTCGTTCTTCCTGTGCGAAGATAGGGTTGCTGACTCATTGAGCGTAGGTAGACAGGTAGCGCAAGGCAGGTATGAATTGTAGCCTGTTGCACACCCTCTTCACGTGCACCTTGATCTTTGCGAGGTGGTGTGGGAATGATTGCTACGTTCGGTGGACTGGTGCTGCTGGCCGTTCTGCTGACCACTATTTCGGACCGCCTTTCTTTTTTTTTCTCTCCGCAACGCCGCACTATTTCCATTTAATTTGTTCCCATTTGTTTCCTTCTGATGTCCCGGCAATTCTTAAGCTCCGGACTCATCATGCTCTTGCAATCTCTTCGTCAATCTCTTGCACCTCGGTTTCCCACTTGTCCATCGGACCCACGACGCGACGTGCAGGACTTCTTTGCCGAGCAGCAGCGGAAGTCCAACGAGGGCAGGGATCCCATCGTGGAGGCGCAGCGGGCGCAGCGGGCGCAGCGGGAGGGTTGGCCGATGTTGGCCAATGTTGGCCGGTGGTACATGCCACGATGGCACGATGCCACGGTGGTTCCATGATGTTCCATGACTTCGACGACAGGGTGGGCACCTGGTGTTGCTGGGCCTCTCATCGCAGACCAAGCAGTTCTTGGAGGAGTTGCTTGGTCCATGTTGGTCCCAGCTGGCATCTGGCAGCTTTGCGTATTTCTGTGTCAGGTTCCTGGGATATCACATGAGATATCCCGTGGCTAATGATAATGCTTGGCTCAGGTTGGCGATTTGTGAGGCAAACAATGCTCCAAAGACCGTGGCCATTCTTGACACCATGCCGAAGTCGGAGCTCCTCGGTTCAACGAGTTGCGAGAGCCGCGAGTTGGTATGATGGCACGTGCTGCCTTGCGAAAATTGCTACGCCTCGGCGCCACATCCAAGGATTGAAGAGGAGATAAAGAGACAAAATACCAAGACAGGTGACTTGAAGTCTCGTGGCAGCATGGGAAGAAAGTTGAAGAAAGGCTTAAAAGCACCCCGTCTTTGGACCTGTTACTTTTCGCCATACCTGCTGTTTGTGCGAGGATTGTTTGCCGAAATGGTTTGCCGTCTTCGGCTGCAGACCTCTGGAAGGTTGGCGCAGATGTGTGCAGCAGGAGCCAAGTTCCGCTTCACCCTCCGAAGTCCTGAATAAAGATCCGGGATATTCCGTTGGACATTCCGTTGGACATTCCGTTGGACATTCCGTTGGACATGCCATGGATATCAAAAAGATTCACGAAGCGAAGTTAAGCGAAGTGTCGTGTGTCATTGGAGCCCAGTGCCCCATAGATCCTTCGCATCCTTCGCCTGGCATCGTTGGCGATTCGTTGCATCGAGGATTGTGATCCTGGACGAGCCTTCGCTGCCGCGTGACGAGGCAGATGCCATCACGTTCGGCACCCTCTTGACGCTGCGAGGCCGGCCATGGCCAATCGGCCAACTGTTCAAAAACACAAAACGCCTCAGAAGATCCACGCATTTTCAGATCTTTGCAGGTCAGGGCAACTGCGGCTGGCCGCATGGTGGGCATATTGCAGTTCAGTTCCTCGTCGCAAGATTGGCTGAATTGAATTGGCTGACGGCTGATGTAGGGTGATGATTGCAGGGTGCTGCCCCAGTGCTGACATGAACTTGTTAGCGACATGAGTCGAAATGAGGTGTTGCCTTGGGAAAAATGTGACCTTCATGAACAACCTTTATCCTGGCTGCTTGGCATTCGCGGTCAATTGGCGCAGGGTCCCCTCAGGGCTTGAATAGCATCAACAGTTTTATCAAAAGGATTCAAAAGGACATTCCCAGCTTATACCTTCCAATGTCACATGTCGGAGAATTTCAATGATGCACAGATGATGCACAGATGATGCACAGACATCATCAGGCATCCAGAAAAAACAAATGAAAAACAGATGAAAAACAGATGAACAACAGATGGAAGACCGCCTAAGACCGCGCATCGGATGCATCGCATTTCCCTTTCGATGAGGCAAGACCTTTGTCCTGAGCGGTGAGCGTTTGGGCCGTCTCATGGTTCAGAGTGCACAAGATCAGGCATGGAAAACCCGAAAAAAAACATGAAAAACCGTGTTCTTTCCATATCTTTCCTACCTTGGTTCACATCCGCGCTAGGACTCAGGACCATGCTTTGCAGGCATTTGTTACCTTGAGTTTCTCATAGGAGAGGGACCATGATCAACTATGGATCGTTACCCACAAGATCCCACAAGTATGTGTGCATGTATGTACGCACACAATTGCATAGATCGAAATGGCTAGCGGCATCTAGCGGCTTGTAACTCAAGCTCTTCCTACTTTCATGCTTTTGCAGCCCGCTCCGTATATCCTAGCTTGCTCTGCAGGGCCTGTGCCCCATCTTCAACGCACCCGACTCAGTAATTCCAACAGAGACCGGAGAGATTGAAGGGTGGCCAAATCAGCAACGCAGCAACATACTTTCTTGCACATGATGCCAATGATGCCAATCTCTTTTGTAGAGGTTTCTGACTCAACATGACTCAACAAGTCGCTGTGCTATGAGGCCATCATTGGATTTGAAGGTGATGAGTTCTACAGCTCCAAAGCCGGCGATCTGGGCCTGGCTGGAAAGTCATTTCAGGAGCTGGTGGCTGGTGCTCCAACTCACAACTCATCGTGACAGTGAGCAGGATTAGACACGAGGAAACTGAGGAAACTGAGGAAACTGAGGAAAAAAAGTCTTGCTTTCGAGCTCATCAGGATTTCATATGGAATCGAGCCGAAAGCAAAGTGTTTGATCAGAAATCCCCATCTTTCACGGCTTGTGGCCACGGTCAAACTGTCCAGCCAGGAAGCGCCTTTCTGGTGTGAGCATACCGTTCCCATTGGAATCCGCGACAGTAGCGGAACCTATCACATCAACCCCGAAAAATCCTACAAGATGAAGAAGGCAATGGGAAACCCGGGAAGTGATCACTTTGCCGCGACAGATTCGACTTTGTCTTGTTACGGGAATGCATTACTCCGGGGTCTTTAGAGATCAGGTGGGGTTGCTGCGGTTGCTGCGGTTGCATGCTTGGCGGGCCGGATGTTAGAATCTGAAGCGGCCCGGCCATGGCAGGACGACGAAGTCATTCTGCTGGCAGAGGTGTGCAGCCGCTTGCGCTTTGCAAACAATTCCGGTTGCAGCCGGTGACACGTCGTGCACATCAGGACGATGATGCATTGGTGCCACTGTCAAAGCCAATGATGGACTTCGAAGCCTGGAAGATGAAGCTTCATGGCATGCGCAAATATGCGCAACCGGCGCAACCCTACAGTATTTGCAGTGGATGTTTGATTTTGACAAGGCTGTTCTATGCTGTTCTACCTAATGCTGGAACATGCTGGAACCTATCCATCTAATTCTATTCATCCATCTGCCCATTTGAGAGGAGTAGGTGCTTTCTGATTACGACAACCCTGGACCTATTCTCGATCAGTTCTGCCTTCAAAAGCATTCAAAAGCAGCCTCATCACGTCTCATCAGGTTTGGTTCGGCAAAATTCGAGGAAGCGGACCCTAACGACAACGAGACTGGGCAAAAAGAGGAAGATGTAAGATCTGCCATTCAAGACTTTACCATCAGGATCAGGGCTTGTTGTAGATTGTAGCATTGTAGCATTTGTGTGATTTCCTGCTTGGCTCCCAAGAGCATTGCTTTCCACAGCCACGTTTTGGCTCAGCTTAACTTGTACACCTGGGACAGTCCCTTTGCAGCTTTGCAGATTTTGCAGCACCGCACCATGTTCCGGATCGGTCTGATCCTGTCAGGTCTGTCAGGTCTTGTTTTGTTGGCAGCCGACACCGTGGATTTCGAGCAGGCTGGGGCCAAAGCAGATGACTCCTCGGAGGCTGTGGAATGGTCGAACGGAGCTTTGCTGAACCAGACCCTGGGGAAGTTGCGCCCCGGCGATCGCTTGGTGATCAGCAAAACTTTCCATGTGATGGGTGGCATCCAGGCAATGAATTTGGCAGATGTGGTCATCCAGCTCGATGGCAAGTTGATCTTTTCCTCCAGGACTAAGGTTTGGCCAAGAACCGCCACTGGTGGAGTGTTAGGCTGCATGCACTTTCAGAACCTCACCAATGTGACTTTCACATCCTCAAGTCGTGGCACTATTGATGGACAAGGTGCTGTATGGTGGGGCTTCATCCGGTACCTTAAAAACGTGGAAAACCGTCCGAAACTCTGGCAGATTGATGGTGCCAAGGATGTGTTAATTGAACACCTCCTGTTGACCAACTCACCTTATTGGACCACTTGGTTCAATGGAGTGGATGGCTTGGAGATCCGCTACTCTGACATCATGAATCGACGCACGGACCACCCAGGCCACGATGTCTACAACCTTGGAGCTCTCAATACCGATGGCTGGGACATCGCAGGCACCAATGTGTGGGTGCACCACAGCAAGGTGTGGAACCAGGATGATTGTTTCACGGTGAAAGGCAGCTCCAGCAACATGCTCTTTGAGAACATTGAAGCAAGTGGATTGGGCTTGACCATTGGGTCTGAGGGAGGCGGTGATGTCGTCTCGAACATCACCTTCCGAAATGTCTACATGGATCGCACTTTCAAAGGTGTCTACATGAAGTTCAGAGAGGTCGGCCCCGGTCAGGTCTCCATCATCCAAAACGTGACCTATGAAAACATTTACATGAAGGAACCCGAACAGTGGGGCATTTGGATCGGCCCTGCTCAGCAATCAGATTCTCGTGAGTTTTGGAAAGGTCATCCTTGCTCTCTGTTTTGGCCAAAGTTTCCTGGAGCTGAGTGCAAGGCTGCTGACAGGGGCATCTATCGCAACATCTTGTTGCGGAATATCACCATTGACAACCCCAAAGATCAACCAGGTGTCATTTGGGCCGACAAAGCCAACCCAATGAAGAATGTGACCTTTGATTCTGTGCGTGTAATCAATTGGAAGGGCCCACAGAAGAAGCTCCAGTACAAGGTTTGTGACGGCGTTGACTCTAACTCAGCCATTGCCACTGGCTCAACTTCTCCAATTCCATCGTGTTTCCACCAGGGAACATCGGGAGTGGCAGATCCTGAGGAACTGCTCGTTTGAAACGCTCCCATTGGTCTCATACTTCGCTGACTCCCGCTGTGGGGGTGGGCTGAGCGAAGGTTGACCCCTTTTGCGATTTGCACATATTTGTACAACAATTTCTGACTGGCAGCGTGGCCGCAGATGCAACAAAAAGTAGTTGCAGTCGTTGATGCAGACATTTTTACTTGCGGATGTGTATGTTCATACATTTAAACACCTAAGATCCACATTGCTGAGGGCGACCCATGAACTTTGATAGATTTTGGAACTTGGGCCCCGGTCATGTCAAGTGTTAACGAACTGTTAACGACCTCTTTTCTCAGGAAGTGGTGCGCGTGCTAATTTGCAACTTCACCGAAAGAGGACCGCCTGCAAGTTGATCATGTTGACAACGTTTTGATGCAATGCGCTAGTGGAATCGGGTTCCTGGATCTTCAGTAGATTAGCCGCATTAGCCCAGTTTACTTGTGATACTTGTGCAAGAGTGCAAGGCTATGGTTGTGCCATCCTCTTCGCCCTTGATGAGCACCTCGGACCGTATTTCGGGACAGGTGGTTGTTTTAGACCTTGTAGCTCTCGCCGGGCCAACATGGGCCAACAACCCTGTGAGAAATGCTCGTTTTGAGTCGAGAGGCATCATGCCAATTGGAGGGTTGGAGCTGCAACATTTTTTTCTATCTTGTTCTGCCAGCGTCCGCCACTGAGGATGTGTGGTGCCGGATCAGCAGCTCGAACTGCAGGGGAAGCCGGGGTGAAGGCTTCAGGTCTCTTCAGGTCTCTTCAGGTCTCAGAGTAGAATTGCATGTGTCCACATGTCCTCTATCATCCTCTATCATCTCTATCATCCTCGATCCAAGGAGTGCGACATCTTCTGCTCTCTTTCTGAAACTGGGCGCAGTTGCATTTCTGGTATGGTGAAGCTGGGAAGGTTGATACTTGTGGATACCTGCGGCCAAGAAACGATGGGCTGGCAACTTGCTCAAGTGGAGTGGTTTTCCTCCCAGCACAGGAGGAGGACGTGATGTCCATCATCAAAAATGCTGAAGAGGAGACCGAGCGTTGCTTGAAGAACCTCAAGGTGGCCCATGGTGCTCCAGCTAATGATAATTATTGATATTTATAGTTTATGTTATTTATATGACATATGTATATATAATTATATTTAAGCTAACTGGCTGTTGCTGTTTTTTTCTTGGCAGGTGAAGCACATCCACACTGTGCCTCAGCACCAGATGACCTCCCGGCACAAGATCAACATTCTGCAGTTGAAGTGCGCTGTCCCAGTCGGGGTTCAGCACTAAGCGCATCAGGATGATGTGCACCAACTCACAGACGCAGTCATGCACATCAACTCCAATGATGTTATGATGAATTGATAAATGAATTGATAAATGAATTGATAAATGAATTGATAAATGAATTGATAAATGAATTGATAAATGAATTGATAAATGCTAAATATTTCTTTGTTATTTTTTTGTTATCGGACTGATCAGATGGGCACTCCCATCCACGAATTTGCGCTGAAACAGTGGGGCTGGAAATCCATGGAGCGATGTCAGATGAATGATTAAACAAAGATACTGGGTCGTAACAAAGGATCTGAAAGCATAAAACATCATAAAACATCATAAAACGTCATGAAACGTCATAAAACCCGCTAAAAAAGACTTACAGATCTTACAGTGGTCTTACAGTATTCAAACTGGAGATCACTCTGCGGGGTCTTTCAAAATACCACTGTGAGCTGAAACTTCAATTCAATTTTTTTGTTTCTTTTTTCTCCTTCATTTTCTATCCACTTTGAGCGGAAACACCACCTCGCCCCATTTCCAGGGAATACCACTTCCAATTTGTCCTCGCTGATGCGGCCCTTGGATTTCAGAAGGACGGGAAAAACAAAAATGGATTTTGCAGCAAAGGGCATCAAAGGCTGTCAATTTTTGTTCCTTGTAGCTTGAACCTGCCAAGATTCCATCTACTTTATGATGCTCAAAACGTAAAGCGAGAATAGAGATCCATGTGTCCAACTTCAACGGATTTGTCTGATCTTAGAGACCCGCCCTTCGCGATCTTCGTTTTTCTCAGGCAGACGAGCAAACTGTTGCAATGATCATCCAGATGAAGACCTTGCTGCAGGTAGGCAAGCTTCAATCTCGTTTTTTGTGGCAACATGTGGCAACATGTGGCAACATGTGGCAACCTGGCAATACTCGTGCAGGCTGTACTACTATATACTGCTATCCGCCACCGCACATGCTTTACAAGCTCATGGTTGTTGATTGAGGTAGAGCACTTGCTAACCGTTGAAAGATGTTGAATTTAAATATTTGAAATACATTGTCAGATGGTTGCACCTCGCACCCGAATCTGTCCTCGATCACCGTGGACCTGTGGTGGGCTCTTTCGCGGTTCCCTGCCTCAAGGAGAGCTCGCCTGATGTGAAATTTGAGCCGCTGGCGGAGTTCTCAGCAGAGAAACCATGAGAGACTCTCTGAGAGACCCCTCACAAGCTGCAGAACATGTGTGACATGTGTGTAAATTAAATGTCTGCCTGTGTGGCCGTCATCATCCAAGACGCTCATGGCCATGATCATATTTTCCTTTGCTTCAAGCAATCTGAGGGTAAACACAGTAAACACAATGTAAAGACCTGGTTTGGACAAAGCTCAACTTATGAAACTTCAGATTTGGTGCGCTGTGCGACCAGAGGTGGAAGTTTGCACTCCAAACGCGACGCTGCAGCTGGAGCTGTGTGGCATCAAGTGCCTCGGCTGAATCTGTCGCATCCTGTGGCATCCTGCGGCATCCTGTGGCCTGCGTGAGGAATACCATCAATACCATCTCAATGATGTCGAAAGCCATGGCCTCCTGGCTGAAATTCATTGATTTCATTCTTTGGACATCTGTGTGTTTCTTCAATTCTTCTGGCTGGTGTTGATGTGTCTGATAGTCATTGATGGTCATAGATGGTTATTGATAGCTGATAGCTGGTGCGGAGATCCCTGGAGCTGAAGGGATTGGGAAACGAGGCGCTTGTGGCAATTGACACATTGGCGCACGGAGTGCTTTCTGATTTGTTGTCGGCGACGGGCAACAACATGGACATCACGCTCCTTGCACCAAACATGGGGTCAACTGAGTCAACTCAAGTGTTTTGGAGGTTGGAATCCTCTCATATCCTCTCGGCACTGCTTCCAAGGTTCTTGCAAGACTACCTGGGCAAGCAGCCGCTTCCCACACAGCCGCTTCGTTGCAGCCATCTGTGCGGTGGTCCAACGCATGGTTGCATGGTTACACTGCTGTTTGGGTCAGGATGTTTCAGGTCACCCTTGGTATCCCTTGATCAAATGATAGAAAGATGACGCAAGATATAGATAGTGAATGAAGTGAATGAAAGTGAATGAAAGTGAACCAGTGTGGCAGTACCGGGTACCATCGGGTACCATATTGCAACAATCATTTTCGCCGGAGGCTACGAACGCCGAACCCCCAACCCCCTGAGGATCACCTTTGTGGAGGTGGCTGCCATGGTGAATCGTGCCGCTCAACAGGTGGTCATTGGCTGGTCAGAGAGTCTCTCGGTTGGTGCCCTGATGAATCACTGACAGAAATCAACAAGAATCAACAGAAATCAGCAGAATCAAGGCAAACAGATCGAAAACAAATCGAAAACAATTGATGATTTTGACTCATTTTGACGCTTCAACACCACTGTCGAACTCGCTCTTTGGTTCCAACGCGTGTTGAGGGATGACCTTTGTGTTAAGTTCGGCACGCACCTGGTCTTGAGGGATCTACGGTGGTCTCACTGAGAGTCTAGTTGAAACATGTTGAAACATGTTGAAACTGTGCGCCAAGGGAACGAGGAGGGCGAGCAGGCGGCTTGAGCACTGAACGGGTTGGGTGAAGTCTTGGAGGTATTCCGGTGCTGATCTCTGCACCCAGACTTCGACGCTCCTGCACACATTTTTTTTGAATGCGGCACATGGATTATATAAAAGAACTTCGCAGCGTTATGCCGTTATGCAGCTGTAAATCTCGCACTGGTTCAGGTGTGGGTGGTGAATCCAAAGAACAAGGTGCAACCACGTGCGTGGACAGCCGAAGACAAGATCGTCGTGATCAAGGAACTGAGCTCACCAAGCTGCTGCTGCCAAGCCAGAGGCAAAACATCGTAGGACTAATATGAAAAACCATGAAAAATCAAATGACAAATGAACAGCCGGACCCTTTTTTTTTTTAATTGAATATGATACTATAATTCTACGACAATAACTATATATAGATATATATATACATAATGCATCAGAATACTTGAGGATAATCTTGCTACATTTTGCTCATCCTGCCCATCTTACCCAAACTGCTGATTTGGACGTGCCACTTTATGGGCTTGTCAGGACGTGTGAGCTGCCAACCTTGACTCCAGCTGAGCATGGCTGAAAAGGTTTTTGCATGAATTTGCCATCGTAGGCCCCATTTTCTTCGTAACTTCGATGCAATCATTTTGTCTCCAAACTCTCGGGCACTCCACTTCTTCCCGGCTCAAAGTTCTTGACTGAAGCAACAAATGATGTGGCGGAGGAAGTCAGGCTGATGTTCTTGGCGGCTGGAAACATTTGAAAACAGCTCTGTCAGTGGGAGTGCTTGCAAATACTGTAGCCTACCAATGAGTAGGAATGGGGCATTTGATTAGCTGATTAGCTTCGCCATTTTGGCAATTTTCACTTTCCAGACTTTGAAAACATGTGTGAAACATGTGCTTGGCTGCTTGCCCTCCCGAGTTGGAATGAAGTAGGTGAGGGGGTCAAAAGGCTGGAAAGCTTTGCGCTTTGCGGAGTCAAACATTTGCCATGCCGCCATGCCTGCATGATCCTGGATGTCCAGATGTCCAGCAATGAGGCCGGGGTTGGTGCTAGGTGCTTCTAGCAATGGTCCAGCGGAAGGCAAAGGCCACCGTCCATGTTTTTCGGGGGTTGCATTTCTCCGTTGGCAGGTGAAACGGCCTCGGCATGAGCTACCTGTCTTCGTGTGTGAGTACCACAATGAGGTGGGACCCCTGTGAAACGTATATTTTTGAAGCATCAGAACTGGCATTTGCAGATTCTCCAGCCATGGGGCATCAGGCTTTGCGATGTCTGCATTTCGGCATCCGACGGCACAAGGCTGACGTGAAGCTGGCACTAAACCCGCAATGCTAAACAGCCGTGCAATGCAGTGCGATGCCATGCAATGCCGTGCAACTTTATCGAAAGATATTGAAAGTGTCAAAGTCCGCAGCTGCAGCGTGGCAGGTGCCCTTTGAAGGTCTCACCATGGTTCACTTAGATGCCCATCCTGACCTGTCGGCATCGACCACTATGCCCGCCCAGCTGATTATGGAGGAACCACATCAGGTGGACTCAAGTTCGTCATAAGCTTAGGTACGTCAAGAACCCCCCAAAAAATAAGAGAAGCCCACAAATCCACATAAATCCACATAAATCCACATAAATCCACATAAATCCACATAAATCCACAACGATACCAAACCAAGCGTGCCATGCCCTTTCCGGTTCTCCCCAGTTACCGGTTGAATTCCGCAGGCCTACGGTGTACTTCGGGATGATCCAGCAGGCATTGCCCAATGGATTTTGCCGGCAGCATATGCAGGACATGTGAATTGTGTTTGGTGCCTTGGCGAATCTTGGCGAATCTTGGCGACTGGATATAAGATGAGATAACATTGATAACATGAGATAATTGAGGAGGATTAAGGAGGATTAAGGAGGATTGGTGATTGGTGAGAATGAACTTAGCTGAAGGTTGGCGACGTTGGCGACCAGTTGGTCAGGTTACACCCCATCTGGAAACTCAATGCGTTCACTTGCTTTGTTGCGTTTAGTTGGGGGGAAAGATTTCTGGAAGTCGGTGCGTCCTGCGTCCAGCTGGTGTTTTGGAAGACATGGTTTGGACAATTGATATTTTTACCTGCGTTCTTGGTGGTTCGGAATTTCCCTAATGTGTCAGTTCCATTGGGAATAATTGGATTGTGTATCCCCGTGCCAATTTCAACTACAAACATGCTTGCCTTGAGGCCTATACAAAATGCTGTGGGAGCTGGATTTTGTAAGAAAAATGTACCTCAGACCCCTAACTTTTGTAGATAGACCATTTTACAAACTAGAAGATAGCATCAATTGACTTTTGTAGGGACATGTTGCTGAGACTTTTTGGGACATGTTAAAATCCCAGCGAACTTTTGTAGGGAAACCAATTTGGGGTTCATGAGGTCATGACACTTCATGATCGATTTTTGTAGGGAGGAAACCGCGCCAGCATTTGGCAGCCATTTTGTGCTTGCTCAACAATCTCCATTCTGATCCCCGTTTAGATTTCCTCTACGTGTTGAGGGGGCTTGGGTCCCGTATAAAGCTGAAAAAACTAGCTGTTTTATAGAGAAAAATGGGGCTGGTTCCCAGTCATTGTAGACAAATAGTGGTATGTATAAATCATGTTGGATGCACTCGCTTTTTGTAGAGAGGTCATTTTGGAGCAGTTTTTCGGTCATGTAAAAATGCAATCAGCTTTTTGTAGAGGACTTCATTTTGAGGCTTGAGCAGCCATGTCAGAGTGCTGAAGACCTGGGAACTCATTTTATAGAGGATTCATTTTATAGAGTGTTTGCATGTAGTTTTTTGATCGGGGATAGGAAATCGCCTACAGAAAGGGGAGGACTTGGGCTACGCTACAAACCGCCAGGTAGGGTCGTTTTGTCGAAAAACAAAGAACTTGTGCCAAGGTTTTTGTAGTCTTCTTCAAACGGGTTAACCGACTTTTTGCAAGGAACCTGCGACGCCGCGGCTCTTTTTGCAAACCTTGTAAAATGGCATTCACTGAAAGTAAAGGATGTGCAAGATGAAATCCTTGGGTTTGAGGTTTGTAATGTGGGGCAGTGGTTCAGGAAGGGTTTCTCCCAGGGGTGAAAATTGGGAGAAAGCACCCATGTGCCTTTTTTGTAGAGGATCAACTTGGTGCCAGCACTTTGTAGTGGGTGAACACTCTGCCAGTGCGTAACCTGTAATTATGTTGAGCCCATTGCCAATATATAACCTGCAATTGAACCTGCTACGACTACCTAACCTGTAATTGAACATGGTGCTAGTGCGTAACCTGTAATTATTGTGAACCCGCTGCCAATACGCAACTTGTAAGGATTTATACATTAAAGCCTTCTTTCTCTACAAAATGCCCAAGGTTCGAAGGGACCCAACCTCCTGAGAGCAATCCTCTACAAAAAGGATAGGGAAAAATCCAGCTGGATGATTGATGGTGCTTTTAAGTTAACTATGTGGGTTGAGCAACCTTCTGGTAGAGCTGATTTAGCTCGGTTCTTGGCATGGTGCCTAAAGTTGGCACTAGCTTTTTGTAGTCCCAAGGTTTTTGCAGGTGATTGCTTTTTGTAGACACTAGGGTTGGTCCCCAGTGATTTGTAACGACGCAGAGGGGGGTCCAACCCCCCCCCTATTTCAAACGAGTATCCAGTTTGGAGAAAATGCCGTGTCCACAAGGATGTCCCACTATGTGCCCTGTGACTTCTCTGTGTGGGCAAGCAATGGAGCCTCCAGTATGGGATAGAAAGAGATACTGTTGGTCCCAAGAGCATAGCCTAGCTGTGCATGGTACCGCTTGAGGGCGAAGAAGCGTCGAAAGGGTGGGTGGAAAAAACTTCCAACCAGTACTTTGCAAGAGCATCCTCTATAAAAATGGGATCCAAGGTCGGCAAAACTGGGATGGAGATTAAGATGGCAACATGTTAACCATCTTGACCGACCCTGAGTTCCATTTTTGTAGGAGCAACATTTCCTGGATCTTATGAGGCTGGATCCCAGTTTTGTAGTGGGAAGGCTGTGAGGTTGGGTACCACTTTTGTAGGTTTCCAGCTTCAGGGACTGCAAACTGTACCCTACAAACATGGGCTTCAACCCACTGCTTTCAATACTCAGGGGGGTGATTGTGTTGAGTTTTCCCCGTTTGAAATTTGGAGATGTGGTTGTGTTGGAATGATGAGGGGGATTGGTGGCGAGGGGTTCCTTTTTCCCATTTTAGGGTATCGCGGGGGTATCGCCAGAGTATTGCCGGAAATAAGTGAGTTGTCTTGCCTGGTCTTGTCTTGTCGCTGCTGCTGCTGCTGCTACTGCCGCTACTGCTGCTGGTTCTGCTGGTCCTGCTGCTGCTGTTGCTGCTGCTTACCTTCCCACTACCGAGCTGCGTGCGCCACAAGGGGTTGCACCTGTATCTTTGGTTGGTCGCTTCACTTTGACTGTAGTTGCGGTGAGACTTGCGTCCCATTGCGTTTTTCAACAAAATCGTTGAAAATAACCTAAAACAGTGACTGCATAGATGCAGCGTCCGCAATAAATTTTAGAGCCATAAAACAACACGGAACATTAAACGAAATAGATGATTACGGGCGCACAGCGTCCCATGCTGATTTGCATAATTTTGCACTGACTTCATTCTGTGACTTCCTGAATGTGCAGCGTCCCATTGTGATTTGTTTTCAAACAGACCGTGCACTGACTTTCCCGACTGGGTGTAGCTGGACTTCAACAGTTGGTGTTAATTACAACAGCTTTGGCCGATGCCAAGGTGGCTGCGACCTGCGTGGGCACAGCAGATTGCCGACGGTGACTACCGCCACTTGCCTGACAAATTCTTAAAACTGGTGCCGTGACGAATTGTCAATGACTTGTCTGCCGTTGCAATGCAGTTTCATGAGCCTCTGCGCAAGCTACAAAATAGCTATGCGATGCTGTGGAAAAATCATACGTGATACAGTATATAATAGACGGACAAATATTCAAACCCTGCAACACGCACTATGTTGAACCCCTGCAACCCCAAATCTCAATGTTTCAGCGCGCGTGCTGCCAAAAGTGATGCTAGGGGTTTGATTTCTTTCGTCCATTGCGGCTAGGGCATTTCAGATGACATTAACATTGAACTTTGGAGGCGAGGGGGTTGTACCAGATAGAAGGGGTTTGAAAAGTTCGTCCATCTACGGTACCAACTGGTGTGTGTGCGCATGCCGCGTACCCCAGTTGGAACTGTCTCGCTCTCTGGTGTTTTCACTTCTTTTTGGTCTCCAAACTCTGTTGTGGAAACATCGCTCTGCATGCTGCTGATCTTGTTCCAAACTGCGCGAAACATTGCCTTTTCATAAGTGGAGGCCTCCTGTCTGTCTCCCGTCCCATTTTTTCCATTCCCTAATTCGCAACTGATTCCAAGCTGCAGGAAACGTTGTGTTTTCACAGGTAAGTGCAACCTTTGTGCTTCCCGTCCCAGGGTTTTCTATTCTCTAAGTCGCAACTTTTTCCAAACTGCAAAAATCCATTGGCAGGGCCACGTCGAATGAATTATATAATCGTGAATTAGCGAATAGGAAAAATGGGACGAGAGAGACATGCAGCGTGGACCTGTGAAAGCAGAATGTTGTTTTGCAGTTTGGAATAAGTTACGAATTAGAGAATAGAAAAGCATGGGACGGGAAGCGCAAAGGTTGCACTTACCTGTGAAAACACAACGTTTCCTGCAGCTTGGAATCAGTTTGGAATTAGGGAATGGAAAAAATGGGACGGGAGACAGACAGGAGGCCTTCACTTATGAAAAGGCAATGTTTCGCGCAGTTTGGAACAAGATCAGCAGCATGCAGAGCGATGTTTCCACAACAGAGTTTGGAGACCAAAAGATTTGAAAACATCAGAGAGCGAGACAGTAGATGGACAAAATATCCAAACCCTGCAACACGCACTATGTTGAACCCCCGCAGCCCCAAATCTCAATGTTTCAGCGCGCGTGCTGCCAAAAGTGATGCTAGGGGTTTGATTTCTTTCGTCCATTGCGGCTAGGGCATTTCAGATGACATTAACAGTGAACTTTGGGGGCGAGGGGGTTGTACCGGATAGAAGGGGTTTGAATATTTCGTCCATCTACGGTGTCAGGAGAAACCATGTCAATGTGATATCATGCGATATCATCCACGTGCTGTGCTCAACTCTGCTCCAAGGCGTTCACGTGGGCCATGCCCTTGCTCCGGCTGCCCCCGCCCAGTCGTCTCGGGATGCCAGCAGGGTGCGAGGCCTGCTGCGAGCGAAAGATGTTGATTCAAACTTTCTTTAATTACTTATCTTTAATATATTATGAAAGCCGGCCGACAGGCAGGGCTGAGTCGTTGTTTAGTGAGTATTAGGGGGTCTGGGGGGGTAGCTGTGGCAATTGCCCCTCTGGAGTGGGTAACTTTTTCCGACCACAGAAGGACTTTTCCCAGGCCATGTGCCAGGTGGCAATTCAGTGACGGTAGGGCTTCGATTCGACGGGCAAACCGTGGGGCTGGGCAGGAAGGGTTCTGATGTGAGATGAACCTGATCTGGTCTGGTGGGCTTCGCAGTGAAGATGCTTCAACCTTTTTGTCCGAATTGCATGAAGCTTCTGATGGATGAAGCGCTGCGGGTGATATGGCCTGAGAGGAAGAGCCGTGTTGAACCTGAACGGCTGATCCGGTCCGGTGGGCTTCGCATTGAAGATGCTTCAACCTTTTTGTCGGATTAGGGTGAAACTTCTGATGGATGAAGCGCTGCGGGTGATAGGGCCTGAGGGGAAGAGCCACGCTTAACCTCAACGGCTGATCTGGTCTGGTGGGCTTCGCGTTGAAGATGCTTGATCATGTTTGGTTTTTTGTCCGGCACTGAAAATGTGTAAATTTTAAACCACATGCGATGCAGTCATGTTTAGGGGGCGTAGCGATGCAGATGCGAGGGGGTGAGAGACCACCTCGAGTTGCTTGCCGCATGCGCGGTACATTGGCCCACACATGTTTTTTGCAACAGGTTGGCGGTAGAATTTAACTGTTATCAGTATTGGGAACATCAAAGAAATGCACATGCGGATCTTACTTCCCTTCCCGGGAAAACAGTTGGAGGACGCTTTGACACCGGTGTTTGCATGCACGTTCAACCCTCGCTGGCTGTCGTTCTCTCCTTCTCAAGTTTCAATGATTTTAAAGTCTACATTTTTAAAAAATGCTACATGCCTCTCCGCATGGTCCTGGAGATGTCTACGGCATCATCCATTAGTGCGTTGCTTTCGAATGTTGACATGCAGTTGCATCATCCTTAGAAACTTCGGCTGAGTGTGAACGAAGATTCTTTGGACCTTCGGGGCATCCTAGTGGTGTTTCCACTACAGGCTCTGCAGTCCCTGTGTCCGAAGACGCGGAGGCACGCATCTACTTGGGTGAACTTGGGTGCCGATCGCTTGAACACTTGTCCCTATTCATGTCCATAGATACCTCATGTTCGTATGCAGCAGAAGCACTATTTTCCCAAAGAAAAATGCTAGGGACCCAGGGATCGACACTGATCATTATATCGTATCGGTATCTTTTCTATGCAGCCTTGCATAATTTGAGTACAATATATAAACACACATATATATAAGTTATGTTATAAGTTATATCATATTCTTTTTCTATTTTAAAATTAGTATTACATTATGTTGTATTATATTAAAATTTATTCTATTTTATTGTTTTTTTGAATGATATTATACAATATTATTATATATTATGTTATTTTATATTATGTTAGATTAGATTAGTTTTTAAATATTATATTATGTTTTTTTAAGTGTATTATATTATATGATGTGGTATGATTTCATATTAGTTTATTTTATATTAAATTAAATGATGCTATATTTTGATTATGTTGAGTTATGTTATATTATATTATTTCTTGTCAATTGAATTAAACTATTCTATTAGTATGATATGCAATGAAATGATATGACATCATATTCTTTTATTTTATCATACTAACTTATATGAAATTATTTTATGTTTGAATCATATTAAATTATATTATGCTAAATGATGTTTTATGATATGATATCAATTTATTTATTTTATATTAAATTAAATTACATATATATATATATTTTGGTTTATATTGTATGCTATGATATGATATTATGTTATTTTAGTTTATGCCAAATTGAATTAGACTTTATTATATTCTATGATATGATAACATAATCTTTTATTTTATTATACCAAATTATATTAGATTATTCTGTTTTTAAATTATATTAAGATGTATTATTTTATAATATATGGTATTATATGATATGATATTTACTTATTTTATATTATATTAAATTAAATTATTATATATATATATATTGTTTTTTTATTGTATGCTATGATATGATATTGTGTTATTTTAATTTATGTTAAATTGAATTAAATTTATTATATTGTATCATTTTTCGTGATTTTTTCCTTCACTCATTTCATTTCGTGTGGAAAGGTGGAGTCGGTGAAGATCAGCTGCGCGGAGCCTTACTTTGTGGAGGATGACATCTTCCGACCCCTGGAGGAATTGAAAGCCAAACGGCCCTTGCGACTGGTGGTGTGTCTCAGCTGAGGTTTTCATATTTTTCGTTTTTTTTCTCCACATTTTTAATTAATAATTGTTTTCAAGCTTGTAGCTGGAAACGGCCATCGTTGATAATTTTGGATGTTTTGAACATTTTGGGAGTTGGGAGGGCTGGAGATACTATCTGAACACATAGAACATGTGCAGATACACTTTAATCTTGTGACGTACTTGCAAAATTCGTGACACTCACGTCATTGGCGCAGCTGTAGGTCTTTGCTGCCAGAAGCAACTTCATTGCTGCACCTGGGCACATCGTATGCAGAGATTTGGGCCAGAATTTCACTCCAGGGTGACCTTAGATGACGTGGAGAATGCAGCATTGAAGGCTTCGTTCAGTTGGAAAGTGGATGAAAGTGGCATTGAAATCTGAAGACTCAGGTGTTGGATCGCCTTGGATATTGGATGTGCCATGGCTCAAATCAGCTACCGTGATTTGTGGTCACCATTTTGCACTTGCAGCACTCCACCTCACACAAATTTTCTTCTGGCGGATGGGCAATTCATGGGGTCATTTTGCACATCACCATGGATCTTTTGAGTGACAAATTCCACAAGATGAGGTTTGCTTGGACTTCTTTGCCTGTGGAAACCCTTTCTTGGTGCAGGCTGGGTGACCGTGGTGACAGGGTGTGACCTGCTGCAACTTTGCCACCGCTCGCAGTTTGTCCCAGGTGCGTCCGGAGATAGCACGACCCTTCGCAGATGTGGTGAACTCTGCCAACTTCCGGAAAGGCTGGTGGTCACATGTGGTGACTGGTGGCATGTGCCAATGCCTTGGGGTGTGACAAATTGTGGATATGGATGTCGTATGATGTCGTCCTATGTCGTTGTTGCTGTCGGCGCACAGAGAGGCTCCGTGTCGGATGTGCCGAAGTTTTTGGAAGAAAAAGAGGCCTTTGACGCAGCCTATGACGAGCTCCTGTTGCAGGCAGAGTGCATCGATGGGAAACTGGAGGAAACTTGCTCAAGTGGATTCAAGTGGCACCGAATGGCACAGTATGGCACATTTGCCAACAGAAAACGGGTGTAACGGTGCAACCCAGCTGACAAGTATTGATTGCCTATTGCCAGCGGTCTGCATATGTGTTCCTGTGCCATTCATTCCGGGAGTTTGAGGATTTTGAGGTCTGTCTTTCAATCTTCGCCTTGGCTCAAGCTTCGAGAATAGACAATTATTCTTGACATGTATGAAACCGGCCCAGATTCGAAGGCTTGGGTGAAAGTGCCTCCATTTCTGCTTTACCCCAAACATATTTTTTCCCCAGCATTTTAGGTGCTGTTGAACACAGATTAATAAAAGCCACAACACGCTGCAGAGAATGACTTCAAACTTCTCAAGTTCTCCAGTTCTTGTGCACCTTCTTGATCCTTATTGAAGCCTTATTGAAGCCTTATTGCACCTTCACGACTCTTTACGATGTTGGGCAAAGTAGGCGCCGGCGAAGGGCCAAAGGCAGACCCAGAGCTGGACGACACGATGCGGTATCAGCTCAAGGCCAGAGTCTCGTCGACTCGCCGATCAGGAACTATCAGGAACTATCAGGAACTATATATCAGACATATCAGGAACATTCCGGATCTGGCTGATGATGGCTGATGCCACCTGACTGACCTTACCGTTTACCCGGTCCAGGTTTATTGTTGTCAGTTAACATCCACACACATGATGTTACATAAAAAACAACAGTGCCGATACAGTGCCTTAGCACGCCATAGTCCGTCCCTAAACACCTGCGTGGATGCTTGAGAGTATGGGGTGAAGTTTATCAAGTTTATCGGGTTTGTCAATGATCAGGCGGTTTTGCAGTTCCTACAAGAGAAAGAGCTGATTGAAACTCTGGTAGCCCTGGAGTGCGAGACCGGATTGAAATATGTGGATTCTTTGGTGGCATAGAATGGCACAGACAGGAGTTCGAGGATGCGGGTTTGGTGACGTGGCTCATGCCTTGTTGATATCGACGATCATAGACGTGTTTCTCATATCATTTGTAGCTCTGGAACGAAGATGTCATGCTATTTTTTCTGCATGAATTTATTGATCGTGTATATACGTGTTTTCCTCGGTATTTGATGATTTTGGAGCAAATCTGTCGTATCAGGACGGCGACTTGCCAGTGGCAGGCGTCCTCCAGTCGAGCTTGGACATGTACGGGAGGCTTGGGAGCGATATGAAGGAGGAGGCTTCTGATGCCAAGGCTGGAAGCATCTGGAAGCATCTGGAAGCATCTGGAAATGGACAGCAGAAAAACGTCGTGGTTCTAGTTCTGAATCATTCGCGATTGGCGACTATGTCATGCTTTGATCCTGTCATAGGTAACAGTTCAATGATTCAAGGGCAGCTCAAGGATTATTTCTTGCACTTCAATGTCCATTTTGATGCTCCCTAGACAGATCATGAAACTTCCGGAAGAAAGTCTGCGAGTGCCTTCCTCACGGTCAGAAGTTCTGACTTCTGGCACATTCTGTCAGCCTCCCGTCAGGTGACTGAAGAGGCCTTACAAGCCTTATCTGACGGTGTGTGTTGCACCGGGTCCTGCGAAACCATTCCAGGTGCTACAAATCCATCACATGTCAAAAGATGTCACAAGATGTCACAAGGGTGTCAAGGGTGTCATTCTCCAATTTCTCCACCGGATGGGTCTTAGGAGTGGCACCGTTCTCTGCCAACGTTACGGCAGTGAAATGGGCCGCAAGCGTTGGAGAGCACTTGGCCTTGGTGGCTACGGCTGACCGCAAATTGCGAGCCACAGCTGAAAAGGTTCGATCCAGACCAGAGCTGACCAGCGCTGACCAGAGCTGACCAGAGCTGACCAGCTTGGAATACTCCGGAAAGGGGAAACTCCCAACATCTCCCAACTGTAGGGGTTACAGATGGTTACAGATGGTCACAGGCTACTCTCTGTTTTCTGACAGCGATGCCAAGGATTGCTGTATCCCGAGGGCGTTCTGGAATACACAGATCTTGCATCTCCGCCCTTGGCTTTGGATGCGTTTGAGCAAGATGTGCTGGTGTCCCTCGGCTGCCTTTTTGTCCACCCACGCTTGTCGCTACAGCGCACAGAAGTGCAAACAAGGACGAAGAAACGATATATAAACGATGGTATTTGCAGCACTTCGTCAACACCATCGTTTCAAGATGTTTCAAAAATATATCGGGTGCAGGTTTTTAACCTACCTATGCCCTACACCCCACTCATAGAAAACAGCTTTCAGAAATTAGCTCGAACAACTGAAGGGTCTCATGCTCCATCATCTTCCATTGTTAATATGGACCCTGGGCATTGAGTGCAGGACCACCATGGGTGGCGAAGCTCATGTCTTGCGCATTTCCACTTCGGAATGCAGTGGCTTTGAGCTTCGGCAACTGCAGAGTTTCAAAGATCACCAGAAGCAGGTGGGGCCGGTGGGGCCGGTGGGGCCGGTGGGGTTTGCACGAGGTTGCAGCATGTTGCAGCCAGAGCGGCCCATTGAACATGAAATCTTTACCCGATCTCAGAAGTTCTTCAGACTTAGATGGCTGGATGTGCTGTGGTGTTGATACCTGTCTCATCTTGCCCCAAAGAATGGCAAGAACCGGGGCCAAAAAAGCAAAGACACCAGAACAATCAATCGCAACAACCCAAAGCACAGTCAGAACGAAACAGCGAGATAGAAAACAAGGAATATCATGAAATATCCACGGAATATCATGGAATATCCATGAATCGTGAAGTGACTGGTGAAGTGAATCGTGAAGTGTTCCCAGCGCCCAACAAGCGATTTCCAAGGTCGCCTGTGGCCGTTTCGCTCCGGGTGGCGCAAACTTTGTGACCATCTCCAGAGATCACAGCGCCAACGTCTATGTCCGATGCTCCGCTTATTTCGCCTGTGCTTAGAGAAACCACTCCACAGAATTGCTATGACAAGTATTAAAGAACATCATGAATATCAAAGAAAAATGCATATGAACCAGAACAATCCAGAACATGTTACTAGATCATGCCGACGGTCCCAGGAGATGCGAAAAACTCGGATTTCACCTTGTTGGGGACTTGGAAATTGGCGGGAGAGGCACGGAGATGCGGATCATTCAGACTTGGGACTTGCTGCAGCCTATGTACTTCCACCAGGGTGTGAGTCGTGGGCATAAGTCGGAGAAACTTATTCAATTATAAATCTGTAAGCTCATAGAATAATATAGAATTCTTATTCTTAGCAATTAAAACGGATATTTGCCAATATCATCGAATCACGCAACCTCGAAGCTGCAACTGCTGAATCCGATCAATTTGGATCAGGTCACTGCCTGTTGTTGGTTGGACGCGTCCACTCTGATCCTGGCGGCTCGCGATGATCACGAGTTGCACTACTTGGACGTTGCGGCTGACGGGCTCAAGGACGAAAACGTTACCTGCATCATTTGTTCTTGATCAAATAGCAACAGAGATAACGGAGCAACATTTAGCATCATTTAGCACACTGAAACCCAGGATATCTTTAGAAGTGTACGAGAAGAGAGACATTCAATGACATTCGGTGACATTAGGCATGCAGCCAATTTGGCATCTGCCACGAATTGGCTCAAGCTGTGCCTGATTAAATCAGGCACTCAGAAAGGTAGAAAGATTCAGGTAGAGTACTCACCATTAGCACCATCCAAGTTCTTCAAGTCAAATTCGACACTCGAACCAACGGATGCATCATGCAGCATGTGACATTAGGGAATCAAATGCAGAAGCTATCCAAGTCTGAAGATTCTCAAGACCACAGTTTGGTAAGACTCTTGCCAAGTGCCAGGCGTGAAAGGCTGTGAAAGGTGATTTCTGCACCATTTTTTGGTGTTTTGGAGTTTTTTGGAGTTTTGGCCATGCCAGAGTTTCGCTCGGTGGTGCCGGAACCGGAGTCGCTTGCGTCGGCTTCACAGGCCTCGCGCAGTGAAGCCTTTGGCTCCAGCAGCGAGGAAGAAGCAGCGGAGGAAGAGCCATCAAAACCGCCGGTGCAAGCCAGCAAGAGTCACTCTTCCCGAGCAGTAGACATTCCCATTTTTTTGAAATTCTGAATTTATCCGAGCTTTTCAATACTTTTCATAACACGTCTTCAGTATCTTTGGTTTGATTCTGTCCCCGGTCTGATTCTGTCCGGAATTCATGGCCGAAGCTTTTCCCATCACTTCACCACATCTAAGGTGAATTCTCTTCCAGTAGTGAAGAGCTAGAGGAGAAAGTTGAAGATGCAAATGCGCGCAACGATAACAACGATCCCAGGCCATCACAAGTAGCTGCCGAGAAGAGTGGTTTTTCATCCTCTTCCTCCTCATCAGAGGAAGAGGAGAAGACCAAGATCAACAAACAGGAGCTGCGTCCTGAACTGATGGGTTTGAGTCCTCAGAAAGCTTCAGCTGCAGACTCTGCTGCCATGGTGGCAAATGCTGTGCGCCGTGGCTCGGTGAGTGTGGCTGCCAAGAATAAGGCAGCACCGTCCCTGAGACAATTTAACGATGCGAAGAAGAAAGAGAAGGGTCATGACAAAGGACACAGGAGAAACTCCAGAGTCATAGTCATGGAAGATGAGCCTGGTGGTGCGGCGGAAAAGATTGAGAGGCAATGGCAAGGGCCGGCAAGGGGAAGGGGAAAGATTTCAAGATTTCCCTTTGGCGCAGCCCACAATTTTTTGCTCTCTGTTGTTCGTTGCCATACGTAGTTTCGCTTTTGATGAAATCTAACTTCATCTTACTTTGCATGTGCTATTGCTGTAGTAGGTTGCAGCAGCAGATGCTTTTTCCCGAATAGCAGCACTCGAAATGTTGCATATGCGGCATATCCAATTACTTAACGGTTTTGCTCTGGGCAATTTTGCCTGTCACATTTGTGTAGTGATATGATTAGTGTAAATATAGGTTAATGCAGTGAAGTTTGACTTATTTGACTTCGGTGTGGCCGGTTGTGGCATTGCAGGCAGCGGCGGATGAGCAACTTGCGCTTGCCAGACCAGCCCAAGGGATCCATCTCCGGGACTCCGTCTCCATCGCCCTCTGGAGTCGTTGGAAGTCCTTCAGGCCCATCAGGCGCACCAAGTGTCGTACCCTCTGGGTCCTTGAGACCCAGCGTGTCCTCTGCACCGGGTGATGCAGTTGAGATAGACTCAACCGACCCGGCCTCACCGGCCTCACCAGTCATGAAGTCGGGTGGTTTGTTGGAACCGCCGCCCATTGGAACACCAGGACCACCTGGAGAGCATTCGCAAAGTGTCTTAATGACACCCCTTACAACTGGCCCACAGCCCAGCCGCAGTGAAGTTCCGCAAACGACCCCGAGTCGGCGGACCAGCAATGTGCCGGTTCCCAAACTCAGTGTAGAGTCAGACAGCGTTGGGCCGCGAACCCGGTGGCAATACATCAAGGAAGAAGCTGTTCCAACGTGTCGGCAGATCAATCGAAGTAAGGCTTTCCTGCTCATCATGTTTGTTGCACTACTTTTCGCACTTTTCTTTCCAGATCTTTGGATTTTGGTGGACCGGCCAACAAACGTGGACCTGGATGTGCTACTTACACTAGTCTTCCTGATGTTTGTCTTCGAATTTGCAGTGCAGTGCATAGCAGGGCGACACACCTATGTTGGTTCCTTTTTCTTCTACATGGATATCCTTGGTGGGCTTTCCCTCCTGCTGGATCTGAACTATATAGGGATCCAGGCCTTGATCCAAAGTGCTGGAGATGTTGGCAACCAGGCCGGAGATCATCCGAGATCTATAGCCACTAGAGTCAAACTCTAGTACTATAGTACTATAGTTACTATAGCCTCAAAGACTCTCAAAGCTTCAAAACTGAAAGGCTTAGTTTCCAACCTTGCCTACCTGGTGGGTGATTTCCACGTTGCTTCGTTTCCATGGTTATTTCAGGTGTAGTCGGTGTAGTTCACTTCTCTTGGGATCATGCGGCCGTGTTTGGAGGTGATCATCGCGCGTGCTGCGCGCATTGCGAAGCTTGGTGCCCGCGTGGGGCGCTTCACGAAGATGGTGAAGATGTTGCGCTTTCTGCCTGGGATGGGTGGTGAGAAGGCTCAAGGCAGTGCGAAGGCGCAGCAAATTGTACTAAAATGACCCACTGCAGTGAGATGTGGTGCGGTGGGTATCACAAAAGGACACACGCATTCAACATTTTAACATATTTTAACCATTCTTACAATGTGCTAGAGTCTGCTAGAGTCTGCTAGAGTCTGCTAGAGTCTGCTAGAGCATGTTGCCCAGCATGTGGCAGGTCATCAACAGTCGACTCACTCATTCACTCTCGACATGGGTCTCCTGCTTGATCATCCTGCTGGTGCTTATCATCCCTATGCCCCTCAGCTAATCAAGGGCGCAGGCAGATGGTAGAATCCTGGTAGAAGTTCGCATGCCAGGTTAGTGACATGGGTTATTCTCATTGGTATCCACATGGTATCTGCTGCCAATGGCTGCCAACAACATGTTCACCAATTTTTACAACTTTTATGAGTGGCCTATTTTGACAGATGGCAGATTGGGTCAATACCAGCCCTCAGGGATTTCCATGGTTTCTTCAAGTTCCTTCGCTTTTTCTGCAGGTTCTCCATGTGGAGCTTCCCACAAACGGATCAATCCCTGCTGAGCTGGGCGCAGCGTTTGGATGATGTTTCCTACGCGAGGCCTGATGTCTTGACCAGAGAGCTGGAGAAGTTTGATGCATTTTACACCACCATGAATTATTTTCCTTACAAAGTGGATGTCAAGGATGGCGTGACTTGATTGAGAATGGCGCCCTGGGATATGGGGTGCACCCATAAAAATAGTGGATGATGGTAGAAGTAGGTTCTGGGAGGTATTGAGTGGTGTCTCGCTTAGCTTCTTCTGTTTCTCTCAGCCGGACTCTGCCTTTGACATCCGTTGACCTTGTTTTTTCCACCTTTTTCCTTTGATTCGTCTAAGTTTCTAAATCCCTTCCCCCCTGTGTTCACTTGCATTTTCATAAGGCAGTGATTTTGCAAATTCCGCATGTCTTCTTACCTAAACAAGGCGACATCTTCTCATTTGGGAACTGTTGCGGATCTCATAGTTCGTATATTTTACGCTCTGCCCAATCCCTTAAAAGAGCAGAACATCGTGATATATTTGCGAGTGATGAGTGATAAAAAGGAGTGATGCAAAAGTTATGAGCATTTTTTGCCATCACAATCACCACAGGAAGAGCCTCCACCTTCCAGCCTCAGTAGCGCGTCTGAGGTTACTGTCCTCCCAACCGCCACTCTGACCATTTTGCCGTGGAATGGTCGAAGTGCCCCTTCTCGGAGCGATGGAGTTCAGATACATGAGAGCGATTCTAGGTTGTGTATGGTTGTGTTTTGTGAAATGTTGCCTCTGTTTTTGCGTTCTTCTATTTCTCCAGCGAGGGAATCTTGCCTGTGGGCAGATCTGTACTAAACGGAGTGGAAGCATGTTAAGTTGCATCAAATTGAAGTACATCATATGAAATCCAGATTGCAGACTTTGCAGACTTTGCTGCATACTTGATTGGGAAGCAGTGTGAGCAACCCATTGCAACCAGGATTATTTGAGCATCAGCTTCAACTTCACCGGTCCAAATCAGACGGACTCGGGCATGAATTTGCTCCTGCTTTTATTTGTGATGATTTTGATGGTGAGCTTTTCCATGGTGCTGCAAAAGACCACCTCCAAGATGATCTTGCATCCCATTGAGAAGTTGTTGACCCAGGTGAAGGACACGGCCTCGAGTATTTTTGAAAGTGTCCCGGATTTGGGCGGACCAGGGGAAGAGGAGGAGGACTCCAGTGATGATGAGAACAATGAAGATGGCACTTGGAAGGCTGCAAACTTCAAGGCGCAAGGGAGGGAGGATGGGGAGGGTATGACGAGGGAGGTTGAGGCTAAGGCTGCTAAGGCGTTAAGGGATGATAAGAGCCTAAGTTTTATCAAAAGAACAACAGTTTTTGCTCCAGAAAACACTTAGAAGAGTCTAGTCGCCTGTCCGTACTCGGTGTATCCTTCTCCACACATCCGCCAGTTTTTCCAGGAGGAAATTCATTTGTTGGACAAAGTGGTGCAAAAGGTCACCGACCTCCAAAAACGAGAGGATAAGACGGACAGTTCAGCTGGACAGTGGGTCGGTGCTCGAACCGAAGGCGATGAGACTCAAGGCAAGAAGAAGGGTGGTCGTATGGCTGGAAGCATTTTCCAGGCCCAGAGTGGTGAAAAGGAGCCAGAAACCGATACCATGACCATGGTACAAACCCAATACAAGCTATTGGAAGATGCTGGTTTGTCCGTGGAGGCCCTGAGTACTTGGAAGTTGAGCCCCTTGGAATTTGATCCAATCATGAACCGAGCCGCTGCAGCTTTCATCATTGGCCCAGCCAACCATGGTATTCGGTGTGAAGGATTCTTGCAAGCCTTTGTAGAAGAGGTGGAGACGAGTTACAGCCGATCCAATGCTTACCACAACTGGTTCCATGCTGTCGACGTGGCGCATGCCACTTGGAGACTAGCAAATCTCTGCAATGTCATCGACTTCTTGGATTACCATGAGACCTTTGCTGTGCTGGTTGCTTCCCTGGCACACGATTTAGGCCACCCAGGGGTCAATGCTCGATTTTTGATTGAGACCAAGCACACCCTGGCCATGACGTACAACGACAGGCAGGGCAGCCCGACGGTCTTTCAAAGCCTCCCATCATTTTGCTTACGATGACTATGAGTCTACTTCATTTCTTGGAAGGGGACCTGGTTGGAATTGTCTGTAATCTAATAATGCAACACATGTACGGGGTGTAATCACCAATCACTAGATGAAAACCTGGGATTATGCATCGTCCTGGCCCTGGTCGTGGCACATCCTGACACATCCTGGCAGGTCTCCTTTGCAGCAGATGAGCAGCTCCAAGCTGTTTGAGATCACGAAGAAGCCGAACTGTGGAATTTTCTCGGTGCTGTCACGGAATCATTACATGGCTGCCCGGAAGGCTTGCATTCAAGCCATCCTTGCGACGGACACAGCGTTGCACTTCCAAAATGTCAAGAAGGCAGGAGGGTCACTACCGCGACGACAGTAGACTAAGAACATGGTGAACATGGTGAACATGATGATGATGATGATGATGATGATGATGATGATGACGACGAGGAGGAGGAGGAGCAGGAGGAGGAGGAGGAGGAACGATGAACAAAGAGGGGTGATGGCCTTGCGTTGGAACATATTGTGTTGGTTACATGCATGAAGGGAACAAATCACCTCTCAAATGTCTCACATCTCCAAGCTGTTGCCTCCAAAATAGCTGCACGTTTTCCAACTACCAAATTCGGAAATTCAGGGTCTTTTCTATTTGAAACATGATGTGACTGATGTGGTAAACTTAAAAGAAAATCTGCACTTGGGGTTGGTTCGTACTATTTTGTACCATCCATGTGTGCTGTGTTTAGAGATGATCTCGATCCCTTTTCGAGCTTATGTTGTAGATGTTACTAGTTTCTATCTATTAGTTATGAGATGTTATTGGTAGTTATACAATGTAATTGAGTAGCAGTCAGTAACAGTCAGTACTAGTTTATCGCGGTCTTTGGCATCTTTGGCATCTTTGGCATCCGTCGCGTAGGTGCAGATGCTCTACGAGATGAACAGCGAGGTCCTGGACCATGCGGCGGAAATCTTCCGCGATTCACGGGATGAGGATGAAGAGCCCAACTTTCCAATTCCCGAAGTCGTGGATGTTTTCAAAGAGCCGAGCACCAAACAAACATTGATGGATTTGATGGTGACTTGATTCATCTTGATTCACTTGATTTTGGAAAAACTTGATAAATATATCATATATCTTGATTGGAGTGAGTCTGGGAGGTGGAACACTTTGATGATGTATGCGAGGGTGTAAAAACATGTGTTTTTCCTGTTGTTTCTTTACAATTAATACGTACAAATAGTATGTATATATGGATATTATATACATAAGCACAAAAATAATAGATAGATGGATGGATAGATAGATAAGTAGATAGGTAGATGGATAGATAGATAGATAGGTAGATAGGTAGGTAGATAGATAGAATCGATAGATCGATAGATCGATAGATCGATAGATCGATAGATCGATAGATAGATAGATAGATAGGTAGGTAGGTAGGTAGGTAGATGGATAGGATAGGATAGATAGATAGGATAGATAGATAGATAGATAGATAGGATAGATAGGATAGATAGGATAGATAGGATAGATAGGATAGATAGGATAGATAGGATAGATAGGATAGATAGGATAGATAGGATAGATAGGATAGATAGGATAGATAGGATAGATAGGATAGATAGGATAGATAGGATAGACAGGATAGATAGGATAGATAGGATAGATAGGATAGATAGGATAGATAGGATAGATAGGATAGATAGGATAGATAGGGATAGATAGGATAGATAGGATAGATAGGATAGGATAGGATAGATAGGATAGATAGGATAGATAGGATAGATAGGATAGATAGGATAGATAGGATAGATAGGATAGATAGGATAGATAGGATAGATAGGATAGATAGGATAGATAGGATAGATAGGATAGATAGGATAAGATAGGATAGATAGATAGATAGATAGATATAGATAGATAGATAGATAGATATAGATAGATATAGATAGATATAGATAGATATAGATAGATATAGATAGATATAGATAGATATAGATAGATAGATAGATATAGATAGATATAGATAGAGATATAGATAGATATAGATAGATATAGATAGATATAGATAGATATAGATAGATATAGATAGATATAGATAGATATAGATAGATATAGATAGATATAGATAGATATAGATAGATATAGATAGATATAGATAGATATAATATATAGATAGATATAGATAGATATAGATAGATATAATATATAGATAGATATAATATATAGATAGATATAGATAGATATAATATATAGATAGACCTAGATAGATATAGATAGATATAGATAGATATAGATAGATATAGATAGATATAGATAGATATAGATAGATATGGATAGATATAGATAGATATAGATAGATAGATAGATAGATAGATAGGTAGGTAGGTAGATCGATAGATAGATAGATAGATAGAACCACAGATAGACATACACACACATATATATATATATACATATATATACACATATATATACATATATATATATATGTATAGGGCGTTTGATGGTTTCTGAAGCGTCCTTCCAATCTTCCGGAAGCATTTCTGCATTGAGGTTCATGCAGCCGACACTTCCAACCCTACGAAGCCCTGGAGGACGGTAGGCAAGGTAGGCTGTGATATGATGTGATGCCACTTCTAGCCATTGACAAATTGCATGTTTTCTTCTGCAACCAAAGTCCGATCCAGAGTCCATGCGCAGCTCTGATGACAATCTGAATCTCACTTGTCTAATTTGGTCTTACCTGGTGTAACCACTCAAATTAAAGACAATTAAGGTATTAGAGTTTAATCCAATCTTCTTTTGTCAATTTCAAACCGCGAGAGCACACATTTTTGAGGCTGGAGGCATTTGTTGACCCTTTCGAAAACGTCCACTTAATAGACTCTGATAGAGAATGGACTCACCAATGTCTCACCGCCTCAAGGGTTGTCTCAACGGTTGTCTCTATGGGTTGCTGGATGTTGAGCGCCCGCTGTGGCCGTAGTTACCGTAGTTACCCTAGTTGTAGGGCTGTTGCTGTTAGCAGCTCCAGCAGCTCCAGGATTTGCCAAATCTGGGTCCAGAAGGCCATGGAGGAGAACTTTCTGCAGGGCGACGAAGAGAAGTTGTTGGGTCTTCCGGTGCACGCCCTGAATGACCGCGAGAAGGCCAACTTGCCCTATGGCCAGATTGGTTTCATCGAGTACTTGGTTGCTCCTTTTCTCCTGACCGTCACCAAGGTGTGGGGACAGCTGGGCATTTCACTGACATGTCTAAACTAGTCCAAACACTTCGACTTGAAGTGGTTGAAGTTTGCAACATTTTTCAACACTTGCAAGCTTGCGACATTTCATGACATTTCGACTCATTTTTCACATTTGCTCACTTTGAAGTTTTACTGTTTTACCATGTTGAAAACATGATGTTTTTCCAGGGGCATCCGAGGGCCCCTCGGGCTGGGAGCCGCGCCATTTGGCTGTTTTGGCAGGTGCTGCCGCCGGCCGAGGATATGCTGATGCAGCTGATGCTGAATCTCAAGAGTTGGCACAAACGTTGGGAGGTGCATCAATTGCATACTGAGTGGAACGCAGTGGAACACTAAAAAATACGGTGAAACTATTTTGAACGGGGTGCAGATGCCAAAACTTATTGAACCATTGGCAAATTGGTGAATTTCCATTTTATCCCGTTCCATTCGCTGCACTTGTGGCTTTTCCATGGTGAAAGAGATGCGAAGCGCTCAGGGATCGTTGGTTTGACCAGGCAGAGTGCTCGCCCCGCGAAGAAGAGCGCATTGCCATGCGTGGACGTCTTGCTGAAGTGATCCGGTCCTTCAGAGAAAGCAGGTGAGCCGAAACCGCTGTCGTTTCTGTTCGGTTTCTTTCAACATTCACATCATTCACATCATTCACTAGAGTAGGGATGAGTAGGGGCCACTATAGGAAAAGCTTCCCTGGAGCTGAAGCGATGCAAGAATGGCAATACGGATCTTAGTCTGATCAGTTTGATCAGTTTCTATCCTCCCCTCATCCCTCATATATTTGCCATGACCAGGCCAAAGTGAGAGCGACACCTAGCTCCAAGCTGGAACCACGCTTTTCCTGTGTACACGTAGCGAACGAGAAACAGAGGCCTTCCAATTTTAGTGTGGCCAGATCATACGCAAAGGTAGAGACAAGGAGTTTCAGACCTGCAAGTCATGCTCTTGGCTGTTTGACATTACGCGATTCTTACCGATGTTCTTGCATTTTGCTTAGAGGAGTTTGCAAAGACAAAGTCCGTCTTTGCAAGCCAATCGATTTGGAAGGCTCATTCTAGTAGCTCTTCTCTGCAGAAATGACACGGTCTTAAGCCTTAAGCTTGTTCCTCTTTTGATGGTACTAGTACATCTTATACAACATGATAACATGATTATAAAGGGCCAGGGCCCTTGCAAACCAGTCGTGCAGTCGTGCAGTCCACTCGGCATGAATTGCGCCTTTTTGTGGGGAAGGGAGCGGAGATGATGCAAGTTTCACTCAGATGGGCTCTGCGTTTAATGCGATGCCATTGTACAAGACTTCCACGCTGCACGCCCCTGCGAAGTGTTCTCAAGGTCAGCGGGGCAGCGCATGAAACGTTTCGAGGCAGAATTTCCTGCCTGAACCTCTTTTCCAGTGCCTGTGGCACTGGAATCAACCAGCACAGGTTGCAAGATAGAAAATAGATGGCCAGCATCACTGGCTCCTGCTTCAGCAGCTCATTTGAGTCGAGGTACCAACGTGTAAAAAGATGTGCATTCAAATTGCAGCTGCACAGTACAGGAGTCTATGCGTGTGAATCTGAATGCCTTGGGCGACCGGGTCGTTTCCTTCGCGGTGTTGGCATTAAGTGTATCCCCAAACGGCTCCATGGTGGCAGCATGCACGGACCGGTCCAGGGTCATTGTGCTGCAGGTGCCACAGCGACAGATATGTAACACAAAGAGTCAGAAATGATAGAAAACCATAGAAAACATGGGTCAACGATGGTCAACCTCTGTTAGCTTCATTTTCAATTTTCAGTGTGGCATCAGGCGCGCAGCAGCCGTCAACTTCGAAACTTGTATGGTGCTTCGGTGAACGACGCTCACGGCAAAGATTTGCAAACAAGCTTCAACTGCAAACAGCGCACAGATCACGACAGATCACGACAGATCATGACAGATCATGACAGATCATGACAGTGCACAACCGTTTTGAACAGTTACAGTATGTTACAGTACTGGGATGCGATGCTGGGTGTGGTGGTCCACGTCTCAGGAGTACGACCTGCCAAGTGTTTGCTTCTCCTTGGATAGTTGCTTTCTTTACGTCTCCTCCTCATTGCCGCAGCCAAGAGAGGAGGCCGGACATCCGGACATGGTCGGACAATGCTGGAAGTGGAATGAAGATGAATGAAGATGAATGAAGTAGATAATTTGTAGTGATGACCTAGGCTTCTTGACCTGCAGAGTTGGCCGAAGGCAAATGTTGATGGGTTTGATTCAGTTTAGTTGGAGGGCACTCACGAGATACTCGGAGAACAGAAAAAACGTGTTTTGCTCGTTTTTGCCACTGGAAGGTGAAGGTTCTTTGTGGGCAGCTGGCGATCTTTGAGCTGCGCAGTGCCCGACTGGTGCTGCAGCTGCCTTGCCACGAGAAAGCGGTGCGTGGCCCGACGTTAGCCCGGCATATGGGGAGAACATCGGGGGAACATGCAGGGGACATGCAGGGGACATGCAGGGGACATGGTGACGTCATAGTCGTCATAGTCCAAGGTTGCTTCGATCGTCATCCCTTCACTGAGATGCTGGTGACTGGCTCCTTCGACAAGACTGTCAAGTTTTGGAGCTGATAGCGCTCAGCTGCTGTAGCCAGATGTCAGCCTCAAGTTTTGGATGATTTGAAGCTGCTCGTAGCTTCAATCTCGGAACTGTACATAGACCTGCGATCGTTGTCACACCAGCAGTGGTCCCGTTCAGCGTTTCGAAGTGCCCACTTAGTAGGGCAACTCAGTGCTGTGTTTGCAGCTTGCGGTCAATGCAAAAGCCTGGCAATATCGGGTGCTGCAGATGGCGATGGAGAGGGAGAGAGAGAGAGAGATCGCGTGCCATGGCATAATGATGAAGCTCCATGAAACTCCATGAAGCTCCACCATATGATTGAATATTGTGATATCACATCAACATACATAGACACACATAGAACATCAATGAATCAATGAACATGACAGATCATGACCATATCATGAGCATATCATGAGCATATCATAGATTTTCCGATATCTTCACAGGCCGAGAACCAACTGGAGAACCTGGAGACCTTGGGCGCCTTGGGCGCGTTCCTTCCAGCCGAACGAAGGGAGGCGCCCGGGAGCACCGGGAGCACCGGGAGCGTTGCTCCGCTTTAAGGTGAACTCGGTAACGTCTCAACTTCTGCGTTAGGTGTTTCTGCGTTCATCAATTCTTCCGCTTGTTCCACTTGTTCCACTTCCTGTATGTTTCAACAGCATGTTTTGTTGATAGTTTCATGTTCCGGAATCGAAGGAGCTCCTGACTGCGCTGGCCAATGCCTTGGCTGCTGCACGCGACTCCGAGTTGGAAGCCCTGAAGGACGCACATGACATGGCAGCACTGCCGCGCCTTGGACATGTCGACAGGAACTGGCTTTGAGTCAATTTCAGGATTTGCATTGCAGAAATGTTGCCGAAATTGAACTGCAATCATGTGCAATCTGAGACAATCTGCTTCGAGGCTCAACAAGACCGCTGTTTCATCTCTTCGTTTTTGTTGTATTTTGTCGTGTTTTCCAGATTTGTTCGAGGTTCTTTGCGCCCACTGAAGAAGAGGTGAGAGACCGCCTGGCAGAGTTCGAGGCCTTTGTGGCACGTCTACCTGACAGGTCGGAGCACTGGATGCCCTGGGAACGTGTGTCATGTGCGTTTTGTGCTTTCCAAAGACCCCCAGACTGCCCTGGAATGCTCTAGATATATCATTGTATATATATATATATATCGATATCGGATATAGAATGAACAGTGGGATATGGACAATTCTGATATTTGTAGCGGACCCTTTTGAGAAGCGCTTGGCCGCCATAATATGATGTGGTTTGAGATGTTTTGCGTTTTACTCCTGTTCACTCCTGTCACTTGACGGAACTTTCTTCGGACCCGTCGCTGCACAGGCCAAAAATGGTCACCCTGGCACGCTCTGTGGTCGATGGCTTTTGCCCTATGCGGTGGCTTTGCTTGCTGGAAACCCACATTTTGGAGGCCACTAAGCTGCCCCGGCGATGGCAAGAATCTGAGAGAATTGAATAGTAGATATTTTAATTTGTGTAATAGAAGCCGTATGATTTTACACTGCTTCGATTTTGGTTTCTGAAGATGAAAGAAAGCACAGAGATATCATAGATTGAGCTATTGAGCACTTTCCGACGCCCAGCTGCAAGGTGCTGAAAAAGCTTTATGGCCCGCTTGATGTGGTCTACACTGATGAACTTGATGCTGCCGAGATGGCGTCCGCATCCAACTGGGGGAAGATCAAAAAGTGCGCGCAAAAGTGCTGCCAATTTCATGCAACGATCCTGTTTTCGGAGTGGCATTATGCCATTATGCATCCAAATTCTGATTTGTCCAGGCTATCTGGTCCCATGACAGTGTGCGGAAATGAAAAACATAGAAGCTAGGACTCTCATTCTATTTCAAAGGTTGCGTGCGCATTTCAAGGGAACTACTGTACTTTCTTTGGTGCAACTGAAAGCGTGAGCCTATGCACGAGATTTTCTGCTAAGTACTACTTGTATTATGTGTGACATAAACTTGCTTTGGTTGGGATATGTTGGGATGAATCTACCTTCTCTTCCTACCTAGGCACGAGCGAGTTCAGGCAAACACAGACCTTGCAATATTGGAAAACGATGCAGCTGTGTGGAGATTTGTGGAGAATATCTTTTTCGGCCGTTTCAAAGACGGGTCAGGAACAGCCACAGGATGCTGTCCGGCAAGCCACCCCCCACCGTCACGGCGAAGCCCAGAGCTGCCTCCGATGGTATCGATACGACTGGAGTGCAACCAGTGCAACCAGTGAAACACATCGTCCTTTGGTCCTTTGATTTCATGGGGCCCATGGGGTTCCTGGGTTCCGGGCCCAAAGCCCTCAACATTCTCACAGTTCCAGCTGGATGAACTGGGGTCTCCGTGCAAGGGAGCCTACCATGCATTTGTATGTTTCAATTTGATTCAATTTGTATGTCTTGGTCCAGTGCACCCCCCACTCAGAAAAGGCATGTATCATGGTCGATCTAAATGCATCCGATCTAGAACTTTGTATTGGTACAGTATTTTTTGCATCTCTTGGTAGCACAGGCGGGAGAACTCGAGTTACACAGTACAGCTTTCAGCTGCATCTCACCTGAACCCCACCAACACTCAGCAATATAAACATACTACACATATTGAAAGCACTGGAAGATGCTGCAACAACTCTTAACGATGCTACCCACAATAAATGCATACAACTACATCACACGCACACATGTCACATATAATATATGTATATATATATATATATATATCATTGTAGTCTCTCTCTCTCTCTCTGTCTCTGTAGGCACATGGGAACATATACACACGCAAGTTCTGCAGGATATATATCCTCTTGCAATGCCTTTGCGCACACACACACACATCAACATAGCGGAATTCGATTCTCGACTCACGCCAGGTCGTCCATTCCCAAATGGGACATTGGCTTGATTTTGATCGGTTCCATCTTGAATCGACACAGTTTCAGCCACGGAATTTCCACTGCAAGACATGACGATCTATTGTGATTACAGTTGGTGTATGGATGTGCATGGTGTGTGATTCACATATGATTCACTACGCATTGTGATCACTGTTTGGCCGGCTTAGTTGGGAACTTTGCTGCGCACAGCCCAGGTCTTTCAGACCTTCAACCTCAATGGGCTTCCAGATCGTGCTTTGGGTCGTGTCAACACGTCCTCCCCGCACGTGGCTGGCTTCAGCGACTCTCCAGTAGTTTATCGTCTTCCCGGAGACCAGCCGCAACGCTTCTTCCAGTGCAGTGAGTGAGGCTTGGGATAGTTGGGCTCATTTTAGGATCGGTTCATAAAGTGAAAAGATGCTCTAAGCTCTAAGCTAGATGTTCAATGATACCCCGCAATCCCGCAAATGGAGGTCCCACCACTTGATATCTGAGAGGGGCATCAACTGATAGCGTCTGATAGCCCTATTGGCAATGTTCTGGCAAAATTGAAGGAACTGGTGGTTTGGGAATGTGGACAATGAATGAACATTAGTTTGTTAAACAGAACTTCGTCTGGGGTCAGGCCCAAGGGTTTGGCGGGGTGCCAGATTTCAGCAGATCCAACAGGGGCTTCATTTTTGAATTATTGATGGGACCTCCGAATTTCTGCCACTCTCTGTTTCTGGGTTGTTTTTTTTCCCCGAATCTCACTATTTGGCAGCCAATGGCCGAGGACATACATGGCTGAGCGGATCGGGTGTGTCCAGTGCGCGTGGCTGCAATGCTTTTTTGTATGAGCTTTGATACGCTGCCACCGTTTCCACGGCTGCCATCTCTTTTGACTGGTGAGTCCGAGACCTGCTTACCCCATAGCAACCAGGTGGCAACCAAAAGTTGACAACCACCAGGTCGCAAAAAATGATGACACATCCAGTGATCCACAGGGTGCCTCAGACTGACAAGAACAGTGGAAATCTGTACAATTCAGAGATAATATGAGATAACCCTAGCTGAGTTGGGAATGCCTCCCGGAATAGCTTCACGGCGAGTAGCTTCACTCAACATCCCTGATCAATAATTCAATTATTTTTCTCCATTTGCAAAGGGAACACTTGTATGTCTCAAAGTGGCTTGGATCTAGCAATTTTGGCTCCAACATGGTGCTGAAGTTCTGAAGCTGCTAAAAATTGTCATGGTTGCAATGTCAAGATGGTCACAGATCCTTGCCAACCAAAGGAGTTTCAGAGCTGCTTGAGAACTGACGAATAGAATGGACCTTTCTTAGTCTTTGCATTTTTGGCACGTCCACAGTTCACGTGCGCCAGAATCATTCTTTTTGTAGGGGTCTACATGCAGATGATGTGACATGAAGACTTGTCACTGGGATGACCGAAGACAATAGTATACAGTAGTGAAAATTAGAATCATACTAGTCGTGACCAATTATCATTATCCAACTTGCCATGTGCAAAGATGGGCGGCACCTTGTGAACTGTGGACCGTTCCTTTCGTGACGTGTGCAGAGGTTCAGAAGTTGCAATTATTTTCCCGTGACACTTGAGTCTTCAGAAAGGTACGCGTTACAGGCCCCGTTTGAGAATAGATTGATCTCGGCTTCTCCTTTGAGGACAAGTATGTAGATGAACAACGATTTAAACTTTTGGCTTCTAAGTGGGGGTCGAAAAAGATCTGACCCCAAACTTCTGAGCAATAAGATTGCATTGAGATTGCTAAATTTGTGATGTCCATCCAGTAACTTCTTTTCGAGGCCTACCTGAGGAGCAAGCTGCTTCATACGCCTTCATCATTGACGTGGCCATTGTGCTCTCACAAAGGTGTTCGGGGTGTCTAGTGACAGTCCAGGCTGCAGGCTCCAAACAATAATCCAACTTCAACCAAAGTCAGCATCTAAACATATCTAAACTATCTACAGCTGAATTACGTGAAAACATGAGGCCCGTAGCGCGTTCCACTCCGCAGTTTTCTGTCACTTCGAATCGCCTCGTCCATACCCAAGCCACTTCCATGGCCGCAAGCAATATTAAGCCACCAAAAATGAGGAGTGCGCGAAAGCCCCATGAGCAGCACATGAGCTCAAGAAGCAACTACATGTGGTTGGCGTGGTTCAGACATGTTCAGACAAACACAAGTTTCCTCATGACCACTGTGACCCCTTGGCATTTGTTGATCTAAATTCTAAATCACACTAAGATGGTATCTCAGTAAGCTTATGTGCTCCATCGAAAGGGTTACATCCCACTTTGAACTCTTTCACTTTGCCCAGCTCATGAAGAAGGTGATGCAATGGAGAGACCCTCGTGCCCACTTCATGTGCTGAACCATTTCTGGCCTTCGGCGCGGTCTTGGCTCCAGATTTAAAGCAACTGCCAGGTTTTGGACAAGGGCCCACACTGTGTGATTGATGTTTAGTTCCCAAACATCCCCACGGATAGCAGTACTTCAGCTCAGTCAAGACTTTTCCCTCAGCGGCCTGCCATTTTAACGACATTCTACTACTTTTCTGCTAGTTTTTATGCATTTGTGTGGCTCATCTCTATCCCTGAAAGATAGTTTGACATTTTGGAGCGCCAGAGCAGATATTTTTGTTGGCACTGTCCGAAGCTTGGCGCAATGGAACTGGTCGAGATGGCTGCGTTGGGCTTCGGAGCTGCTTGGGGATCTTGGTGGGCTTGATCACGTTGATCATGTCAGGGTTGAAGCCTAACCACCGCCATCCGAAAGGTTTGGCCAGGGGCCTTGCGCAAATCAGTTTGTTCTTGGTTTGTTCCTGGTTTGGAGTCATTTGTGAATTCACTGCTTGGATGAAGTCGGGCAGGAGCGCCTTCCCTCACAGACTTAGCACGTGAAGTGCTTCATCGGGAGGCCCCGGTGCCGTGCCCAGAAACACACCGGGTACCAGGCAGCATCACTAAGCATTTGAGGGGGCCTAGTAGGGCCTAGTGATGCCTAGTGTATTTTGTGGTTCAAATATCTCCAAATTGCATTTGAAATATTTGAATCGAAAGCACCCGAGGCTGCGTCGAAAAGGATGCAGAAGCCCCCCGGATCTGCGGCTTGGCAGCAGGTCAAGTTGTGCTATTTGGTGGAGTGATTCACAGTGATTGCATGTGGAGATGCATAGGCCTCGTGGCATCTCTTTGGCTGTTTTCGATGTTCCTTGAAAATGTAAGTTTATGTTGTGGAAGTGTGCTGGTGGACTTGCACCGTGAAGTATGTTATTCTACGCCGCTTGACGCGCGATGGCTCAAGCATCGCCCCATGCTGCCGTTCCAGTAGGTATCACGCGCGGTTGCTTCGCCGGGGATGGGCAAGAAAAGAAAAGACAGTGACGACGACAAGAAAAAGAAGAAAGACAAAGACAAAAAGAAGAAGAAAGACAAAGATAAGAAAAAGAAGGATAAGAAAAAATCCAAAAAAGCAAAGAAAAGTTCTTCTGATTCATCTGACAGCACTAGCGAGGAAGCTGAAGCCCCAAAGGCCAAGGAGGCCAAGGAGGCCAAGGAGGAAGTCAAGCTTCAGAAGGTGGCTCCGGTGGAGGAAGCGCCGGTGAACTTGGACTCTTTGCCTCCCGTTGAGGAAGGCATTCTCCGTTTCGAGTTTAGCACTGAGGAGCAGGGACCTTTGGGTCTTCGTTTCTCTGGTGGTTCTCCACCTATGATCCTTTCAGTCGCTCCTGACTCCTTCGCAAAGAAGAAGGGGATCCCTCAGAATCATGAGGTTCATGCCATCAATGGCCTAGCTTTGCTTCCACAGAACCAGCAACGTGTGATGCAGTTTTTGAAAGGTCGGCCTTTGGTGTTGGATGTGAGACCTTTGGGTTGGAAACCACCTGAGAAAGTGAAGGAATTGAAACGGAAACAGGCCCAAGAGGAGGCGGAGAGACAAGCCAAGATGGCAGTGGAGAAGAAACGACGAGAACAGGTGGCGAAAGAAGCTGCAGAGGAGGCACAGCGACAAGCTGCTGAAAGAGCTGTCAGAGAAGAAAAAGAGAGACAAGAACGCGAGGAGATGTTAGCCAGAGCCCGCGAAGCTCACAAGGAGCAGAGGGAGAAAGAAGAAGAGTTCCGCAAGGCTCTGGAGAGTGAACCTCCTGAATTTCGCAAAGCTGCGGATGAAATCATGGAGGCAGACTATGGCAGTGAGATCAAAGTGGAGGGTCGAAAGGGTTTGCCTCTGCGGCTCCTGACGAGACGTAAGGAGGTCGCTTGGATTTGGGCAGGAGAGGCGCAGGAGATCATTGGAGGAGGGGCTCCAGATGACACCTTCACACAGTGAGCTGCACAGTCAAAAGTCGAATAGCTGCAGCCCAATGAGGCCAGCGACGGCAGATGGTTTTGTGGCTTAATATGTTATGGGGATATCCAGGATATGGCAGTCCCTGGCTTGGCAAAAAAAGGACAGGGAACCTGCAACGAAGGCAGATATTTTTTTTGATCGAAAGGTGGGAGTCATCACGACACAGCTTGACCATCCTTGACATTGGAACCATTCTAATACCATGCCAGACCCAAGTGGCGAGTGAGGTCAACACCAAAAACTCCACGAATCCAAGGTGTGGGCCTCAGCTGGGACGTATTTCTCCATCAGGTGACACCAGCTTTTGTTGCAACCAGTTGCAACTAGCGACCACAACGAGGATTGGTCGTATCGGACATCTCCTCACTTGGATTGCCCCTTGCCAGCACTGGTTGTGCCGTGAGTTTACTGGTTCACATTGGTTCACTGTTCATTCTGACACTGGGCATTCCGCGCGATAATTTGACAAGTCAAAAGCTCGAAAATGTTCGAGCACTTGAGTTCAAGGACGCGAACTCCTGGCCACTAGCAGTGGCCATGGTGTGCTTTGCACCAAGGGCACGGAGGTTCCCAACGGAAGTGGCGGGAACTGATTTTTGGACCTTGAAGAGTAGCCCACTATTTTTGAGTATTCCTCTGCCACAGCCATGTTTAGGGTGAGGTGAAACAGACCAACTCATGGATCTTCATGTTTTAGCCACAAAGTGGTGGATTTTCCGGTGGATTTTCCCACTGGAAACATCCCAGACACCCAGCTTGCTGCGAGGCGTCACACGCTTCAGCGGAGCCACCGACGGCGGCAAGAGCTGTCAAGTGCAGCAGAAGAGACAGGGCTCGGTTGGCGGCTGAGATGTGGACATGGATGATAATCCTGCGCCTGGCTTCAGCTTAAACCGTAACCACCTCAGTCCTGAAACATCTTGAAACATCTTGAAACATCTTGAAACATCTTGAAACATCTTGAAACATCTCGAAACATCTTGAAACATCTCGAAATGTCTTGAAATGTCTCAAGTATCTTCTGGCCCGGCAGTGCCAAGCTTTTACTGCAAGGCTTCACGATCCGAAGGATTGTTCAACTACTGAGGACGCTGTATGGTTCGCTTGGCCTTGCCCACCATCCAAGAGGAGCTCGAAGTCTTGCAGAGTGAAGATTTTCTGAATCTCAAAGATGGGAATTCCTTGTTGTATAATTCATGACTGATGAGATTAATGAGTGATCAGCATCTTGCTTCCTCTTTCTGTGATGCTATCCTGCCTGCTCATCATTCTTTGCTAAATGATGTGAAGGAGAGCTCCTCGATCAATACATCCATCGAGCCATCACCACGGGAGGAGGAAGCAGGCGATGCGATGCCGATGCCATGCATACATTCATACTGCCAGTAGCTAAAAGTAGCTCAAAGTAGGTCAAAATATGTCAAAATGGGATGGGTCAACACCCATGGGACCATCTCTAGAGAATTTGAACATCCAGAAGTATCTGTAAGAGTCTGTGAGAGAGGACCATTTTGGTATTCCAGCTACATCGGATGCAGCGCAGGTAGAGCTGCTAAGCAGCCATTGGAGGTGCACCCAGAGGACTGCTCCAATCTCAGCACAGGAGCCGGCAAGTAGTCCAAGTCCGCCTCCCTCCCCGAACAAAGAAGGTGTGAAGATGTGGAGATGTGATTCATTGGATATAGTTATTCGAATTCGTGCTTGGATACTCGATTTTTATCACTTTTTCTGCAAACTGTCATTGTATGAATTTGCTGTTCAATTTCAATCTGTTGTTTTTCTTGTAACGCCTCACAGCTTCGCTGCCAGGCAACTTGCCAATGGACTTCGCTCTGGCGAACGCGCAGGACGTTTTTGCTTGCAGACTGCCTTTTGCAGTGGCTTCGGATGGCTTTTGATGGCTTCGGCATTTTTCAATTGCCAACATGGTCAGGAGACTCTCATCGCAGAGGCTGGCATTTTTCCGCTCGGTAAGGGCTCTGAGGGCTGCAAAGTGAACTTCCACTTGTTTTCTTCTTGGGAATTTCTGAGCTTTAAATAGTTTTGTGGACATGCTTTGCTCTTTACTTACTTAGTATTACTTTTGATACTTTGATGCCATTGATTCAGTGCCAGATGGCAAAGAATGAGCCTCTGCCACTCCCGACTATTTCGCAATCTTTTGCTCCTCAACTGCATTGATGCCTTCATTTGGGTGGTGCATGGTTGGTGGCTTCTTGTGCTTGTGATTGAACAACAAACAAACCTCAGTGTGCCAAGGCTTCTACCAACTCTTCGGTTGAGGCGACAGCCCGGCAGTTGCAACTGAAAGTGCAGGTGTGTTCCCACTTGGGAACTAAAATATAAATGTGAAGGCGTTTCCGAGTCCCAACTCAGGATGGAAGACCATGGTACTGAACATTGGATGATAAATATCAGCCTTTTTTTGGCAGGATCATGAAAATCGCGAAATATACGAAATCCGAAGCTCTGTGAGACTTACCTTGGATCTGACCAGATTTGACCGAAGGCTGTCCCTGTTCTCGCGCCCGCGCCCGCGCGGGCAACGTCCGCGCCAGGGTTTCAACGAGAGGCCGGGACCAGTATCCAGTTGGGTGACGTGAGAGCGATATGTGACTAGTAAGGTCCCACACACGTGGCATTATCGCATTCATATTTAATTCTGCTAATGAAAGCATGTTGAACCAATGTTGAACCACTATGCCATCACTATGACACTACAGTATGCCATTCTTACACATTCTTACACATTCCCATCCAGTGGCCAGCTTTGGATGAACATCCAAAGCCTGGTGGTTGGTAGAGGCGCGAGCACCGCTCTCGAGAGAGGAGGCATTGAGGACAGTCACAGTGTTCACTGAACTGCTTGTTACTGCTTGTTTTCGGGTGTTTCCAGGTTGTCCAGACCTGCTGTTACGACTTCATGTCAGGAGGTTGAACCAGTTGAAACCCCAAGAGCCATGGACTCAATTTGCTAGATTCTTGACATTTTAGAATTTTTGACCTTCAAATCCCTCCAATTAGTAGTATATAGCATTGAAGATCGTTGAAGCCTCCAAGTCTCCCAATTACTCTTGTTAGTATTACATAGATTTCGATGTATTGACATATGTATCCATTATAAATTAAGTTATATATATATATATTTGGATAGTTCCACGGCTGTGCACCTTGAGGCGAGGAACCCGACCTCTCTTCAGCGCAGCTGAGCTGGTACCTTTCTTCGAGGCGGGGGCGCCGTGGACGCTGTGGACGCTGTGGACGACGTGGACGACGTGGACGACTGCACCAGCTGCCGGCTGTGCTGCGCCAGGAGCCCGCACCGCGATTACAGCGGCTTTTGGAAGAGGGATCTTCTGGGGACTCGGAAGCAGATCCGTGGGAGACGTCACAACCTCAAAGATTCGAGGGTGAACATGTGGAGACATGTGGAGAGCAAACTTAGGCCTTAGGCTCTTCTGGAATTGACTTCGCCATAGGTCATTCGTAGTTGATGTTAGTTGGCTCTAAGGTTCTTCTTGGAGGAGGATGATGATGCGCTCGCCCCGGAGTGGGAGCACTTCCAGACCCTTTTGGCGAAGTCTGTAAAAGAGATGTGGGAGCAAAAATCTCGATTTCGGTGAGGAATCTGGATCGGCGATGATCGGCGTATAGTATTCACAACCACACACCCTTACACACAAATATAAATATATATGTGTGTATAATATACGGTCCAACCGGAGCTTTCGGGTTCAGGGGGCCTCAGCATTCTCCACCCTTCCACCATCTATGGCAGCTATGGAGTCCTGAAATCAGCCCCGAGGCTGTCGGCGCCGGCAGCAGCATCGGCAATGCATTCCGAAGTGCCTTTGGCCACTCATCAGTCAAGCAGCTTGGCTGCAAAGCTTGGCAAAGCTTGGACAGCTTGGCTGCAGACGTTCCATGACGTTCCCCAAGCCACTCTGCAGGAGAGGCTGTTTGCCATGGCTGGTGCAGTTGTCGCCCCCTTCTTCAAGGTGCTTGGGAGTTGGTCTATTGCATGAAAGCAAAATTCTTGGAGCATGTTTTTGATGGAAAACTGACTGACAGATGGGGTACCCAAAGGCACCTTATGAAACACATGGGAGTCCCTTTTGTTTCAGAAGGAACTCCGCACATTGCCGCACCGTTTGGAAAACAGTGGGTGTTGGCAAATCTCAGCAAAATTGTTCCGCACCTGATGTCAGGTGTATGTCGCCTAGCCGCGAGTCCACTTGTGTTCCTGAGGTGTGGGTGATAGCGCCATGTCACAACTGAGATACCCAAGGGGCATCCTTGGATCGCATTCAGCATTTTTGCAAAACATTTAGCAACACTTGGCTTTTTGATGTTTTGCAACTTTTCCCCCTTGATGGTCAATTGACCGGACGCCTCCACGCAGCTGACTGAGCCCCATGGCCAGGAATCCTTGCCAAAGAGTGCATGGCCGCTGGGCAAAGACATGGTTTACAAGGGTTGGATTACCTACAACGAGTTTCTTTGGTGCGGGTTTCTTATTTTTGTGGGACTTGAATTCCATGCCCTTACATATACTTGTACACACATTTTCCCACACAAAAAGGGGCCTGTAACATCACTGGTGCATTGGTGATGAGTTTGATTTCATTGATGATTGCAGCAGAGAAAGCGATGAGGGTCAGCATTGGGATGAAGATGGTATCATTACCACCTTATGATTTCAGAGAATTGCTCCGATGCAATGAAGATCTGGGTGCGAAGTTATAAAACGGGGTCATGACATTTTTTTTGGCTCGCAGGAAGCTTAGGCGGCCGGCCTTTCTGTTGCGGCCTTCCCTTGTTTTTAAACACTGACGCTTTCCATACGCTTGGGCAGTTCTCATGAGTTGTTTGCTGACAGGAGCTTCACATTGTCACACCCGTTCAGGAGGCAGATTCATCTTAGGGATGACCTTCGTTTCATGGTTTTCCCCACTTGCGCTAATGCGAGTAAACAGAGTAAACAATAGTAAACAAGTAAAAGAGAAACCTTGTCGCGCGCACCTTCTGTCGTGCCATAGAGATAGCCCACCAGAAGCCTCACCTTCTCAGACACTCGCAGCCTCACACTCAGCATAGCTCTCCTGAGCCCCTGCTATCTGTCATTTCCCGGGGCTCGCGGCCATGGCTGCAACATAGTCATGTTGTTGTACTACAACAAGTGCCTTGGCAGCTTTGGGAAGTGGTGCTCTTTTCACTTTTTCCCTCTTTAATATCTCTAGATGTCCCTGCTTTCGAATTGCTCACAAAGCCTGAGATCTCTTGGTTTGAACACAATTGCACTCAGTTGCTCTGGATCACAGGAGCTGTTTGGGGCTTCTATACTTGGAGCGCCGCGGTAGCGTCTTCTATCGCTTAGACTCGCTCTTTGGTGGTCTGCTGGTCGCGACTTTGGGTGGTCTGGTGCAATACAGCAGGGACCACGGCTGGGAGTGGCTCGGTTTGACAACCACCATAATGAATGAGGATCCGGATGAGGATGATGTTGATGATGTTGATGATGATGATGATGAGGATGAGGACGAGGATGGTGATGATGATGGTGATGATGATGATGATGATGGTGATGATGATGATGATGATGATGAGGAGGAGGAGGAGGACGAGGAGGACGAGGAGGACGAGGAGGACGAGGAGGACGAGGAGGACGAGGAGGACGAGGAGGACGAGGAGGAGGACGAGGAGGACGAGGAGGAGGACGAGGAGGACGAGGAGGAGGAGGAGGAGGAGGACGCGTAATAAGGGACAGATTTCGATTTCTTGTGCTGACCGGGTTCGTGGGAGCAGAACGCTGATGTGCAAGCCATCACATCAGCAGTTCTTCGAGCTTTGCCTTTGGATGAACTGTGATGCGCATCAACGCGCCATGCTCTTGGAAGCCCCGTGAATGCACGCACCAATGTTGGCTACAGGCAGAGAGCATTGACCTCTCACCTGAAAGGAGGCAATGCAGAGTGAGAAGATGCACAGTGATCAGACTGTAGCAAGAATTAGCAAGAATTAGTAAGATCAGCAGGCTTAGCTACAGCAAAAGAACACTTAAAACATAAAAAAAATAGGATAAGTAGGTAACCAAAGAGGAAGACTTGCTCGGCTATCTCGGCTAACTCGGCTGCGCTGCAGGTATGCGCCAGATATCCATCATCACTATGGTTTCCAGGCCCTGGCGGCCGGAGTGACCTTTGCCATCGTTTTCCGGACGCAGCTGGCGTGGAACAGGCACGGGAGTTCCCGGGAGCTCCCCGGGAGCTCTGTGCTTTGTTTCTTTTTGCTTCCCAGGGTAGCCTCAGAAGTCTCAATGAGATGGGCAGAATTCTTCAGATGTCTTTAATTTTCACGCGTTGGGTACATGTGGTAGATTATGTTGGTTCTCAATGCTTATCGTTCAGAGGATGTCCAATTTGACCACTGGGAATTTCAGTGAATTCGTGTATTACATGAAATTCCATGACCAGGTACTGGGAGGCGGTGACGCAGCTGCACTTCATGTACAGCAAATATGCTGACGCCTACCAGCAGTTCTATGCCTTCGCAGAGGTACGGTGAAGTGCCGTACTGGGATGTGAGGGGGTGGGCAAGGCATAGCAAGGCATGGCAAGGCATGGAAAGGCATGGCAAGGCATGGCAAGGCATGGAAAGGCATGGCAAGGCACCTGCTCCGCAGCCCTTTGGAGGTTACCAAACATCATGCCCGAAAGAACAACGACGAGGAGAAAGTCGAAATGATCGAGGAGAAGCAGCGAAGACTTCGAGCCAATTTTGCATTGTTGAGCAGCTTGGCTTTGAAGGGGAAAGCAGGGATGTGAACAACAACTCCGTCCTGCTGAATTATGTGATCAATCAAAGGGAGAAGAGCACTTTTCCTCAATTATAGTGAATCGAGAGATCTAGTACATAGACATAGATGACATCCACCACATTTTTACGCAGGAAATTAGAATCAGTCGCTTGTTGTCCACACACACACACACCCACACACCTATAATCACCTATATATATATATATCTATATATATATCTATATCTATATCTTTATCTATATCTATACGGATATACATAAATACCTATATATATACACCTGTATCTATATCTATATCTATATATCTATATCTACATATCCATATCTCTTGTTTATATTTATATGTAGATCTATATCTATCTATATATGAATATATATGTATATATATATATACACATACATGTGTGTAATATGTAATATGGCTACATTCTTCGATGTTGTTTCATGTAGTGTGATTTCAGATGGCGCCCTTGCCGTGACGTGACTTTCCTGCCTCATCCTAAAAAAAATCTCAGTTCCGTGAGGCACTTTTTCAGCGGACCGGCTGAGCAACGGTGACAACCAGCGCATGGAAGAGTTGCATGCCCACCGGATCCGCTCGAGAGCTGCAATGCGAGTGGACAAAGAATGGAAAGGCCCAACATGGCCCTGGGATTTGAAACATGGAAATATAGAAGTGGACACTTGTCATTTGTGTTTCACTATGTCCTGTGTGTGCATATGCAGGATTATATGTATATATATATATATACATTTATTTAAATAAATAAATAAATAAATAAATATATATATATATGTGCGTAAAAATGTATAAGTGAGATATCAGTTGTCTTAAAGATATGTTGAACCATGTAGCACATGTAGTACCATAGTACCAATACATGGGATGGCCAGGGGTCAATGTTGCCACTTCAATCTACTTCCATGGTTGTTTCAGCAGGGAAGAACCTTGCTTGTTCTCTAGACAATTGTTCCAAGAGTAACCTAAAACTGGTGGGTCTTGGATTCTTAGTCTAAGCATTGGCCAATTGTTTCAAATTTTCTTGTTTCAGGTCCATTCAGATCCTGTTTGGTCCTTTCAGGGCAGACAGCCTCTTTTCCCACAGGTTTTCAGCTGCCAGAGATGGTTGAGCGAGGAGAATTTCAACGCTCACAGATCGATGGCCAGGCACGGAGATCACGGAGATGGGAGGGGATAATCTTTTCATTCTTTGATCATTCCGGTTTCTCCGGTTTCCCCGGTTTCTCTTCTGTGTTGTTCTCCAGTTTGCCTTTCGATTTGATCTGTGTTCGTCTTCCGATTTTGAGAGGCAGACCTTGCGACCGTGTATCACATTGAAACATATTGGATCCTCTTCCCATGTTCGCCGATCCTGCTGAGGCCTTTGTGGTTTTTGAGAGACCCACTAGAGAGCAGATACAAGTGCTGTCTCGTACATTCGTCGCTTGGCAGCCCTAAAGACATCCCCACACTTCTGTCACTATGACTTTCCCAGGCGTTTTCGTTTCACCTCCCGCCTGAAGGAGTTCACAGTTGCTATGCTAAGGATGCGGTCTCCACCGTGATGTATTGGATCATTTGGGACTTGGTGGACTGCATTAAGGATCTCGATGTGCCTCCGCCAATCCAATCCAGGCGTTGGGAGGGACCGAAGTGGATCCGCTCCGTAGATCTCTGTAGTAGATGTAGTAGGCTGTGAATCAACTATAATGTAACATAATGTAACATAATGTAACCATGTATGAATTGAAGGGTATTCCCCGTCGTATTCCCCAAACTTGGACTTGTCACCACCTTCATATCTGGGCATGCCACTGAAAAGACCCCGACAGGATGTATCAGGAGTTATCCAATGGCATGCTTGGCTTCTATAACTGCCTGAAGATTGCAGACGTACCGTTTCCGCTGCCATATGCGCAGCTTCTGGGACTGTTACTCATTGCATTCTCCTGCCTCATCCCATTTTATGCAGCTTGGATGCAAGATCCACGGTCCAAGAGTCAAATTGGGGTGTCACCTGCAATGGTGACATGATGGTGGAAGTGTTTTAATGGGCAATTGACCCTAAAAACTTTAGTGGATCCCAATTTCAGCCAGACAGTTTTTAATGTTTCTTCTACCCAGGTTGCTTGTCATGAACCTGCTTGTTTTGAGGAGAATCCTACATTTTCATTTTCACAATGTTGCTCTACTTGAATGCTATGTCGTTTGAGCGACTTACGTGTTCTTTGACTCGTTTTACTTCCCTGCTTGTTGAAGGTTAGGTCTGCCAGAGAACATAGGTTCAGAATGGGCCAGAGCTTTTGGTAGGGCAGGCTTTGGTGGAGATGCCTTCCACTTGCCTGCGTTACCACTTTGATCCCCTGCAAAAGTTGCACGTACTAAGGAAGTTTTTACGTTTCTTTTTCATTTTTCTTAGGGTGGCCCAAATTTTGGGAACAAACAGGCCATAGAGAAGATTGGTCTACGCAACAGGTTGTGCTGGCTTCAACTGAGGTGATCATTTTCACAAGCTCAGCCGTGATTGGCCCCATCCTTTGCTTCTTCCTCTTTGAGAGTCTTTGGTGTCTCAATGAGGTGCTCCAACTGTGGAACTTGTGCAGATGTTCATATTCTTGCTTTGTGCCATTGAACTATGCAAACTTTGGCTGATGTTTGATCTTCGCACATGTTTGTTGATGTGGGACGTTGCGGGACTGGCAGGTCGCAAAGGAGCTGGAGAATCCTTTCGGGCAGGACTGTCTGCGTGGATTTGCACAAGTTGCGGCCGTTGCGGCCGTTGCTGCTGTTGCTGCGTTTGCTGGCAGTGTCCGGTCCTTTGGCTTGCCACCTGTGACATATGTGTTGCCACTGGATTTGCACAGGTGACACAGGTGACTTGAAGACTTGCACAGATTCAGGGCGTCCTGCCAGGACCTGAATGACATCTCGGTGTTGGACTTCCACATTCGTTTTGTGGACGTCCTGGAGGATGTTGGACTCAGCGAGCAAAACCTTGTGCTCTGGCCTCACTCGCCAGGACTGTGCGGAATGGAATTTTTACTCAGGATCAAAATGATCAAAGAGGGGTGTCAGATAGGGGCGACCCATGTTACGCGTCACGATGCGTCACGATGCGTCACGATGCGTCACGCTTGAAGGAGTCAGCGGTTGCAAAGAGCTGGTCATATCGTGACGGTGCGGCTCAGGCCTGGCTCGGTCCTGGCTCGGTCCTGGCTCGGTGGATGTTGAATTTGTTGAGTCTTATGACCTGCAGCGCTTTTGGCAAACCCATGGCAAGTACAATGATTCCAATGGTTTACATCTATCTGATCTATCATGAATTTATGAACATTTTTATAGTCACTATCATTATTGTTGTTGCACAGTCCTAGTGTAGATACCACCGTTTTCACCTCTACGTATTGTATGCTTTGGCTCAAGAAACATTGCTGCGGCAGGGTGTAGCTACTATATATTATTTGTGGTACATATCGGCTAGTTACCCGTTTCTACAGGTTATCAGCCGTATCGCCAAGCGATCGCTGGTTTCCTTTGTTTCACACTTTTCGTTCTCCTCTGACTTTCGCCATGTCAACACCCCCAGCGCTCCCTGCCCCGGGCGGGAACGCCTCGGCTGCCTTGACTTTGACGAATGTCACGCAACCGGAGGAGGTGGTGATCCACTCAGGCGCGGCAACAACTGAAGGTGACATGAGTTACCTGGATGAAGAGTTTGACCCATGCCGTCAAGATCCACGCAGGAACATGCCAGGTGTCTTGGATTCAAACATTGACATCAGTCAACTCAACACCATCAATTTTAATAGTGTTGATCAGCGCACCGCCCACGTGGCAGTGGTACAACAAGGCATTGATCCAAACCTGGCGAACCAACTCATGGCTGCACAGCAGCAGGCATTGCAGAGTGAGGCAAATGTACGTCACTCTGAGGTCATGGAACGTCAACGAATGGAGCTTGTGAGTGAAGCTCGAGATCAACTTGCAAGCGTCGAACAACAAGCAGCCGAAGAGATTTCCAGGAAGAACCTTTCGTTGAACGAGCAAGCCGCCCAGGCGATGAGCGAGCAGAAGTCTGCTCAACTGCAGGTCACAGCGCAGGATCATCGCATCAGGGAACTGAGTGCCGAACTGACCCATGTTGTCAACAGTGCAGGTGTCTTGACATCGTCTGCGGAGAAGTCCAACGCTGATCTGCAGGCAGCCCGTTCGGAACTTGCCGAGTACCGCACTCAGATTGATGCAATGAATCAACACGCTTTGAACATGCAGAAGCTGGCCGAATCTCAGAAGAAGGACTTCGAGGCAGAGATTGAGAAGCTTCGGAAGGAGCAGAAAGAGCTCATTCGGAACCTAAAGTCTCAACCTCTGCAGGGAACTCCTGGACTCATGATTCGTTATGGACCCGGAAAACCCGTTCCACAATCCTCGAAGCCCACAGGTCCCATCATTGAGGAGTTAGCTTCGGGAAGCAAGAAGCCTCAGCATTCGTCAGATGCAGACGATGAGCATTTATTGGCAGAACCTTCGAAGCCGCCGGGACTTCCTGGTGGTGGACCTCCAGGAGATGATGACGATGACGAGGACTTCAACGACAAGAAAAGTCGCAAAGATAAGAAGGACAAGAAAAAGGATCGAAAAACCAGTCGTGGTAGATCAAGACGACGACATCGAAGAGATCCTTCGCCATCACCTTCTTCGTCTTCATCCCCTGCGACGTCAAGTTCGGATTCTGAGAGTTCCTTTGCACGAAAGGTCAAAAGGGCCTTAGAGCGTTCTAGGACTACTGATCATAAGGCCAAAGAGTCTGATAGGATCCTAGTACCTAAGTTCCCTCAACCCGAAAATTATAGGAATTGGAGAATCCGAGTAAGGGATGCCATAATTGCTGCTTCTGCCAAACCCGACCTAGCTTTTCAGTGGGTAGAAGAAGTTTTCAGGACAGACCAGTCTGTTGATGCCTTGAAGGACTCAGGTAAATTCGTGACCCTGGACGCAAAGCTCATGTCTTCGCTCACCAACATCTGCGAAGGGGACTTTGCACGGCAACTTGACATCTTTAAGGAAGAACAAGGCAAATCTGGGACACCAGCTAGGGGACGTCAAGCGTTGCTCATGATTCATAAACACTTTAGCACAAGTAGGAAACATGGTGCAGTGTACGACATTGAGGACCTCATGGCTGTTACCTTAGTCAATGATGATCTCAGAGGTTTCATCACCCGATGGGACGCTGTGATCGCTGGAATGACTTCCGAGCCTGACATGATGTGGAAGCAAGCATACTTTCACAACGCCATCAAGAATTTCAAGCCTCTCTCTCATGATCTGGCTGTGTATGATCGCACACCGGAGGGGGAACCCAACCGCTCTTATGATTTTCTCATGAAAGCTGCAAGGGACTACCTTGAGAGGAGACGTCTTGAAAAGATGCGCCAGGCTACCAAGAAGTCTGTTTCAGGCAAAAGAGACGCTACGCCAGCACCCACACGACCGCCATCTGCGGGAAAGCCCACTGGCAGTTGCTATGAGTTCCAGGCTGGCAAGTGTACCAGGGGAAAGGATTGCCGATATAAACACGAAAAGTCAGACAAAGGAAAAGGCGGAGGTAAGAAAGGCAAGTCCAGGTCCAAGTCAAGAGGCACTAGTCGGTCTTTGTCTCCAGGATCTAGGAACCAAGTGTGCAAGTTTTGGAAGGCAGGTAAGTGTCAACGAGGTAATGACTGTGCTTTCCAACACCCACCAAAGCCTGCAGCTGCATCTACAAAAGATGACAAGCGTGGAAAGAGCCAGAAAAAGAAGAAGAACAAGAAGAAGGGCGATCGCTCCAGATCGTCAAGTCGAGGTTCCAATTCCTCGAAGGGCTCACAGAGTCTCAAGGACAAAGGGGGAAAACCATCTTCCTCTGGCCCAGCCGCAGTTTGCCTGATGCGCGCTCTGATGATGGTCGCAGTCGTCAACCCTTCGACCAGCACTCATCGTGTGCCGGAAGGCATCGCCTCTCCGCATTGTCTCAACCAGCATTTTGCCATGCCAGTTACACCCAATCGCACTGTTTCATTTGGGGGCAACGATGAAATCTTCGAAGTTCCCATTGAGCAAAATTGTAATTTGCATCCGTGCCAAGCCAAACAACGGACTTTCAATCCAGTTCGCATCACCAAGGACGATCGTACTCGTAAAGATACGATCGAAGCACGAGAAAGTGATGCAATACTTGCAGCACAGATGTTGCAATCAGCTGTCTTTCGGGAGTTGCATGGTAAACTTTGCAAATGCAGCTTTGAATGTGACAGTGATATCGGCTGTCGCCACTGCATCCGTTCCGACTTGAATGCATTGCCAGGGCACATGCCATCTCAGCAGCGAAATGCATCCGCCGAAATTGCATGGATTGCTGACACTGGTAGTGCACAGGACTTAGTTTGCAGCAGGATGATTCCCGATGACATTGTGTATCACTCTCATGAACCCCTTGAATTAATCACTGCAAATGGTTCCCAATCAGCTGACCAACAAGCTTCTGTTCATATTGATTGCATCGACAAAGAAGTTCATCCATATGTTCTTCCCGATACCCCGGCTGTAATATCGGTAGGGATGAGATGTATACAAGATGGATAGGATTTTGTTTGGAAAAGCTTTAGTCGCCCGTATTTCAAGAAGAAAGATGGAACCAAGATCAAACTTGAAGTTAAAGATTTTGTTCCTTATCTACCATCCAGAGATGGCCAGGTACCCGCTGCAGTAGGGATCCCGTTTTCGTGGAACTCCGCTGCCGGGAACGGCAAGCCCATCATCTCACCTGTTCGAAGGTCTCGCATGTCAGCCGTCGGTGCAGAGTCCGATGACGAAGTCGAGGAGGTCGAAGAACCTTACGAGGCTTCCATCGCCGACGGCGATGAAATTCCCGGACAAGCTATCGACGAACTCGAGGAATTCTTTCCTGGTGAACTTGCACCAGGACCGCCAGCCGCCATGACACCCGACGTTGTCGGAGGTTCGGAAGATGAAGCCGAAGCTCCTGAAGAACCAGTTGACGGTCGACTTCAGTTGCCTGAACCCAAGGCGATCGATCGTGGTGAAGCTGCACTTCGAGAAGAGGCCAGGACCCTTAGGCACATGATGACACATACCCCAAAGAACCCTTTTTGCGAAACATGCAAATGTGCAAAGATGTACAAACCAACTAAACGCAGTAAGGGGGAGTCTTTGACTGTGGAATCCAACAAGTTTGGGGATCACATCACTGGGGACCATCTTGTGACTAGGGATGCCAACGAACAATCTATTGATGGTGACAGGGTTGCCATGGTCATGAAAGATGTCGCTACAAATTTTCGTTGGATTTATCCTTCAGCGAGAAGTCATGCCAAAGATTGTGTTTTAGCTTTTAGACATTTCATCGCACCTGGTGAAGAAGTCGGAGTGTTTTACTCCGATGCAGCGCCATCCATCAAGCTCGCTTGTCGGGAAGTTGGGTGGAGACAGAACACTAGTGTTGCTTATGTCTCTAAGTCGAACGCAGTCGCCGAGAGGAATCTCAGGTCCGTACTTGAAGGGACTAGAGTAAACCTTGAACAGGCAGGGCTTCACCATTCCTATTGGAGTTATGCTGCACGACATTGGTGTATGGCACACAACATCCAGGACCACCCTGAAATCTTATCTCCGTGGGAGCTTCGTTTTGGGGAAAAGTTCAAAGGACCCAACATTCCTTTTGGGGCTCGCATTGACTATTGGACTGGACCGAAACTCAAACCCAAGAAAGATTTGCGTTTTGACCCAACTTCAAATCCAGGTGTCTTTTTGGGATATGCCATGCAACCAGGTTTCGTTTGGAGAAATGAATTTCTTGTAGCATCATTGAAGGACCTCATGGAGAAGGAATTCAACGAATCAGTTCAGGTCGTTCGTGTCAACCAACTCACTGTACCTGATGGACCGTTTATTTACCCTTTGAAAGGTAGGTACAAGGCCATTAGGGAAGGTTTATATGAATCTCTTAGCCTTGATGCTCCACCAGATCCAAAGAAGATGGACGCTCAAACAATTGAAGACTTGGTTGCTCCAAGGAAAGCCGTTGAGCCAGGACCGGTGGAGGGCGAAGAGGAGTTCGAACAGTTGATGCGTGAAGCTGGACTTGAATCTAATGACATCGAAGTTATTGACCCCAAAACTGGCAAGTCAGAATTTATCTCAAAGGATGACCCTTCATACTACGATGCTAGTGGTTTTAAGGGAAGACGATATAAAGGTTCCTCCAAACCAAAGGACATTCCAACATTTCTTTGGCGGGGGGCCTCCAAAGCGGCTAGAGAAAGGGCCAAACGTGAAGCCTTGTTGAAAGAGGCAGCTGAAAAGCATGATGCTGCAGTTGCCAAAGAACGTAAGTATAACATGGTTATAGGTCGTTTTGCCACTTCAGCTGTCAAAGAATCTAAGAGTGACGAACCATCAAATGATTTCATTCCCGCAATGCCAGTCACCTGCAATCCGGGGGGCTCGCATGGTGGAAACCATTGCCATCGAGACAAGCTCAGGGATCAATCAGAGCTCATGTGCTTTCATTTTTCCAACGCGCTCGTGGCCAGACCCGTTGGACAGAAGGAGATCAACAACACTCCAGCTGCCCAAGCTGCACTCGATAAGGAATGGAATAACCTTACTAGTAAGGGTGCATGGGATTATTCCACTGTTAGGGAATGGGATGATGTTTCAAGGGAAGCCATCAAGAACAAAACCAAAGTTCATGTAGGCAAAATCTTCGAGATTTGTGTCGAAAAGGGGAGTGAGCTACCGCAGGGTGACCCCATGCGCAAGTTTAAGGGTCGCACCGTGTTTCAAGGAAACAACGTCAAGGACGAAGCGGCAGATGTTGCTTTGTTCGCGGAGCTCGGAAGTTCGCCGGCTAACATGGAGGCAGGGAAAGCATTGCATGCTTATGGCTCCATGCCGGGGAACCGGACATCACAAGGTGATGGTAAGCAAGCTTACACCCAAGCATTGATGCAAGGAATTCTAACTTGGATTAGATTACCAAGAAATCGATGGCCGAAGGAATGGGTTGGTGTGTACAAAGATCCGGTTGTACTTCTTGTTTTGGCATTGTATGGTCACCCTGATTCGGGGGGTCTATGGCAACGTCATTGTGAGAAAGCCCTTTATGCAGTCGGATTTCACCCACTCTACCCTGAATGCTGGCCTTCAATGTTTTGGCATCCGAAATTGAAGTTGTTACTTGGTGTTTATGTTGACGACTTCAAGATGTCAGGACCTTCCAAGAACATTGATGAAGGGTTGAAGTTAATTTCTTCTCAGATCGACATGGATACTCCAGAAGATGCCGGCAGATATCTTGGATGTGAACATGTGTTCAAACAAAATGTCAAACTAGATGTAAGTGCTCATCCGTTTGCTCATGTCTTCGACGCCAGCATCCCAGATCCTTCTAGTAAGCCAGCCAGTCCGGCCCGCCGAACAAAGGACTACTGGGAGCACATGCCAGAGCTTGGAGTTTGTGTTCAGCATCACCTGCAACCTCGCAAGAAGTTCCAGGACAAGCCGAAGGACGATACATCCTTCCGGGCGGGAACGCACCGGCTAACCGTGTGCGAGCCTTGTCAGACCCAAGATGAACCCAAAGAATATGTTCATGATATGGAATCTCAAAACCCAACTGGACTTCCATTTTGGTGGACGGGATCAACCTACTTCGTGGACAAGTCAATCCAAGAACCCTCAAAAGTTTTGGCAGCTGCTAAGAAGATAAGAGACAAATCGGGAGCAAAGAAAGCGGCCAGGGCACAAGGATTTACTTTTCTTGATGAACTTGAGCAACAAAAATCCAAGTGCATGACAAAGAATGTCAATACAGTCGAATATGACATGCGACAATTCTTACAACAATGCATTGACCGCTACGTTGAACTAGCAGGACCAAATGTAAAGTTCAAGAAAGTTTCAACTCCTTTCCCAGATGACAAAATTGCACGTCCAATCATGGACGAAGCAGAAGCTCGGGGGGAACTCCAGCCTATAGCATCACGTGTGTTGATGAAAGTGTTGTTCGCAGCACGAATGGCTAGGTTTGATCTTCTCCGTGCTACTCAGGGATTAGCAAGTAGGGTTACAAAGTGGTCACCTGATTGCGACAAAAGTCTTCATCGATTAATGTGTTACATACACACAACCCTTGATCGTACAATTGTTGGTTTCGTTGGGGATCCACCTGAGGCTTGCAAAACATGGTTATTTGCAGATTCAGATCATGCTGGGGAACATGACAACAGATCTACAAGTGGTTGCCTCCTCGCATTAGTAGGATCAAACACATTTTATCCACTCACAGCTTTTTCAAAGAAGCAGACTTCAACGGCTATGTCATCGACAGAGGCTGAAGTCACGGCGGCGAACCTTGCTTTACGTGCTGTTGGTTTACCTTCCTCCTGCCTGTGGTCAGTCATACGTCACGCGGGGGGAGATAGCACTCAACAAAGGCCGTCCCGCAGAGTGGAAACTCGTGCCAAAAACCCCAAAAATGATTATTGGGAGCACAGTCCATTCACCAACCAAGTTACCAGAGTTCATGTCAAACCCCGGAATAAACTGTATAACCCAATTGATTCGGATTGTCCAGTGAACCTTCAGGGATTGGCAAGGCAAAGGTGCACCATCATGAAAACCAAAACTGGTGATGTTGATTTTGATTTGACATGGGACTGGACGACTCCTGACGCTGATGTTGTCAATGACTTTGAGTGGACCGGGAAAACTGTCTTTAGAATTCCTGGACCAAATGAAGTTGACTACGGGGTTGAGTCACGGGAAATCAGATCAGCATCAACTGATTTTAAGCATATTGGATCTGAAAAGCGGGGGGATGAAAGTGTGTACATGGCAGGACCCGGTAGTCTTGAGGTCATTTTCCTTGAGGACAACCAAGCAACCATTCGAATCCTTGAAAGTGGAAGGTCACCGTCATTTAGGCATACTGACAAAACCCAAAGATTGAACTTGTCATGGTTGTCTGAACAGTTCAAACGAAAACATTTCAGACTTGTCTATGTTGGTTCATCGCTTCAAGCGGCAGATATCCTCACCAAGCCTTTTACCAACTCCGAGAAGTGGGAATCAGCTCTGCGATTGATGGGTATTTCATCACAGCCCCTTCCACGGAAGGAGCCACAGAAGATGAAAGCCTGCGCAGGGGAACCTGCACCTTCGACAGTGTCGGGATCTCAGCAATGCGCAGGGGAACCTGCTTGCCCTACAGTGGCATCTCATAGCAGGGTACTCATCGAATTTTGTTGTGGACCTGATTCGAAGCTTGGTGATCGTTCAAGGAAACATTCAAAAGATTGTTATGTCATCAGATGCACCGAAGAAAGAGATGTTACAGCTAGATCAAACAGAATGGATATTCGAAATGAAGTTATTCGAGCAATTGAGAGTTCAACTGCACAACCATGTCCAGTTTTGATTTGGATCAGCATCCCTTGCACTGGTGGCACTACATGGTCATATGTGAACTTGCAACACGAATCAGCCAAACTCAAAGTTGAATATCACCGACATGTTTTTGAGAAGATATGGTCATCTATGGTCGATTTTCTCAATCTTATTCGTCATTTAAGTCCAAAGATTGCGATTGAATGGCCAGCTCATTGTATCTATTGGAAGTTTGACCGAGTTGAGAAGTTGTGTGGAAAACATCAACTCATCAGAGTCACCTTTGATGGATGCATGGTTGGTATTGTCAACAAAGATGGTGAACCTATTAAGAAACCTTGGGCTATTCAAACCGATTGTGATTCAATTGTCACTGCTTTTGATGGATTGTCATGTGATGGTAGTCATAACCATGTCCAAGGCAGAGGTCATGACTTGAAGGAAACCGAATCGTATTCTTTTCAGATGACGGGCATGATCCATCGAGCTTTTATTGCAGCGACCAGCTCAAAACACGAACTGACGACTTCCATTGCACTCTGCGCTGTTTCGCTTTCTACATCATCATCTACCATGGCTTACTTCCGTCGTTTTCCACAAGGTGAGGTCGAAGAGGCAGACTACTCTGCTGCTGCGGAGGCTGCTGGCATTCGACCCGGGGAACCGGAGTCCACTGCTGAAGATGTGACTTTGGGGCCTAATGGAAAGGCGTGGTACGCGTTGACTGGGAGCATTTTTGGCTCTGTCACGCAGTGTCGTGTGGTAAATGAAGCCGATGTCATTTCGGATTTGACATCCATCATGGGGAACACTGACCATTCGCTGTTGGCCAAAGGCTACCTCCGCGACGTCAGCCCAGAAGACGCGAAGCTCCTCGACGGCGTTTCCAGCTTCTCACTCAGAGGCATGGTTTGCCCAGGGGAACCTGAGGCCAATTTCATCTTTGCCGGAGATTCTTCGATGGCACTTGTGGACATGGTCGACGGGTACGCTTCTACGCGCAGGAACATCGGCGAGTACATCAAGGAGAAGCCGGACCTCCTCCCACCAGGCCGCAAAACGGTCTGGCACGATCTCAAATGGGGTCGTGGGCTGCCTGACATCATCAAGGGCGTCGAGCACTCTCTTGAATGTTTGCAGCGGAGGGGAACCTCTCGCCCATCTGTCATTGTCATCTCTTACGCTGGCAACGATATTTTTGGGAACTACGGCTTCCTCCATTGTGATTGGCTCGACAAGGAGATGGCATGTTACTCACAGAAGCGCCGTGACGCAGCAAACGATCTCATGGAGGAAAGGGTCAATACCCATTTCTCCGCTTTGAACGACCTCGTGAAGCTGACGACGCGTGCCGACATTGGGAACATCGTCCTTGTCATGCCCTGGTACGGCAGAGGGTACGGGTTGCACCCCGACTATGACCGTCAAATGATCCGAGAAGCCGAGGCTTTGAGGAAACGTGGACTCTGCGTCCTCGATGCCACGTCGCTTATCAAGTGTACAACACGATACGACGGCCAGCACATGGAGAATTCGGAGCATAACCGCCTCCAGTGCATTCGGTTCTACTCTGAAGCAGGCGCTCTTGTGGTTATCATCTCTTTCGACTTCGGTCGTGCAAGCCATTGATTGAGATGGCTGAGATGAAGAAGCGCCGCGAGGAATCGTTGGCCAACCCACTTCCAGAAAACAACCCGGAGTGGGAAGAGATGGAAGAAGTGTTGGTCTCCATGGACGTGGACGGTTGGGAAATCTATGTGAAGGAGACTCGACCCAAAGGGCAACGACTTCCCAATGAAGTTGATCCTGAACGTGCACAGATCCCACAGGCTCCTACGGTGCAGGATGATGCCGCTGTGGCCTCATCGAACTGGCAGCTTTTGGAGTCCGTGGATGCTGCACTGCCGGGGGAACCCGAGCACTTTGAACCACATGAGGTCAAAGAGCCGGAGATGGATGGTGAGCTCATCGACGCCATCCTCAAGCCCTTTTTGGATCGATTGCCTGGTGTTTCCGACGAGCGCGACATTGACGAGCCGGATGCCGACGAGGAGATTGTCTTCAGGGACCCCATTGTCGGCGGCTCAGCCTCAATGTTTAGCCAGCGGAAGCTGCGCTCCCATCTGATGAATAAGATCCATGCTGTGGACTTCAAATTGGATGGTTCTGGCGTAGTGAACATCTTGGACACCGACGTCACACGTGACCCTGCCAAGCTTGAACTTCGGCAGGAATCCATGCAGCAGACAGACGATGGTGCAATCATCATTCGTCGCTTCGATTTGACGGATGAGGAGAAGCATCGTCAGATGGAACGGGAGATCTTTGAGGAGCCCAAGTCCGCCGAGGAGAAACTTCGCGCGGGTGACCCTGCTGCCTCAGTCCAGATCCTGTCGAAGGCCAAATCGAAGGCGGCTTCCTCATCGGAAGCAGCATCGTCATCGAGCGGCATCGCCCAGGTGATCGGGGACACGGTCAGCCAATTCATCAAACCAAAGATGAAGGATCAGGCCACCATGATTCAGTTCAAGCCTGCTCCGCGGCTTCCAAAGGTCTCAACGGCGACGGGAACGTCTCCCATGGCGTCCCCAAAGCCAAGTCCGCCACCAACTCCGAAGAGTGCAACTGGATCCCCCAAGCCGGAGCCACCTGCACTCCCAGCGGAAGCTGCGGACCATCCTATGCCCAAAGCTTTGCCTTTCAAGGCACCACCTGCGACGTTGACAACAACCTCACCAAGGGCACCTCCTCAGAAGTCATCGGCACCTGCCGCTGCGTCTTCGTCGGAGCCTGCCCCGAAGATTGCCAAGAAGGAGCCGCCCATGGCAAGTGCTCCTCCCCCGGGAACGGGTGGACCTCAGCCTCCGGCTGAACCGCCCTTGCGACCATCGGGATACCCCAAATGGTACTTTTTCTCACCAGGAACGGGCGAGCGGAGTTCACCATCAGGTGCACTGAACTGCCTGGCCTTCGAGATCTTGGACATCTTAGCCACGACGACTTCAAGTTCTCCAAGCGGGTCACTGGGTTGTTGCGCGGCTACGACCACAAGTTTTTGGAACCCCATCACCGTCACATTCCCCCGGAATTTGACGACGAGCTCTACCTCAACTTCGAGAGCATGTACAGCTACTTGAGGAAGAGGCATCGGGCCCAGCTTTCAAGGCAGGATCTCCTGGAATTGTCGGGGAACTGACAACTATGGACATGCCGTATCGCATCACGCATGTGAAGGCCTGCCAAGGTCATGACCAGTCCCTCATCGACAAGGTGGGAACGGCTCCATTGGTCAAGCAGATCATCTCGCTTGACTACCAGTTCACGGTGGAGGATTTGAAGAAGGGATTCTACCCAAGGGTTCCCATTTATCCTCACCTGGCGGAAGCCGAGGTCCCAGAAGAGTTCAGGGTGATCTACCATTACACTTCATGGGACTCCCTCCAACAGATCATTTGCACGGGAATTTTTCCTGGGGCCACATCGTGCAAGGGTCATGTGTATATGACCCGCCATGCGCCTTGGGAAATCGAAGGCAAGGATCCTGGTGTCAGGACGAACCGACCGCTGTGCATCGCGATCGACACCGATTGCGCTCTGCACTACGGTCTTCGCCTGGTGGAAACCTTGGCCGGTGCAATCATCTCTGAGGACTGGGTGCCCAATCATTGCCTCATCTACGCATTCGATTGCGAGAAGTCGCAATACCTTTGGGCGAACCATGGCTACAACGGGGTGAAGAAGTACCTTCGGCAGAAGGCCTCCGAGAACGCTCTCACTTGGGAAGAGAACGAGGCTCGGAAGGGCACTCCCGCATATGACGAACTTGAAAGGTACGAGTGTTTGGACTTGGAAGTTTTGAAGACAATGTTTGTGAATGAGTATGACCAGTGGAAGGACGTCATCACTTTGCGCCGTCCGCTCATTTACAAGGAAGTCCCGACACCGTACGCCGTCGTCGATGAATTGCTGCCAAAGACCAGGCAGCGGCCGCTCAACTTTTTCAACCTCCTCTGTGTGGCGCGAAAACCGACGGTGACGGCAGCTGGCTTCGACATCGCCCCTGACAACGCGCGGGAACGCCGTTCTGATCGCTTCGATCAGGAGGCATTTGACCCAACCGCGGAGGGGAACCTCACGCGCTGGCGGTATGTATCTATGCTGGCTATGCCAGAATTGACATGCCCCCGGTGCAGGAAGATTTTTCCTGAGGGGATGTTGGTGTGCCTCGCATGCGGCTTGTCGCTGGCGACTATGTCCGACATGCGTCGCGCACGCCAGGTGTTCCGCTTGGAGGAACTGGCCGAGAAGCTCGGGTTCGAGCTCACCCTCGACTTGCTGGGCGACGACGATGTAGCAGGCACCACACAAGGTGCCAAGCAGATCAGATCTGCTGCTGCTCTCAAAAATCATGCCCGTTCATATATGAAACAGGCACGAAAAGCGGGGATGACTTTGCTACAGCGTCTGGGAACGGACGCCCACTACGCCTTCAACTGCGCAGTCCAAGACCTTACACCTCGGTGTATGCATTGGATTACCGTTCTGGGCAACGTGGTGCTTCCCGGCATCAAACGCACCCGCGAGGAAATCCGAACTGGAAAGATTCGGCAGTACAAAGCGCGTATGTGCCTGGTCGCATACGAGGAGGAACAGATGAAGACGATCGTCGTGGACGATCATGTACTCATCTGGTACAAGAACCGCTTTTACAGAGCCAACCAGTTCGCGGCCGCCTATGCTCTGATCCCAGTGGCTGACCGATTCGAGGTTCTGAGCGCCGCCAACACGACGTTTCAGTCCCTCGCCCTGTCCAAGCAGGATGTGTACGCCGACATTCTCAGCTATATCGACGATATCTTGCGCCCCCTCACGGAGGCAAAGGACACGGAAGGCGGAAGCCGACCCCTGCCTGCAACCAAGCAGCAGAACCCAGATGTCACCAGGTTTTCGCGTCCTGGATATGGATCACATCAGGGACCCACTCATGGCTACAGTCAGCAGGAATACTACAATCAGTGGACTGACCAGGAGTGGGAGGATTGGCGCCGTCGAAATCAAGGCCACCAATACAGGGATCGACGTTGGTCGGGCTATCGCTGAGGCACCGCGGAGGGGAACCTCTCGCCTGGTGGATTCATCTTCATCTGAGGCGGGGTAGTTTCTTTCAATGAGAGGTGTCGCACAGCGGAAGCTGTTGCCTTTTCGGATAAATTCGGTTAGGCGACTAGCTTCATTTTGCACAGGTGGGCGAGCGATTCCACCATCATTTCAAACACAAGTGTGCTAAGTCGGAATTTTTGCCAACTCATTCAAATTCACAAAATTCTCATTAACGCTTTGAATGCATATAATTTGAAGCAGGCATTTGGCACTCATCTTATTCTTGCCATGATTCCTTCTTGCATAGCACACGGCTGGTAGTTGCATGTGCCGCAGAGCGGAAGCTCTTGCCTTGCGAAGTTAAGGCAGCTTTGAAGCATTTCTAAAGGCTTCCCTGCGGGCTCACACAACACTGAATTCAGCTTTTGCCATAATTCAGATCGCTTTGCTTTGGCAAGCTCCTGGGCGACCACAAGAACTTTTGTTGCCGCGTGGAAACGCTGGCCTAGTATCGGGCCAAGACCTTTTCTTTCCACCTTGCATGTTCGACCACAAGCCCAGTCGAGCCTAAAACAAAAGCTGAATGCATCCGACCGAATTGACTTGCACTGCATCCGTCTTTCGCACAACTTGATGTTAGATTGAATGGATCGCAATCGCTGTTGCACATGTTTGTCATTGATGCATACCTGAGGTGAAAGCACAATGGACGAAGAAAGGATAGGCCGTGGACGGGTTTTGGTTTGGTTGTTGTTGTTGTTGTTGTTGTTGTTGTTGTTGTTGTTGTTGTTGTTGTTGTGTTTTAACTTGTTCTAACATAATGGCATCCCTTACTAGTTACTGGTCTGTACATAGCCTAATTTGCAGCTCCACTTCCTGTGCGGTAATTACACTGCACGGGGGGTGTTGTTGCACAGTCCTAGTGTAGATACCACCGTTTTCACCTCTACGTATTGTATGCTTTGGCTCAAGAAACATTGCTGCGGCAGGGTGTAGCTACTATATGTTATTTGTGGTACATATCGGCTAGTTACCCGTTTCTACAATTATCATCAGTATTATCAGATTGTTCCTAGGACTGCTTGTTTGAGGCACAGTTTGTTTGAGCATGATGGTCTCGATGTCACAGCCTACAGCTCTTGCGGCAGTGTGAAAACAGGCTGTTGTCCGAATACAATATATTATCATTATTTGTAATTTGGTGTATTGGTGTAATTTGTTCATTTGTATCCTCATCCAGAAGGTCCGTGAGGATTGGTCCACGACCGAGCCCAAAGCTTTGCCCGGTGGCCACCAGCCGTCGATGGCCTCAAATCAGATCCGTGTAGATCTACATAGATCTACTGTCAATCGCCAGCTACGCCAGTTCTCCGATGTTCTCCGTGTTGCACGGACCGGCGTTTGCCTCGTTTCACCTTGGTCCGGAGGTCGGAGTTGTCCAGAAAATGTTGTGGTCCACCTAAAGATGGATGATTAACGTGTGTGCCAACCTTGGTTTGATTTCGAATAGGATAAATAGATATAAATAGGTTTCCATTCCGACATGGGGCCAAGCTAAATGAGATCATGCAAAAATCAACCGTCTGGTAAAGCTCCAGGTGGTGATAGGACCGGTGTCCCCCCATCCTGGATGTGACATGTGACATGTGACAGTCAGAGGGCCAGGATTCCCAGGATGCAGGGACGTCGACACATGTAGCGTAGCAATCGTAGCAACGTTCTCTGCCAAGCAGCGTAGCGTAACATTGCTGCAGCCATTGCTGGGGACAGCATAGGAAAAGATCGAAGTAACGATCTGCTCGTGGAATGTTTGGTTTTTGAGATGTGCCTGTGTGATTCTGCATGTGTCTATAGAATCTATGGCATCTGGGTCACATTTAAGAAGACACGGCAATCTATTCTCAATGTGAAGGCAATTGTTGTGAAACTCATATCATTTGACGGGGGCATATACATTGACAAAACACAGCAGCAGACCCCAAGGTATCTGGTAGATATTTTCCAAGACGACCACGAGTCAGGTGCAGGTGAGACATCCTGCACCTGACTTACTGGTTTGTGGAGTCTTACCAATAAACTGATGAACTGATGAACTGAAACCGTTGCCAAGGACCTCAGATGAAGATGGCCGAGAGTTCTAAGCAGCAACCTTGGTGCTCTTGCAGTTGAAAATTAGCTCTTGTGTGACAGCTGTCCCACTCCACAGCCTTTGGATATTCAGATGATTCAAGACATCCAAGGGATATTCAAGGGATATTCTCGATATTCTCGGATTGAGGTTTCCGTGCGGTGCACACGCCAACGCTTGCAGATGTGAGCCGCGCGCTGAACGTTTCATGTTCCAAGTTTCCAGGGTCTGCCTCGAGGCATTGTTGTTTCAATATGTTTCATGGTAGATGAACACTTGAGGATACTTGACAACTCCAGGGTGCAACACACTCATTCACACTGTCACAACGGCAGACCCTGTTGTTTTGCCATTTGAAGGGATGGACGCATCAGTGCCGGCCGGTGCTTTGCAATGAGCAATGAGCGCACATGGCTGATGGCTGACGTGTCAGGTTGACAGGATTATTCAAATGCTAAAAAACCAACAAAAACTTCAACAAAGACTCAGACGCCAACAAATCGGTGATAGTTTCTGTTTTTGGCTCTTCTGCAAACTTCGAGCCGGGGGATTCGGTGGTGCGTCTGTCGCCGTTTTGCAGCCCGATTTCTCGAAGACATTGGATGACATTGGGCTGTTGTGCTGGAGAAGACTAATTATGTGACTAATGGTGATGCTTCAGACATTTTCAGATATTTTCAGACTCTTCCGTTGAGTGCACACCAGAAGTGTATTGCTACTGTTAGCAATAATTACCCTCATGAAGGACAGTGAACTCGGTGGGCTTCAGCACAAGAGTAGCAGGGCTCCCCCCGTGACGGGGATGGCCATCATACGTCGATCTGAAGCACATCCAGCTGAAATTGGAGTGTTCTGCTCCGAAAGTTTGGAACATGCCATGATCCAAAAATATCCAAAAATATGAGACATGAATGAGTGTGTGTCAAGTCTCTGGTCTGCCGGATGTGTCAACGGGATAAGGTGACTGCTCTCTAAAAAAAAATGGAGGCTCTTCACTATCCTGGAAGGAATGAAATGCAGTAGATAGTCGTAGCACAGGCGGTCAAGCCTTTGTATTCACAGATTTTAGAGAAGAGTCGCAGATAGCACGTGATGTGCTTGTAATTGAGACCGGGCCACAGATGGTGGCACGCACAGCCGTGAAAGGCCCGACATTTAGGAATCAATTGTCAATTCGATGGCAAAATGCAGGCAGATCTGTGCTGCAAACAGGGAATACTCCTCAGCTCGATTTGATCCACCTTCAGACAAGTCAGACAAGTCTGATCTATGACACTATGATCTTTGTGCATCTCTTGGAGTATCTTGGAGGGTTTCCGTTGGTTTCCGTTGGTTTCCCTGCGCAGGTGCAGAATCGCATCAAAGCGGAACCAACGAATCCTGTGAAGGTTGGGCAGCTGATGGAAGAGTCCGCCCTCAAACAATCCCTCAAAACAGTCGCTTTGTGCAGCTTTGGTACAACTGTGGTTTGTTTTGATATCTTCACGATATCTTCAGTTTTGAACAACGATCAAGCATATTTCATCATATTTCAATATTCAGTACTAGCAGATACTATCAGTACTGTTATCCAGTACCATTTGAGTGATTTGGGTTGTACTGCTCGGAGGTGGAGTCGGATGACCGTAGACCAGTTTTCCTTCGGGATGAGATGTAGAACGGTTGAGCTATGGAAACACGTGCTTAACTGCTTAACTTCAACATCCTTACACTAGCCACACCATGCAGGCACACTTTGCAGCGCATATTTGCACTCCAGGTGTCAACAAAACAGGACTGGACGTAACGGATTGGTTGATGTGTTGACCTTGGTGAACCAGTTGAAAGGACGTTGAAGCATGTTGAAGCCCTTCGCTGAAACAAGAACTGTGTAGCACATGCGCCGAAGTTCCATTGCTGGTGTGAGCCATGGCAGGTGCACAGTGAAAGATGGTCAGAGCAGATTGGATCCGATTTCTGTTTCAATCCAGTGGATGCCCCTGAAGTCCCACAATGTCAGCAGTGGCCAATGTCAGCCATTTCAAGGCGCATTTTTGTGACCAAATCCCGGTCCCAATGGCCCAACAGCACAGCTCCAACAGCAACAGCCTCAGCAGAACTCAATGGAACTTGCAACTCTGTCTGCTCTGTCCGCTGTCCCTGGCGTCCCTGGACAGACATAGCGGATTTGGGCAGGCACTGTCTGAGATTGGGAGGTCTTGGGGTCCCTGAAGGGCAATGGTTTTTAAGTTGGTTACGTCGGTTACGGTGGGTTGTTTAACGATTTTGATGTTCTCTTGAAATCTCCTGAGCCAAATCCAAGTGGTGTGCCATCGCTGCAGGCCAAAGTTCGGAGGAGGACTTGCTGCAGGAGCCTTTGTAACGTATGCCTGTTCCAACGTTTTGTTTTCATGCAAAAATATTGGACAACTATGGACAACTGCTGTTTGTACATGCGACGATTCTGACTTTGCAGTGTTTTCACTCCTTTTCATTGGAAGAGGACTGGCGGCATGTGCGCGCACGTGCATCACCCAAGTGTTTCGAAGAGGCCGTCAGCTTCTACCGAGCAGCTTGGCAGAAATGTCCCCAAAACTGCCCGTTGGTTTCCCACTTGGTCCATCCTGAGATTGCCCCCCTCCCAACTGTTTCCATTTGCATATCTTGCATTGGTTTCCACGGTCCAGGAGCGTGTGCACTTAGCTGCGCAACCACAGAGGACTGAGCTGCTGAATCGCCAGGAACTGTCCTGGTGGTGCCGAAAACGGACCGAAACAGGAAGGGAAAAAACGGGATGAGTCCCATCATATTTGCAATGGACAGATACTTGAATCATTGAAGATAGGTGAAGCGTGTTGAGATCGCCTGCGCTTTTGTCAAATGAGGCCCAACAAGTCTTGAGTATGTAGAAAACATGTGGGAGAATGTTGCCACTATCAGGGCTGAGACACAAACACATGGACTCAAAGAATCTCAAAGATGCACAGACACAGGCAACATCAGGCAACCATGCCCAACCACACACTGTGGCACAGGCCCGCATCGCATCGCATCGCTGATCACGCACATGCCATCATCATCCCATGGACGCATCATCCTTAGATAGCGCAATCACATCATTGATTGTATTGTGAAAAGGACAAGGCAATCGGTTTGAGTGAAAAGGCAAGATACACCACAAGAGAAAATCAAATGTTCATGTATATATTTAATGCTATTTTCATATTTGTTTTCCCATCAATAGGGAGGCTTCCAAAAACCATTCTGCAACGGGCATGGGCTCTCGCTTGCGGCGTGCCGCATTGGATGCGCGGCAGCACCGCAGTGCTTTGAGGAGGAGATGCCCAGCCGGGATGGTGAAAACGATGAAAATGATGTAGAGATATGTAGAGCAGTCAGTGAGATCAGTGAGCACATCATTCTCACACTAGCAGCACTAGCAGCACTTAGTGAGTGATGTCACATGGTGTCACATGGTGTCAGGCTATTGGCCAGCCTTGCAGAGCCCACAAGTGACGCTCGCACTGGCCAATGCATCAGTCACTTTCAGTCTGGCCAGTGGTGGCTCAACCGGTACCTAGAGTAGATGGACAAAAAAACAAAACCCTGCAGACCAAGTAGAATCCCGACACCCCAATTTTCAATGTTGAACAAAACTCTATATAGTTTCCTCTGCGTTCAGGGTTTGATTTTTTTCCCCGCACCCAAGCGTGCAGCCCGAAGACAACATCGAAATTTTCGGATGCGGGGGCGACAACGATACAGCAAGGGTTTGATTTCATCGTCCATCTGCAGTAGGAATAGGAAAAAAATGCAGGTAAGGGTTTATCAGATGCAAGATCCAAAACATCATCCAGAGAGAGAGAGAGAGAAGCTGTGGCTCAAAACATAGGGCTAATCCATACCCTAAACCCACAGGCGATCCATAGCCCCGATCCATACTCATGATCCACACATTTCTAAGGAATATGATCCACGCCCTTGATCCATACCATTCCATACCTAAGAATGACAAGTTGCACCGATACCAGGCCACTTAAAAAAAAACATGATACATCCTGATACCTTTAGGTCCGGAGTCCTTTAGATCAATCAAACCTCTACGTAACCTGGTCAGTAATTCACCGCGGAAGGATCCATCCCCGTTTTCTTTTCCGGAGCCATACCGATATACAAGACATAAACGGATATAATGTGATATATCTACACACACACACATATATATATACATATAATAGCATTATGGTTGTTACACGTTGTGTGCAGAATGTGCCATCCATGTGCGCTTCAGTGAAGTTGTATTCCGTGGCCTTGATCCAAGGAACAGCGCCTGGATCAACTTCGCGCTGCCCTCCGTGATGAGACGCAAGCGGCCTCGTCCTTGCCGTTGACCCTGCAGGCAACGAACCGAGTGTTGCGTGCAGTGGGTCTGTCTTGATTTGGATGTCTCATGATGTCTCTTCATGATCAGCTGTTGAGATAACCAAAGGATTCAGTTTCACTGGCTAGATCCCTTATGATCCCTTTAGGAAAAACGCAGGCCCACCCCAGCGAGCCAACTGGCAGCGGTACGGCAGCACGGAAACGACCCTTTGACTCGGTGGATGCAGAGGCTCAGTGTTGCACTGTGTTGCAATGTGTTGCAATATGTCATCTCCCGAAGAGAGAGTCTTTTCATCTCGTGAAGGATCCTGTCACGTTGATGGCACGCTTTCGGCTTTTGCTGCCTGAGGCCATGCCTGTGTTGTGGTCGAGTTGGCAACTATGTCGATGTCACTTATGTAAATTATGTAACATGGGCTACCACAGGGAAGTTTCATGAAAAGTAGTCCAGAGAGAAATGTTACATCCCATACATCCACATTATCTACTATTATTTGTGGTTCACAATCCTACTTCTGGATATTCGTGCTTTCAGCATCTTTCAGCATCCTTCAGCACATCCCATAGGGCCATAGGGATACGACGGATACGAAACCAATAGAAACGGTTCAGGCCCCATTGGGGTCGGCAGCTCCATGCAGCTCCCCTTGGCTCAGGAGGAGTCTTTCACCATTCTGGCCGTGGCAGCAGATCCTCAAGGTGCACAGGTGCGCTGTCGCCAGGTTTCTTCAGATTTCCTGCGGCTTTGTCTCAAAATTATTCAAAATTAACAAAATCAATTGTGTGGCTTCCTGCTGGAAACATTTGCACTTCCGACTTTGTGAACCAGCGGCCATTCCAATAGTGATCATGTTTGAGACCTTGGAGCACCTTTGATATCCTCTCACCTTTGATTTCCTGCACGCTTTGCAGGGTGTGGTGGCCGTGCTTCTGTCTTCGGGAACGTTGGAACTGTGGAAGGCGGACCCTTTCTGTTGGCACCTCGCGAGTAGCATCAAGGTGCAGCCGCCACACTGATGGCCGTTGGGCTGTTGATTATAGCCATTGGCATCCCATAGCATTGGATATTCGATAGTATTTCAGATTATCCTACCTTTACAATAATATATATATATACACACCTTTATTACCTTGATCGTCCTTTATTAACTTCTGATAAGCGCAGGTGCCACTGCTTCACTCGCGACCTCACGGAACTTTGACCTTTAGCAGGACAGATCCGAGAGGTCCAAGATCTTTGATGGCAGTGAAGTTGCATGTTGTAAGGTCAGCTGCACAAACGGTCATGAGTCATGACCATTAATTATATGTAAATAAATAAATAAATAAATATATATATATATATATTTGTAAATTGTTTTACAATTATGTGATTGAACCAGAAAGTTTCTTACGTTTGTGTGGTGTGACTGGCGTCACGTTTCTCTTCGAACTCAATATGGCGGTTTACCCCGAAAAAAACATACCTTAAGATTCAAGATGTCCCTCTGACGCAGGAGTGGGAACCACCTATGGCTTGTCACATTCGGTGAAGGACGTGACTATCATCTTCTCATGTCCGCTATTTTGGACGGCCATTCAAAATTTCCATTTCAGAGCGCATTGTCGATTGGCGTTGGTATGAGTGAAGGACAATCTAAGGAGGAATCACAGTCCAAGGAGGAATCACAGTGCATTGTAAGTGCAGTAAGTGTTGTTTTGCATCGAATATGATTTCGGGATTTCAGGTGAGTGCATTGTAAGCGCACGGGACAACATGGGACAACATGGGCAAGATTCCGTGCAAACATGATTTCAAGATTCCGGGTCGATAAATCATCTCGAAGAGTTTGATGACAGGACCGCTGCACACCCGTCTTTTCGAGTGCATGGGAGGTGCGTTTGCATGGATTCTGAACCCCCAAGTCTTGTGGTTTGAATTCGAAAAAAACTTTGCTTTTGAAGGGGATTCTTGGGATACAATCCCCATGGAGACAGTTCAATGATGAATGGATGGTTAGCATGGTTAGCATGAGTATAATTTCAGTATAATAGTATAACATAACATTTGTTCTGCCATTGACTTGCTGCCAGCTGTGGAGTTGCAGTGACACACAGTGACACACAGTGACACACAGTGACACACAGTGACACACAGTGACACACAGTTACACACAGTGACAGGTGTGCTGCGGCTGCTGGGCGTTTTGCAGGGTCCATCGCAGGCCTTACGCGGTTTGCCCGCGCTGCTGTCACCCAATGGCCTGGCCTTGGGGATGAATGAGCTGCACGTTCTCCGTTGGACAGGCGCTTTCGAAACCTTCTGGCGGTCAGGTGACAGGTGCCCCAGGTGCCCCAGGTGCCCCAGGTGCCCCGTTCTCATGACATATTTGACATAGTTGACATGTCGCGGAGGTGAAGCTCTGGAGATTGTGTCCAGCTCTCAAGCAGCTCCGAGGCTGAGTCCGTCATGTCCGTCATGGCTGACATCTGACATTGGCTTGGGAATGCTTGAGATGCGAACAAAGATGATCAAACATTTGGCATTAAAGATGGAGCAGGTAATATTTGGAGAGTGTTCATTGTTCCTACATGGATTTTATTTCCCGCATCCTTTCTATGCCTCACAGACTCACAGACTAAAACAAGACAAAGAGCTGTCACAAGAGCATCAAGAGCCAGAAACAGAATCGCTGCTGGCCTTTGCACAACACCACGGCAGGTTTCGCATTTGGCCACTGCCTCCGGTCGGTGAAGAGCCAAGCCACTGGCGACTGCTGATGCACCATGAAGGCAGGGCCCCTGGCAGTGACCAGGTCATTGCAACAATGCACCAGGTGGATGTATGTGGATGTCATGATTGAATATTCATGAAATTTCATGAATACATCACCACTTTTGAAACCATTAAATGTGAGTTTTAGAAGAGGTATGGATCTATGATCCTTTTTCCTCTGTAAAATGGAGGGGGTCAAGGCTCACCGTAAAACGTTTTCTTTATGGTTTTGGAACCGTCCAGCCAGGTGATTTTATAGAAAACAGTGTTTTTTTGTGATTTTATAGCCAAGCTCCATGTTTCTGCTATCCTGGTAGGGGGGGTCAAGGCATCTCATTTTATAGAGGCCAAATGGTGGGTGATGGTTTTTGTTTTTCACTTTTTACATGTCAAGAAAAGGTGGGGAAGGCCATACCAAAAAACCTGCCGGTGACCCAATCTCCCAAGATATCTCTATCACAGATTCTTTGCATCAGCCATTTTGGCTGAGGAACCAGCATGAAGCGGTTTGTCGGTTGGTCACAGATTTGAACATGAAGCGGCTTGCCTGCAGACATCAATCAGTGTTCGGTGGCTCAACATGCCAAGGCGCAGGTAGGTGCAGCCACCATGTAAAAATAGCTGAAAGCTGCCTTGCTTGGCAGGTTGGCACAGGAGGTCAGCTCAGGATGCGGCAAGAATGTGGAAGCAGATGGCTTGCAAAGACAGGCAGAATGGCTAAGTAGTTCTAACTAGTTCCCTGGAGCATCTTGGGGCACAGCAAAGCACAGCCACCACAGGAGCCAATGCTGCACCTCAATAAAATAGGGGTTGGCACAGGAGGTCAGCTCAGGATTCGGCAAGAATGTGGAAGAAGATGGCTTGGTAAAGACAGGCAGAATGGCTAAGTAGCTCTATAACTAGCCCCCTGGGGCATCTTGGGGCACAGCAAAGCACAGCCACCACAGGAGCCAGGAACCAAAAAATAGTTGAAGGCTGCCTTGCTTGGCAGGTTGGCACAGGAGGTCAGCTCAGGATGCGGCGAGAATGTGGAAGAAGATGACTTGGCAAAGACAGGCAGAATGGCTAAGTAGCTCTAACTAGCTCCCTGGAGCATCTTGGGGCACAGCAAAGCACAGCCACCACAGGAGCCACTGCTGCACCTCTAGAAAATGGGGCTCCCTGACTTCCTTCAGGAACCAAAAAATAGTTGAGGGCTGCCTTGCTTGGCAGGTTGGCACAGGAGGTCAGCTCAGCATGCGGCAAGAATGTGGAAGAAGATAGCTTGGCAAAGGCAGGACAGACTGGCTACGTAGCTCTAACTCCCTGGAGCATCTTGAGGCACAGCAAAGCACAGCCACCACAGGAGACAATGATGCACCTCTAGAAAATGGGGCTCCCTGACCCCCTTCAGGAACCAAAAAATAGTTGAAGGCTGCCTTGCTTGGCAGGTTGGCACAAAAGGTCAGCTCAGGATAATAAAATAGGGCTCCCTGACCCCCTTCAGGAACCAAAAACTAGTTGAAGGTTGCTTTGCTTGGCAGGTTGGCACAGGAGGTCAGCTCAGGATGCGGCAAGAATGTGGAAGAAGATGACTTGGCAAAGACAGGCAGAATGGCTAAGTAGCTCTAACTAGCTTCCTGGAGCATCTTGGGGCACAGCAAAGCACAGCCACCACAGGAGCCACTGCTGCACCTCTAGAAAATGGGGCTCCCTGACCCCCTTCAGGAACCAAAAAATAGTTGAAGGCTGCTTTGCTTGGCAGGTTGGCACAGGAGGTCAGCTCAGGATGCGGCAGGAATGTGGAAGAAGATGGCTTGGCAAAGGCAGGAAGAATGGCTAAGTAGCTCTAACTAGCTCCCTGGAGCATCTTGGGGCACAGCAAAGCACAGCCACCACAGGAGACAATGATGCACCTCTAGAAATTGGGGCTCCCTGACCCCCTTCAGGAACCAAAAAATAGTTGAAGGCTGCCTTGCTTGGCAGGTTGGCACAGGAGGTCAGCTCAGGATAATAAAATACAGGCTCCCTGACCCCATTCAAGAACCAAAAACTAGTTGAAGGTAGTTTTGCTTGGCAGGTTGGCACAGGAGGTCAGCTCAGGATGCGGCAAGAATGTGGAAGAAGATGACTTGGCAAAGATAGGCAGAATGGCTAAGTAGCTCTAACTAGCTCCCTGGAGCATCTTGTGGCACGGCAAAGCACAGCCACCACGGGGCCCCTTGACCCCCTTCAGGGACCAAAAAATAGTTGAAGGCTGCCTTGCTTGGCAGGTTGGCACAGGAGGTCAGCTCAGGATGCGGCGAGAATGTGGAAGAAGATGACTTGGCAAAGACAGGCAGAATGGCTAAGTAGCTCTAACTAGCTCCCTGGAGCATCTTGGGGCACAGCAAAGCACAGCCACCACAGGAGACAATGATGCACCTCTAGAAAATGGGGCTTCCTGACCCCCTTCAGGAACCAACAAATAGTTGAAGGCTGCCTTGCTTGGCAGGTTGGCACAGGAGGTCAGCTCAGGATGCGGCAAGAATGTGGAAGAAGATGGCTTGGCAAAGGCAGGACAGACTGGCTAAGTAGCTTTAACTAGCTCCCTGGAGCATCTTGGGGCACAGCAAAGCACAGCCACCACAGGAGCCAAGGCTGCACCTCTAGAAAATGGGGCTCCCTGACCCCCTTCAGGAACCAAAAAATAGTTGAAGGCTGCCTTGCTTGGCAGGTTGGCACAGGAGGTCAGCTCAGCATGCGGCAAGAATGTGGAAGAAGATGGCTTGGCAAAGGCAGGACAGAGCACAGCAAAGCACAGCCACCACAGGAGCCAAGGCTGCACCTCTGGAAAATGGGGCTCCCTGACCCCCTTCAGGAACCAAAAAATAGTTGAAGGCTGCCTTGCTTGGCAGGTTGGCACAGGAGGTCAGCTCAGCATGCGGCAAGAAGGAACAGACTGGCTAAGTAGCTCTAACTAGCTCCCTGGAGCATCTTGGGGTACAGCAAAGCACAGCCACCAAGGAGCCAAGGCTGCACCTCTGGAAAATGGGGCTCCCTGACCCCCTTCAGAAACCAAAAATAATTGAAGGCTGCCTTGCTTGGCAGGTTGGCACAGGAGGTCAGCTCAGCATGCGGCAAGAATGTGGAAGAAGATGGCTTGGCAAAGGCAGGACAGAATGGCTAAGATGGCTTGGCAAAGGCAGGACAGACTGGCTAAGTAGCTCTCACTAGCTCCTGGAGCATCTTGAGGCACAGCAAAGCACAGCCACCACAGGAGCCAAGGCTGCACCTCTGGAAAATGGGGCTCCCTGACCCCCTTCAGGAACCAAAAAATAGTTGAAGGCTGCCTTGCTTGGCAGGTTGGCACAGAAGATGGCTTGGCAAAGGCAGGACAGACTGGCTAAGTA
>CAMXCT020000946.1:188341-310841 GCA_947184155.2 Cladocopium goreaui
CTCAGCATGCGGCAAGAAGGACACCAGACAGCTAAGTAGCTCTCGCTAGCTCCCTGGAGAATCTGGTACAGCAAAAGCCAGGCCACCAGCGAGGCCAAGGCTGCACTCTGGAAAATGCGGGCGCCCGACCCCCTTCAGGAACCAAAAAATAGTGAAGGCTGCCATTGCTTGCAGGTTGGCAACAGGAGGTCAGCCAGCATGCGGCCAAGAATGTGAAAGAAGATGCTTGGCAAAGATGACAGACAGGCTAAGTAGCTCTCGCTAGCTCCCTGGAGCATCTTGGGGCACAGCAAAGCACAGCCACCAAGGAGCCAAGGCTGCACCTCTGGAAAATGGGGCTCCCTGACCCCCTTCAGGAACCAAAAAATAGCTGAAGGCTGCCTTGCTTGGCAGGTTGGCACAGGAGGTCAGCTCAGCATGCGGCAAGAATGTGGAAGAAGATGGCTTGGCAAAGGCAGGACAGACTGGCTAAGTAGCTCTCACTAGCTCCCTGGAGCATCTTGAGGCACAGCAAAGCACAGCCACCACAGGAGCCAAGGCTGCACCTCTAGAAAATGGGGCTCCCTGACCCCCTTCAGGAACCAAAAAATAGTTGAAGGCTGCCTTGCTTGGCAGGTTGGCACAGGCAAAGGCAGGACAGACTGGCTAAGTAGCTCTAACTCAGCAAAGCACAGCCACCACAGGAGCCAAGGCCGCACCTCTGGAAAATGGGGCTCCCTGACCCCCTTCAGGAACCAAAAAATAGTTGAAGGCTGCCTTGCTTGGCAGGTTGGCACAGGAGGTCAGCTCAGCATGCGGCAAGAAGGACAGACAGGCTAAGTAGCTCTCGCTAGCTCCCTGGAGCATCTTGGGTACAGCAAAGCACAGCCACCAAGGAGCCAAGGCTGCACCTCTGGAAAATGGGGCTCCCTGACCCCCTTCAGGAACCAAAAAATAGTTGAAGGCTGCCTTGCTTGGCAGGTTGGCACAGGAGGTCAGCTCAGCATGCGGCAAGAATGTGGAAGAAGATGGCTTGGCAAAGGCAGGACAGACTGGCTAAGTAGCTCTCACTAGCTCCCTGGAGCATCTTGAGGCACAGCAAAGCACAGCCACCACAGGAGCCAAGGCTGCACCTCTGGAAAATGGGGCTCCCTGACCCCCTTCAGGAACCAAAAAATAGTTGAAGGCTGCCTTGCTTGGCAGGTTGGCACAGGCAAAGGCAGGACAGACTGGCTAAGTAGCTCTAACTCAGCAAAGCACAGCCACCACAGGAGCCAAGGCTGCACCTCTGGAACCCTTCAGGAACCAAAAAATAGTTGAAGGCTGCCTTGCTTGGCAGGTTGGCACAGGAGGTCAGCTCAGCATGCGGCAAGAAGGACAGACAGGCTAAGTAGCTCTCGCTAGCTCCCTGGAGCATCTTGGGTACAGCAAAGCACAGCCACCAAGGAGCCAAGGCTGCACCTCTGGAAAATGGGGCTCCCTGACCCCCTTCAGGAACCAAAAAATAGTTGAAGGCTGCCTTGCTTGGCAGGTTGGCACAGGAGGTCAGCGCAGCATGCGGCAAGAATGTGGAAGAAGATGGCTTGGCAAAGGCAGGACAGACTGGCTAAGTAGCTCTCACTAGCTCCTGGAGCATCTTGAGGCACAGCAAAGCACAGCCACCACAGGAGCCAAGGCTGCACCTCTGGAAAATGGGGCTCCCTGACCCCCTTCAGGAACCAAAAAATAGTTGAAGGCTGCCTTGCTTGGCAGGTTGGCACAGGAGGTCAGCTCAGCATCCGGCAAGAATGTGGAAGAAGATGGCTTGGCAAAGGCAGGACAGACTGGCTAAGTAGCTCTAACTAGCTCCCTGGAGCATCTTGGGGCACAGCAAAGCACAGCCACCACACTCTAGAAAATGAGGCTCCCTGACCCCCTTCAGGAACCAAAAAATAGTTGAAGGCTGCCTTGCTCGGCAGGTTGGCACAGGAGGTCAGCTCAGCATCCGGCAAGAATGTGGAAGAAGATGGCTTGGCAATGGCTAAGTAGCTCTAACTAGCTCCCTGGAGCATCTTGGGGCACAGCAAAGCACAGCCACCACAGGAGCCAAGGCTGCACCTCTAGAAAATGGGGCTCCCTGACCCCCTTCAGGAACCAAAAAATAGTTGAAGGCTGCCTTGCTTGGCAGGTTGGCACAGGAGGTCAGCTCAGCATGCGGCAAGAAGGACAGACAGGCTAAGTAGCTCTCGCTAGCTCCCTGGAGCATCTTGGGTACAGCAAAGCACAGCCACCAAGGAGCCAAGGCTGCACCTCTGGAAAATGGGGCTCCCTGACCCCCTTCAGGAACCAAAAAATAGTTGAAGGCTGCCTTGCTTGGCAGGTTGGCACAGGAGGTCAGCGCAGCATGCGGCAAGAATGTGGAAGAAGATGGCTTGGCAAAGGCAGGACAGACTGGCTAAGTAGCTCTCACTAGCTCCCTGGAGCATCTTGAGGCACAGCAAAGCACAGCCACCACAGGAGCCAAGGCTGCACCTCTGGAAAATGGGGCTCCCTGACCCCCTTCAGGAACCAAAAAATAGTTGAAGGCTGCCTTGCTTGGCAGGTTGGCACAGGAGGTCAGCTCAGCATGCGGCAAGAATGTGGAAGAAGATGGCTTGGCAAAGGCAGGACAGACTGGCTAAGTAGCTCTAACTAGCTCCCTGGAGCATCTTGGGGCACAGCAAAGCACAGCCACCACACTCTAGAAAATGAGGCTCCCTGACCCCCTTCAGGAACCAAAAAATAGTTGAAGGCTGCCTTGCTCGGCAGGTTGGCACAGGAGGTCAGCTCAGCATGCGGCAAGAATGTGGAAGAAGATGGCTTGGCAATGGCTAAGTAGCTCTAACTAGCTCCCTGGAGCATCTTGGGGCACAGCAAAGCACAGCCACCACAGGAGCCAAGGCTGCACCTCTGGAAAATGGGGCTCCCTGACCCCCTTCAGGAACAAAAAATAGTTGAAGGCTGCTTTGCTTGGCAGGTTGGCACAGGAGGTCAGCGCAGCATGCGGCAAGAATGTGGAAGAAGATGGCTTAGCAAAGACAGGACAAACTGGCTAAGTAGCTCTAACTAGCTCCCTGGAGCATCTTGGGGCACAGCAAAGCACAGCCACCACAGGAGCCACTGCTGCACCTCTAGAAAATGGGGCTCCCTGACCCTCTTCAGGAACCAAAAAATAGTTGAAGGCTGCCTTGCTTGGCAGGTTGCACAGGAGGTCAGCTCAGGATGGGGCAGGAATGTGGAAGAAGATGGCTGGCACATTGCCACATACAGGCAGCCTTTTTCAATCACGAGGTTTAAGGGGAGTGGCTGAAGAGAGGCACTAGCGTCTAGATTAGATCAGCTAGGCAGCTAGAGCGTCTTCCATGACAGCTGCACGCCTTTTACTTACCGCCAATGGCCGGTCGGTGTGGTGTCTACAGGAGTACTCTATATCTCTCTTGAGGCTTGACAGCGTATGTAAAGTGTGCTCAATACTCATGCTATATCCACATAGGATCCAGCCCAAAACAAAAACAGTGGCTAAGTACTGTAGCTCCTTGGAATCTCGGTAGCACTCCCTTTTCTTGACCTCACTGACAAACTCGGGTTCGAAAGTTTTAATTTTGTCGCTTGAAGTTAGGTCCATCAACCATCCATTCCCATCAACCATCCATTCGTTCTCACGGATTTTGCAAATCATGCCTCACATTTGTTCAGGTCACCTATCTCTCCATATGTTTTGATGATCTGTGCATTTCGATCATAACTTTAATAAGTGTGTTCTGTTTTTTGAAAACATTCAGCGGATAACTCACCAAAGACTATTTGTCTCAACACATCATAAAGACCAGTGGGGCATGGCAGAAAGATATGTTAAATCTCTTCAAATTTGGAAATGACGCGCATCCAATGCAACAGATGTTTTGCATTCATTTTTTCAAGCGGCTTGGCCCCCAAAAAAATATTTTCTGGTCATATGGAAGGGGGGGTCAAGGCAAGGCATTTTATAGTTTACAGCCTTTCAGCTGCCCATTTCTGGTCCGCCCACTGGTCAAGGCGTGTCATTTTATAGCCAGTTATAATTTTCCTATGAGTTTTCAAAACCTATCCACCTACCCCCTCAGTGACCCCAATTCCTGGCTAGAAAATCACCTGCAAGACCCCCCCCCCCGAAAAGGAACCAAGATAGGTATGGTGCAATCCCTTGTCGAAAGGTGTTTCTCCCTGGAACAGACTTGACCCCGAAGACTCCTGATCTTCTTTTCTCCCGCTAGGCCAAGGACCTCTGAGCATCCTGCGGCTGAGCAACGGTCTGGGGGAAACCTTGGCTTCAGTGCAGGTGGCGGCTTCCAGTGTGGTGGTGCCTCCCCAGGACCAACTGATTCGATGGATTCGATGGATTTGGGGTTTGTTTCTTGGACATTTCCAAGGCCCTCTCAGGCGAAGCAAATGCATCGAAGCATTTTGGCCATTGGAGGATCTAAATCCACAGTGCCCGAGCTCTTTCTTGCTGCTGATTGCATCGACGGACTGGACCTTGCCACTTGAGCTCCAAAGTGACATTATCGACGGTGCAAGTTGGATGAAGACACCGTCCATGAGTCAACATAATCAACGGCGTCGAGTTCTTGTGACCTATTTTGATCCTATTTTGATGTCGATGTTTCTATTTTGGATGCTGGCAGCCGCTTTCCCGGCTTCCCCGTTTTACCTCTGCCAGAGCAAGGCACAGTGCCACGGTGATGGACGGGCACCTGGAAGTGAAGCGCCTGGCCATGCTGTCGCCCGCAGAGGAAGTGGAGGTCTGGGCGGTGTCCGAAGGCGCGACTTTACAAATGGCCACAAGCAGATCCAGAAAATGGATGAAAACGGAACATTTATGAAAATCATTGAACATCTAGCATGGATTGATATCAGGATCATTGTGAAGTCTCAATGATATCAATGGCATATTATGATGGTATATTATGATGTTCATGAAGTGATAATTATATGTACTGTATTGTACTGTAGTTATGCTATATGATCATAGTTATGTGGCATGCTGTTCGCCGCTCAGGCTCTGTGGCCTTTGAATCGCATGGAAGCTTCTGGTTGCTGGATTGGCAGCCCCGGCAGCTGCATGCGCTACCGTTGCCCGGACTCATGAAGTCTTCAGATGTCTTCAGAATTCATCCGAATAGCGAGGCGAGATGAGACATACAAAGAATCATCATGAACCATCATGAATCATCATGATGTGTTATATATATATAGCATATATATATAGAGCATATATATATATAGTTTATCAGGATGCATCTGAACCCCAAAAAGTCATCGACAAGAGCTCTCTGCAGAATTGATGGACGGAGCTTCTTTCGGCCTCAGGCCGGAGTGGCGTCCCGTGGCCATGAGGAACGGCCTGCTGATCTTGGAACGGGGCAGCTGCGAGTTGCTGCTTCCACGCTGCAAATTTCCAACATTGTCCAGCATAACCATTGCATAATCATGGCATAATGACATAATCCCGCTTGAGCTGAAAAGAATTGAAAAGACACTCGAAGTCAGTGTCAGAGTCCACCTTTGTTCTTTGTCATGAATGAATGCCGTGAAACAATGTAAACGAGTTGGCAGCATGATGCATGATGGAATGGGTGTCATAAGCACATCAACAATTATTTAAAGAGCAGTCTTTCCTTTTTTGTAACACTTTTTCCACGTTTCTGGTGACAACTGAGGTTTCTGGAGCCAGATTGAGCCATCTTTGATGGAACTCCACTGTGATAGTTCTTTCGACTGTGCTCATGAAATTGCGGCTCACTCTGCCTCAAGAAATGCTCAACAAAACAATAGACGTCAAGAGCACTGGAAAAAAAACGCATGGTTTGCATTAGTTTGCAGTGAATTTCACGAGCGCAGCGTGGCCAAAGATTCGCACGGGTGTGCCCTGTGCTGCCAGTCTCGCCTGTGGGGGTTTCACAGGTGGAGAGCAGTTGAAAACATTGCGGCAAAGGAAAGGGAGAACCCCGTACCCGGTAGCTCGAGTTCAGTCCAAGTGGGCGGTCTACAAGTTGGTAGTCGCGTAGTATACTTGGATGTACTTGGCATATCTCTGCGTTTTGGGATTGTGGTTTCTTTACGTTTCTTTCACTGTCCCCAACATTCCCCAACCACTTTTTGGTGCGAGGATGCTGCCAGCAGCAGAACTGTGCCCTGAGAAGCCCGCAGCGCCGACGCAGATGAGCCCCTGGCATCCCCCGGAGAGAGCCTTGGCAAGTCGCCATTCGGGTGCCAGGGGCTCAGTGGGGAGTCAGGCTCAGCAGGCTCGGCTCTATACTCAGCTTATCTCAGCTTATCTCAGCTTCATAGGCTTCATACTCCATGTATCTCCACGTGATGCCAGTTTTCTGTTCCCCAAGATGTCCCAGCACGAAAAGAGATATATATTTCAGTCTTGCGGTAAGACAAGATGTGGGATGTGAGATGAGATGAGATGAGATGAGTTCGAGGAGGTGATGCCCAACTGCCTGGTTTGGGCACTGCTAGGGATGCAATTCGGTCCATTGACAAGTGAGGTGCCAGGCAAGCATCAGTGGTTTTCCTGATCTTGGCCAAATATTAATTTGTTCGGGACTTGGTGGTCGTATGGCACACTGGAAGATATGGAAGAGTAATGAAGAGTGATGAAGAGTGATACAAAGGGCACACACAAGCATGCATCAACATAATATCAACATGGCTGCCCATCTGACCTGTAATTCCACCACGTGAAGCTAACATGTCGGGTACTCGTACCCTGCAACGACCACCATACTGATCTTTTGAGTATTGACCCGTGCTTCAACAATCTTCCGCATCCCATGCATCAATGATCCATTGATGTTCCATAGTAAATTCGACCGGTATTCCAGCCACATGTTAATTTTTCCATGATTTTCCATTAATATTCACCATTACCAATAATGGATCTTTTTACAAGATGATCTACTATGTCTATTTGGCTTTTCCTCATTTTTTGCTTGATCCATGTAGATGTTCCAAGGCGCAGGTCCGGCTCATTTCCCGCATCTTAGCACCGCCCGAGTGCTGTGCGTGGACACCAAGGCGTCGGATTTAGTTCGAAATTTGGGAACCAACTAAATCAACACTACCGGGATAAACCAAGATGTTACCAGGATGTTACGAGGATGTCATAGATTCATGATGTTGATTTGTGACGATGGATGATCATTTAAAATCATTAAAAAACCATCTATGTTGTGATATTTTGCCTGCGGCTCGTCTGTGTGATGCAATGCAATGATACCACATGCTGCCAGGTCGCAAGAAGTGAAGATTTACAGTGGAGGACTCTGGAGGCAGGACTGGCAAGGGTGAAATCGGGTAAAGTCTGCAGTGAAGTCTGCAGTCATTCTGGCAAATGCAGAGACTTGCCGGGTGCAAGTGCACTGCAAGTGACTGCAAGTGACTGCAAGTGACTGCAAGTGCAGACGCACACACAGAGAGAGAGAGAGAGAGAGAGGGAGAGAAGCGTAGCATATCATGAAGAGAGAGAGAGAGAGTATTTTTTTGGGGTATATCACTCACAGTTTTCTGCCAGCTGAGGGCATCCAGAAGTTTCGACCGAGGCTCCTGGAAGACTGGCGACCGCTGGACCCCAGAGGAGAGTCATGAGTCACGAGTCAGATGGGGTAAGATATGGTAAGATGGGACAAGGATGGACCACCTGGGACAAAATCGGATGATCGTTCCATTTTGTCATAATTATTAATTTATGTCATAATATGTCATAATTCTGTTCCATTTATGTTCCATTCATGTTCCATCTGAGGAGCGCGCGCAAATCTTCAGCGCCTTTGCTGTTCACCGTCGGCCATGCGATTGTTGTTGGCCAGTGCCATGGCCTGGGATTACGTGAATTTGAGCCACCTGGCCGCGACAGCTGGGTCACCTAAACCTGTCTATTGACATGGAGATGTCACAAGCCATGAGGTGCTCCCTTGTTGGTTCATCGGTTTCGGATGGTTTTGGGATCCCCTGGTAGTCACTGACGGTTGTATCATGTTGTATCTGAAAAGCTCAGATGGAAAGCCCCCGAGGCGACATGCTCCAGCTGAAGCAATGTGCTTGGCTCAGGCCCTTGCATTGTGCGGTCATCCGGAATTCAATGGAATTCATATGCAAACTGGACGTGCCCAAGGTCTTTTGTTCCTGCCTATGGCCAAATAGACGTGCAAACTATGTGACTTGCCAAGCATCTGAGTGCAGAACCATGCTAAAACCATCTAAAGCCTTCTAAACCTGTGCTTTGGACAGATGTCAGCCGCCTTGCTGACATGGGGTTAACCAATGTTGACGAGGCCAGGATCACCCCTACGAAGTTCTACGATCCTACCCTGCAAGGGGGGGAAGATGCGACCTACTCTGGGCCCCGCGCCCTAGCAGTCGATGATTTCAGCATTGTTCTTGAATGTTTCCTGTTCTTGAGGATGTCGGAATATGTTGGATGACGAATCTTGCTGCCTTGAAATGTAATGAAATGTGATGAAATGTGAAGAAATTTTGTGACTACTTGGCCTTGTTCTAGCCATATCGCAACAGGAGATCCCGATTCATAATTCTCGATTCATTATTTATGATATAGTATTTCTTGATCCGTTTTCAGAAAACATCGCACTTTAGTATGCGTTAGTACACTCTATCCAATAGTATCGAGCTTCCATAAATATTCACGCGCTGGATCAACGAGGCGAACGATGGCATGGTTTCGATTGGTTTCGTGGCAGTCGTCCAGGTGGATGGCTCCGCACCGCCGGGCAGGGCCTTGCGCGCAGCTCTGGACAGCTACGTGACACGCCAGACGCCCAGGACGGAACCCATTGTGGGGAGAAGGATGGAGAAATATGGAGAAGCGAGCTCCATGAAAAAAACATGAAACCACCAAGTAACATCCAAGTAACATCCACACCAATTGGTACGGTAAAGTGGTAAAGTCAATTAAAGGTTTCATTATGTTTTAACATGTTTTCACTATTTTAATTATCACTGTATCACCCCTCCCCTAGCCCTAGCCCAAGCCCAATAAAAAGCCAATGGGTGCCGCAGAGGTGCAGGCCAGGATGCCAAGAGCTTTGCAGCGCGGCGGCAAAGCTTTGGGAATCTTAAGGAGCTGAGGGTGTCGGTGAGTGGCAAGAGGATGTGGGTGGTACTTGGCGATATGTTTACCATATGTCTGTAATATGTTTACTACTATTGTTTACCAGACTCCTCTGGTCTCAAAGAACTTGGTCGATACCTGGTATCCTTCTGGTAGGATTGTGCGGTTGAGCAGCCAAGTTTTTGTTGTTTTTCCATGTTTTTCCTTTGCCTGAGTTGCCATGAGTGACTCTGTTGTTTGGTCCCTGAGTCCACTGATTCCACTGTTTTCGCGACGTTTTCAAAATTTCGGGTGATGATCGACATGTCTGAAATGTCGCCTTTCATGCCTTTGATGCGCCACCACCTGCAGGCCAAGGCATGGCGTTCGGCGGAAGGGGCGCTGCCGCAGCGGTGGCACCGGCTTTTGGCGCAGCGCGGTGTGGAAGGGACGCTGGAGCATGCTGGAGCTGATGGAGCTGATGGAGCGATTGGCAGTACCAGTGGTTACCAGTGCAAAGGAGATCGAAGAGATACGCTCTGGTGATGGGAAACGACTGGACATGATTTGATGACAGACCTGATAGAAACAGAAAGCAAGAATGAATAACAGATGTGCTACATGGAACTAAATGGTGCTAGTGGCACTAACAGCCAATTTTAGAGTGATTAGATTACCATTCCTTGAGATTCCTTGGCTAGTCTGCCCCATAGCGGTCTGCAGGACACTTGCGCCCGTGGTGGCCATGCGCGTTGGGTGCGGCTAAAACGATGAAATCTACGACTTTGAAGGCGAGATTTCCATCATTGACGCTGACACATGTAGCATCATGTAGCCCTGCAGCCTGGCAGGACAGCTGTTCACAGATCTTGTGGACTGCCGTGCACATGGGTTTGAGCGTCAACAATGCACATAGCTATCATAGCTAATCTCCTGCTCCGTATGACTACTGTATGATAGGGGTCCTTTGGAATTTGACCAAGGAAATAACTTCTTCGAAAGTTCAATCTCCTTCCTGCGACATCGGGTCACGGTCGCGTCAAGTCGTCAGCGAATCAGGTGATGCCACAACTGCATGACCGAGAGTTCTTCGACTTTTCGCCAGAGCTGCCTCTGCGGCCAGAAGCGCAGAAAAGAGCAAAGGGTGTTGGATATGTTGGGGAAAGGGGAGCACATAGCTGCCCCATTTGGAACATGTTTCAACTGTCTGCAATGTGAAACTATAGTGATCAAACTTGCCACCTCCCAACCGGAAAAAAAGAAGCAATATATTTTTTTTGCGCCAGGCTGAGCCGTACGGGCCCCAGCATGACCAGAGGATGTTTGAGTGTTGCGTTGAAAAGAAGCCGCTGCTTTTTGACACCATGATACACCTCGATGAAAGAGGACCAAGTTGAGTGGATTGGAAGCTTTGCTCGCTGAAGGCAACCTCTTGTACCGGCATTGCCTACGGTGGCTCTGCCATGTTTCATTTGCGGCTCTGCTGGGGGTTCGGCTGTGTTGAACACTTTGGAGAATGGAAACTGAGGTGGAATTACATTAAATCAGGTTTAACATTTTTAATGAATATAATAATATGATTCAATATGTGCAATGTGTTGACCATTTTCGCAAGAAATTCACGGAACCATGGCTAGTTGGAGATCATTTGTTTCCATCTGTGTCAAAATGTGTCAAATCCAGCATCGGAATACATCGGAATACATGGGATACAGACCGGCAGGTGCCGGTGAAGACCGAGGGCTCAGTGAGACGCTTGGTGAAGGCGACGGATGACCGACGACGACCCTGTCGGAGCGTTGTGCCACAGTAGCCACAGTAGCCACAGTAGCCACATGTAACATACTTATTAGCATCAATACATCAATTAACATCAATTAACATCACATGTAGCGACTTTTCTGGAACGGTTCCGACGGTTCCACAGACCAGGCAGAGGTGGTGGACGTGGAAGATGTGAAGCACTTAGAATACTTTAATGATCTTTTATGATCATTTATGCGATTTATGTACTTTTGGAAATTCTGGAAGCTGCTGGCCTTAAATCTTTCCAGATACAAAGTGATGCGGACGATTTGGTGAAGTCTTTGCATTTGTGTCTTTCTGGGTTGCCTCAGAACAAGGACAATGGGCTCCCGCCGGCACCTTTTCCAGTCGCATGCTCACGGTGTAGTGATGCATCGACCTCCATTTTATCATGTTGCCATTCGAAAAGAGCTGTGGTGGAAAACATCCCTGATCTCAAATAGTTGGTGTGTCTATTGCGTGCAATCTGTCCACGAGCTGTCCAAAGCACATGTTGCCAAGCACACCCACCCCATGGCACCCCTGCCCCTGCGACCATGTTTTGGGGTCAGGTGAGACACAAGCGGACAAAGACGGAGGCTCGGAAGTTCTTGAGAGTCTAGTGATGTCTAGTGTAGTTTTTCCATGTTTTTCCCATATGCCAGGTTTTTTGGAAGTCCTTGTGACCGGGACATGCCGGGACTGTGCGAATATGTGTGAACTTTTCAACTCAGCGCGTGGGGTCAGGCTGGCATAGGGGATCAACCTCCAGCAAAACGTGTGGGAACCCAACTGGAGTCTTGTGACCATGTGATGGCAACCCACTTGGCATTTGGAATCTCAGCATTTGCCTCCTGGATCAATGAAGAAACGCAACATGAGTTGTTTTTTCTGGGCGTGAGATCTGAGATCCTGAGGAAAGATGGAGGACGATGACGAGTGACGCTGCAGCATTTGGAGGATTTGTGATAAACAAACATGGCCATGGAAAATGCCCAAACCAAACCCTTGATGCATTTGTAGATGTGAGATGCGGTTACCTATTTCGCATAGACTGGTTTTCGACTGAGATTGTCGTGGATGTGTTCAGTGCAAAATCATCCCATATCAGCACATACCAGCCATGAGGTCAGATGATGGGCAGCCCCACCGGCTGCCACCTGGCTTTGGTGCCATTCCAGAGGACGTAGCCAACCAACGCTCATACTGTTTCTAACCCAACAATTACGTATATTACGTCATCCTCTTTCTGAACAATGCCAGAAGACGCAAACTTCCAAAACGTAGTAACTGCCATGGAATGAACATAGATCCCAAACCGAGAGCAATTGTAGCGCAATTAAGTAAGTTTTGTGACTAGCTTGGCTCAATTGTAGTGTGACCCTCGCTCCTCCTGAGCCAATGGCAGTGGCCTTCACTTTAGCGTCCTGGCCAGCACCAGCACCCAGCGATGCCCCGACCCTCCGTTCCCGCGCCCCGTTTGGGGGCAGCTCCTGGGCAAGTGGAAGTGGCGTGAGTGGCGTGAGTGGCGTGGCGCTGCTGGGCTTTGCCGCGGCGCTGGGCAGCGTGGCCAAAGTGACCAAAGTGGCGCGACGGGCGACGCCTTCGACGCCTGCAACGCCTTCGACGTCCAGGAGGGAAGTGCTACGCCTGGGCGGTGCAGGGGCTGCGAGTGCCGTGATGCCGCAGGTGGCCTTGGCCAAGACGAAGCAGGAGTGGAACATACTGGAACCATCGCTAAAGATCCGCTGCTCCGGACAAAATGTCAATGAGCAACTGACGCACCCATAATATCCCACAAGTACTTGTGACTTTTGTGCACACACATGCATGTTACATGCCCACATTGGGACCTCCACTGCCTCCACTTGTTTGATTTTTTTAATTGACTGCGAGATTCAACTCATGTAGGGCCCAGACACACAACGGCACCAAAAGATCCAAAAGGTTGTGTGGATTTGCGCCGTTTTTTCCACTGTTTTGGCCGCCGACCTTCTAAACCTGGTGCAGTTGTGGACGTGACAGGAGGCCGTCGACGAGCTCAAGTCGTACGGCATGGCCGACATCGTGCCCAGTGAGGATCCGCCATCAGGTTGGCAGTGGGTGGTCGAAGGTATTGGCCTTACCCAGGACGATTTGGGATCAGGATGGAGAGAATAAAATGAACAAAGGGCAGGGCATCTCACTTGAATCATCTTAAATCATTGGCTATCAGCTCATTTGGGCTCATTTGGGCTCATATTGGCCCTAAACTGTCCAATGGTGTCATGCTTGGTCTATTTTGAAGCTTGTCATGAGAGCACTAGTTCTTTCCCCTTTTTTGTCCTTAACAACCTTTTCACTCCCCAGGACGCATACATGAACAACCAGAAATTCTTGACTTCCGAGCCCACCATTACGCGCTTCTTGGCACCACCTTTCTGGAACGTTGCTACTCCGAGAATCGACTACAACGGCGCTTCCGGAACCATTCAGATCAACAACTATGGCAAGGGTTTCTTGATACATCTTGATACGGAGAGCCCGGAGAGCTCTATTTCTGGCTGGGAAGTGTTTGAGAACTGACCAACGTTGCTATCACACCCTGTAAACATGTGTAACAACATGCAACCCACATGCTACTGCCAGGGCCTTAAGTTTAAGGTGGGTTAGTGGGTTACTTAGAGTGTCGTCTTGGTCTCTTATGAAGTGTGGCAATTGCAGTTATGTGAAGCTATGATGAGCTATGTGCCATGGGTTTGGCCATGGGTTTGGCCTACCCTGATGCCAGGTGACTCAGCCACCATCTTCATTGACACCGAGTTCAAGGGCAATTTGAGCGACATGAAGAATGCTGACTACAAAAAGACCTTCTATCGTGCTTTGACCTTGAAAGGCTCCGGATCTTTGCAAGGTTTGTCCATCGGCAAAGTCACAGACTTGGAGGGTGCGCCAGGATACAAGCTGGTTGCTGGGCTACATGACCCAGCAAACTTCTGTTATATTCATATTCTTATTATTTCTTATTCTTCTTTTGCAAGGTATAATGTTATCCGAGATTGATTATGGTTCTATATGACTTCTGGTTGGCGTTGGTCTAATCTGTTGTTGTTTGTGTTCTTCGAGAGATGGATAGTTTCAAGATGTTTTAAAGAGTTTTGGAGAGCCAAGGTGGAGTTGACCTGGACTTTATTCACCGGAGCAGGGTTTGAGATCGACCGAGATGGCTTTGCAGTGATGACACAGCTGACCCCTGGAGGACCTTTGCAAATCCTGTGGGGTGGTGTCGTGTCTACACGCTTCAAGGAGATGAAGGACACCTTGCTGCAGATTGTGAAGAGCTTCCGATGTGCCAAGGTCCCACAGGGTATCAAGATCGACATGAAAAAAGAGTACAAAGATTTCAGCACCAACTTCAGAGAGGAACGATAAATCGACATAAATCGACGATAAGATGTGACAGCTATATGATTTCTGCTGCTTTGCAGCAACCATCTTTCATCATCTTTCAATGCATGTAGAGAACAATTTTCGCTTTTCGAGTTGGCAACCCTTGCCACTGCGTCTGGAAAAATGTTTGCATGAAGTGTTGCATTGCTATCATTGCTTTGGTGGCGGGTTGGGACTCAGTAGGAGTGCAGCCACTCTTTGCCACCTTGGAGAAGCTCATGCATTTAATAGCACAACGCAAACATCAGAAACAACGTGATGGCGTCTTCAAGAGCAATGGCATGTTTCTCTCTTGGCCCGTTGGCGCAGAATTGATGGGCCATGTCATCCAATGTCAGCATACATCATCCATCCAGATCCATCCAGATCCATCCAGATCCATCCTGTGTCAGTCCCTGCAGTCCCTGTTTTTCTTCCTTTCCATTGGTGCGGTGAGTGTAGGACATCGTGGAAGAGCGGCAGAGGCAGCGTGAAGAAGAGCGCATCTTACAATTAAAAGCGACGCAGCCTGGAGCCCCAGCAGTGCAGCAGGTCCGAGCAGGCATGAGCAGGCCAAAGATCGCACATATTTGGATATTTTCAAATTTGGACAGATTTGGCCATATTTGGCCTCTTGAAGTACCATAGAAATCCATAGAATAGAATATGGACCCCATTGAAAGCCTCGATGGAATGATGACGATTACGGTTTTGAGGCCCTGCCGCTTTGGCAAGAAATGCAAGAAGCGCGACTGCCCCAATGCTCACCTGGAAGGCAACTCAGGGATGGCAGTGACTCAGTACTCAGTAGATGCTGCGTAGATGCTGCGTAGAAAGCACCAGGATCACACGTCAAACATGTCTCTCTTGGAGGAATTGGAACTGGGATGGAATTGGGTTTGTTGGGGAATATTGTAACATATTGCATTCCTGGCGCTGGCTCAAAGCTTTTCGTCCTGTTCAAAGCTTTCTGGATAGCGCCTTGGCAGCTGAAGTGGGACAACATTAACACATGACCCTTGCGTCAAGGGGCGGCATGGCTTTTCCTGGTGACACATGACATCCATTGAGGTGTGATGGCCCGATTCCTAGCCCTTTTGGGGCTCTGCGCGGCCAGATGCCGAGTATTGAACGGAGGAACCAGGTGGAACATCCGGATTTGCACATCAAGCTCGTGACCACCAATTGGTGTGGTGGGTTTGGTCGCATGATCATCAATCAAGAATATGTTTGGGATCCAGAATGACAAAAGATAACAAAAGCAAAAGCATCCCGAATCCCCAGTCGTCAACCATAAGAACGCCGGTATGCCGATGGAGAGGGGATCAAATTGGGGAGGGGTTTGTCATTGTTTCATTTGTTTCCGCATTGTGATCATTTGGCGATGAACCCAGGTAGCTGAAGAGACTTTGGATGCCCTAAACGACGACAGTTGCCTCGCAGGACCTGGGGATCTTGGGGGCCTTCTGTGGCAAAGTCCAAATTGAGAATTGAGTTGGGCTGCATTCATCTGCACCATCGCCAAATCATAGTAGCAACATGTAGCAACATGTAGCAACATGTAGCAACATGTGGCAACCCAGTGTTTCTCGTTTTCTCCTTTTTATTCAGATGTTCAGATGGATTGCGTCAACGCAGTTTTCTCCCAAGAACCCCTTTGTCGTCGGCGGATGCTCGGAAGGCGATCCTTGTGAGCTGTCTCTGCGACAGCTGCGGGGCGAGCGCATCTCGCAACTGGTGGTGGACTCAGTCAATGATCGGAAATTGACTTGAAGTTGCACATAGCTGCACTATGTGATACTGTAGCAATCTGTAGCATATATTAGCATATGCACATACAAAATCATACATGGTTCTTCACATCATGGTTCCAAGTTTGAAACCAAAACCATCCAACACCAATAACCAAAGCAGTGTGATGTTTTTTCCAACCTTGGCTTTACCAGATACCTCGCTGCCATCTGCAACGCTAAGAATGTAGACGGCCCATTGTGTGCTGCGTACGGCTGCGGGCAGTTTGTCACCTGATAGCAGAAATTGGCCACGGTTGAGGCTCCGGAGACTTTGCACAGGTACGTAGTGGTCGGTAGTGCGGGGGGGGGGCAGAGTCCGAGCAGCACCCGAGGTCCGGGGCCATCCATGCCAGTGCACTGCACAATGTGCCAAGTATGGCAACTGCTGTCTGGGAGCTCAGGAGCTGATTTCAAGGTGTTTCAAGGTGTTTCAAGGTGTGCCGTCACACCACCGCTAGAATTGCGCGAGGACCTGACTGTTTTTGACAAAATGTCCGACAACTATCCACCTCCGAAGCGGTCACACCTGGCGCTTCTGAGGCTCAGACTACAAGGACATTTGTGAAGGAACCAGCAAGAAGCTGAAGGTGCTGGATAAATCCTGGATAAATTGCATTTATTTCAAGCCTATTTATTTGATTAAGTATCCTATTCTATTTCATTTATTTTCATTTGATAGTTATTTTTAGCCGCCTTTTATTCTGCTTTACACCCTGCATCTGCGGCCTCGCTTTATTGATTTCCACGTGCAGTTTCCAGTATTTTCCAGTGATGCCTTGGAATGTTCCTGGGGTATCTCCGGGCTTGTTGACCATCCATTAGCAGGCAGAGGCGATCCCACTGTGTGCCAACTTGGGCTGCACCAGCAAGTACCAGAGCAACCAGCCCTGCCAGCCGGGGATACCTAGTCACATCTAGTCACCCAAGCGGGTGGCTTTACTGGAACCACATGTCTTGGCATTGTGGCGATGAATTTTGGGTTGGATGGGTCTGTTTATATCAGGTCTTTGGATGTCTGTGGTAGAAGGCATCCATGTTGGATGTTGGATGATCTCTTGCAGACGCCAGCCCTCTAAGGTGCACTCCGAAGTGTAGCAAGTTCGGTAACTGCTGCATGGGGCCTCATCGCTGCGGGGAGCGGGTGATTTGGATTGATCTCGGCACTCGATTATCTGGATAGGGGTTTCAAAGTGAACGCTTGCCAGCGGATGCGCAGCGACAGCATCAAACTTCTGAATACATTCAGCTGATCATGAGACCTCACTTTCACATACTTTCACCGCCCATGCCATGACGCAAATGGATGCAAATGGATGCAAACGATGACTCGAGCGCCTGAGGCTCCGACTACACGGAGGCGTGTTTGGCCGACACCGAGGTGCACCTTGTGGTTTGTGGAAGATGTGGAAGTAGATCCATGTGGAACCGATGTGGAACCGATGTGGAACCGATGTGGATTCGGAGCATGTTGGAGCCGAGGAGACAAAGATCACAACGAGCTCAGAACCGGAGGTGCCCCAGGGGATAAACTGTTTGGTTTGCAAATATATGATATATGAATATATAACATATATGATATGATATATTTATTAATTATGATATGTTATTAAATAGCAATTACATATATGTACATCACATCCAGTTTCAAGAATGAGACGTATGTGTATCTATATTTATCATGCGCCGTATTGGGCGATTCCTGTTTTTGATCGAATTCCTGTGACACAGATTTGGCGTCATTTTTTTGTGCTTTGGGGTCGTTTTTTTGAGCTTTGGTGTTGTGTTTCTGGTCTCAAATTATGGTATGCGTCTTGGTTTTGGGTGCGCGTTGTGTTTTTAGGCGAGACCAAAAAAAGACATCGAAAGTTGACCCAAGTACATATACATATACATATACATATACATATACACATACACATACATACATACATCCATGCATGCATGCATACATCCATGCATACATACATACATACATACATACATACACACATACATACATACATACACACATACATACATTCATACATTCATACATTCATACATTCATACATTCATACATACATACATACATACATTCATACATACATACATACATACATTCATACATTCATACATTCATACATTCATACATTCATACATACATACATACATACATACATATACATACATACATACATATACATACATACATATACATACATATACATACATACACATACATACACATACATATACATACATATACATACATATACATACATATACATACATATACATACATACATATACACATACATACACATACATACACACATACACACACATACATACATACATACATACATACATGCATACATACATGCATACATACAGACACACAGACACACATACACACACACATATCTATATATATATACACACACACTGGGGCAATTTCGATTTGGAGATGGCCGAAACCAGAAAGGAAAACGTTTGCGCAAGATAAGGATCGCTCTTGGACCTTCATGTTTGATGGGAGGTTGAAACGACCACCGTGAGCACCACAACAGAGGACCCATTGATGTTTTGAATGGATGCAGGTGTTGTGAAGCATGCAGCCTTTGAAGCCACAGATCCACACCAAGAAATTGCTGTTTCTCATCATCATGATGTTTCTTGAACGTTCTCGAGTTGAATCAGTATCATAATTCATCAACATGCTCACCGAGTTTTGTTCATGACATTTCATGACTCATTGGTTCTGTATGGATAGCAAGCTAGCTCTTGAGGAGACATCGGTGAAATCGACCGAAGAAAAGGAAGCAGGAGCAATCGAGTCCTGCAGAGCTTGGCCAGGTCCATTCTTTGCCCTTCACGTTACCCATGCAAAATGAGGTCGTAAAAGCAGCGAAAACTTGAGAGTTCGCCACTATTGGCTCAACCTTTGCAGGAGACGATAATGCCTGGAAGGACACAGTTGACGGAGTCCTGCACATCAATGACGACTGGATCAAACAAGATACCTTAGACTCTTGGTCCCTAGTGGTTTCGTGTGCAAGCATGGCAAGCATGGCAAGCATGGCAAGCATGGCAAGCATGGCAAGCATGGCAAGCATGGCAAGCATGGCAAGCATGGCAAGCATGGCAAGCATGGCAAGCACCAGTCCACGCTCCTGTGGGATTCTTCGCCATCTTCGCCTTTGTTGGGATCATTTGGTATCCACCTGCTGGATTCCCTTGCCATCCCTTGTCGGCTCAGGATAGCAAATGTGAAACCGCCAAGCGTGGAGACGAATGCTGGGTGGCGGTGAGCTGGGCGTGAAGCTGAGATGACTTTCGCATTGATGGATGAAACTGATGAAACATAGGACATCTATGGAAAAATACGGAAAAGTAAAAACATGGGACTTCCAGCTCCGTCCTTTCAAAGTTGCAATCTGGGGCTAGTGATCTAGTGTAAGTTATTGGCAGGTTGATTCAATTGATTCAATTGTAACTGTTGCTGATTTTGCCGCAGAGGCGATGGCAGATGGAATCTACGAACCTCGGCAGGTAGAGACGAGAGGAAAGGAAAGGCATCACGGCATCACCATACCCCCAAATATCCAAGCTGTACATATATGATCATATGTATATGTATAATATATATTTATATGTCTGTATATATATATTCTAATATAACTCATACAGCGTTATAATCTGGTCAGTGGCAAGAAGGTGCAACGAAATAAAGAAACGAGAGGGAACAAAAAGAAGAGAGCATCATTCTTTCCCGATTTTTATTCCCGATTTTCTAAGTCTTGAGTTGGGCAGGGACTTCTGATAGTTTACTCATGGTATCTCAGATGCAACGTGAGGAGCACCCGGAGTGGTGGCCAGAACTGCAACCGGGCGCATCCAGTTTTGAAGAATTCCAAGCCCATCAGTTGCTTGGTCAAAATTTGCTGCAAGCTTCGACATGAGCATTGTTTCATTTATATTAGAGCAACCCGAAAAAATCGAAACCTAACATAATACCAAGATACATATAGTGATAAATTACTTTTCTTTTTTTTTGGTGGGTTATACTATATATTTTATTTTGTCACAGCAGACTTGAATAAGAGATAGAATTGCGTTGGACCAGTGGACCACAAGGTTTATATAACTATGTTTCACCATTGGCACTGGTTGCTGCCGGTTTGATGCTTGTGTTTGATTGGCAGCATGCCAGCAACCCGCTTCCGTAATCTTATATGGCATAGTGGCATATCACATCTATATTTTTCTTAGCCTATTAGCCTATCTATATATAGAATTACAATGCAATTATATATATTATATATACATATTGCAGGCACATATATAGAGTATATCTCTGTCTGCAGAGTACATGTGCATTGTATGTTCAATGATCTTCAATGCATTTGATGCTGTGTGTTTGGTTTATTTTGGTTTCAGTCATTTTTTTTATTCGCCGGGCACCGTGACGCGTGTCGATGCTCGATGCTTTGTGTGGCTTCGGCCGCCTCGGGAGACGTGATTCTCCAGCTGGATGTCGCTGAGACCTCGGCCCTGGTGGAAGCCAACAGCAGGGCGCTTCATTTGAAGCAGCGTCTTGCCACGATTGTTGGATACCCCCGGTTCCGGCAGCGACTTTTGTATCAAAACGGTGGTGAGATGCACGATGATGATTTGGTGACTGCTATGAATCTTCAGCTGGTGATCCTGAATTTCTGGCCTGCGAAATCCAAAGATGTGGAGAATTTGATTTGGGCTTGCGAGGAGAACTACCCGGAAGATCTCAATGTGTTGCTCCAGAAACCTCTGGATCCAAACATCCCGGACCGAGACGGCAGGGCTGCTCTCCATAGTGCCGCCTTTGCAGGTCATGGGCCTTGTCTCAGCTTGTTGTTGGAAGCTTCAGCTGACAAAGATGCCTGGGAGAGGGGCAGTGGCCAAACGCCTTTGCATGTGGCTGCGTTGAATGGAAAGTTGCAGGTCAGATCTGCTGTTTCATGGACAATTTGTTACAATTTGTTGTAATTTGTTCATTTTATTAAAGAAAAGTCTATGATGGTCTATGGTCACGAGATAAGAAAAGAATGCAAAAGATGGCAAAACTGTTTCATGGAATGTTGTTCTAGAATCATAATTTATAACGACAGGTTCCAAGATAGGATGCACAAAAATCATCAAAATTATCAACTACCCGTACCATCTCTTACCATGGAAGGGGCTCACTGGGCTCAACCCAACCTTTGCTTGTCGGGTCAGGTGGTGCGGCTCTTGCTGCAGGCAGGTGCGGACAAGGATAAGCTGACCCGCTCCAATGGTTGGACCCCGCTGCACTGTGCTGCCTGGAACGGTCGGTTGGACGTGGTGCGTGTCTTGCTGGAAGCCGGAGCTCGAAAAAATCCTCTGACGGAGGATGGTTTGTCACCTCTGAGATTGGCCAGTGACAATGGTCAAGAAGCCATCAAGGCCCTCTTTCTGGAATTTGGTGTTGATGCGAGATGACCCGACATCGCCTTTCTGTCATGAAGCTAACTTCGGCATACCATGAGCCTCCAGGTCAAGACATTGCCATTGCAGGATTGCATCAAGGGACATCTCCCGTCGGAGTTGGTGACATCACCATATTCGCACATCTTCGCTCCTACCTGGTGCATTGGAAGTTGACTACCGAAGCTCGCTGGGAGAGGAGTGACGCTGCGGATGAGAAGAATGCAGCTGCGAGCGAACTCTCGGTCTAGCTTTGCCCATTGCGATCCGTCTTGGATCACCAGCATGTGCGATTTGCCATCCGGCTTTGCTGAAGAGAAATCGCATGCTTCATTTCGAAAAAAAAGAGCCCTTGGTTTTTCCGTCTTGCTTTCGCCATGTTCATGTCTTATATTCTATATCATTTCGATTCATTTCGTAGATGCTGACGGTGCTGAGCACATAGAGTTGCCTTCGCTGTCAGATCTCAAAGCCCATAGTTTCAAGGAGTTTCACTTTCCGGATCATCGCAATCACAATCTGAGGCATTTGATGAACAACACACTTTGCCCACAGCCTTGCATGTTGAGGTGCGAGACAGATCCACAGGGTAAATAACATTGAAATAGATTAAATAGATTTAAATAACTCAAATAACTCAATTTTTTTCGATTGAACATTTGGCCAACTGAGTCACCACTGCCCGCTCGATGAGTTGCAAGATTCAGCGCTGACAGATCTGACAGGTACAAGCAATACTCTGTACCAACCTACCGGTCCAATCACCAGTACCCTATGAAGGGGGTGTCCTACGGAGCGTCTTCCAGGGCATGGCTTGCTGTTGAGCCGTATGCTGTGGCTGTTTTGATCTCCGACCTGAAGTTTTCAGCTCGTGAATTGATTGGTTCATATTGGTTCATCATGTTCACCGACCACCTTGACATCAGTTTGGAATCGAAGCATACAGCTCAGGGTTTGGTAAATGTCCCATTTGGGGGATTTTGAACGTCACTTTCAAGTATCTGTTGGAGATTATATCCCCAATATTTGGGTGATGTTCAATTAGGACATTTACCAACCCGTGTCGGATCCCATGTTTGAGGACCATCCTGGCAAATTCATGGGAGATTATGCCAGGTCGCCCCTGAAAAACACAGGGGTACTGCTAACAGACGACGACTTCATGACAGCACCGTGGCCTTTCATTGCACATGGTATGCACAGATGTACATTGTAGCTGATGGTGGCGCCTGGTGTCCAGGATTTCCTGCAAGCTCAGGATATCACTGGTGCCATGTGGGACAGCTGGGGGCGCGGAGATTTAGATCTGCTTAAATCCATGGGAGTCAACACGTTCCTTGGAGAAATTGGTGAGACCTGCGGAAAGGAAATGATAGGACCGATAGGAATGCAATGGAACGCAATGGAATGCACAATGATACATGGATTACATGTAATTACATTACAATTACATTACATGGGCAGCTGCCAAGGCTGAGAATGTATGGCAATGACCTGTCTCTGAGCTGCACAGAGTCAGATTTCTTCCGAACTCGGCTTAGGAATGATGAAGTACGATGAAGTTACCATAGTTACCCAGCTGCTTCTGAACCTGAACCCCTTATGACCATTTTTGGCTCGTTGGTGAGGAACTATAGCCATCGGAGCTTCTTAGATGGTGCCTGGAAGCGTGACATGGACATCATCGTGGGGCTCAGCGATTGGGGCTTCATCCAAGGGCCGGATCCCTGTGACAGGTACGCCTGTCTTGGAATGTCTTGGTTCATGGATAGATCTGGAGAGCTTCCAGCAGAATCATGGTATGGCAGCCATGACATTCGACTGGTCTGGCAGGAATGGCTATGAATGCTTCTCGCAAGTCTACGAAGCTTACAAGAACAACCTCCTCAAGGGCTTCGCCATTAGGAGCGGACCTGGGGATGCGGAGGGGATAGTATGGATAGTCAGGTCCTCCATGGCGAAACAAATTCCCAACACAATGACGCACAATGAAATTCACAGGAATGGATGGGATTCACATACACATAATCATAACATAACATAATAATTACATGCATACGTATGTATGTACTTACGCATAGGTCCGTCCGTACGTACGTACGTACTCACACACACATATATATAATATAATCCGTTATAATTGATATAATTAATATACATTTATATGATATGTGCATAGTCCCTCAGCGGCAGCCATTAGGGCCCGTTGCTCAGTTGCGTCCAGTGGCCAGAGGCAACCTTTTGTTGTGGTTGTGCTCAGCCATCTGGGGTTGGCAAATGAACAATGTTAGCATCCATTCGCAATATATAATTCAAACAATTCATGTACATACACGTTAACATATAATTACATAGATGTGCACACGTCGAGTAACAGTAACAGTAACACACATCGAAATGGTTTGAAAGTCTTCGTTCCAACTTATACTTCGAAATATCTCAAGTATGTTCTATGTACGTATGTTCCATGTATGTTCCACAAATCTGTCAGGAATTACACCATGTACCACCCAGCGCTGAAAGCTCTGATCATTAGCAACGAGCCAGACTTGAAGGCCTGGAGCTCTGAGATTCGACATCTAGACATATCTAACTCTGTTTGAAAGAAGCACAATGCCACAAGATGCAACAAGAGATACAATGTAGATAGTTTGACGGCCACACACTTTCCCAAAGATTTTCAGAGCTTCGCACATTTGTTTGAGCAACTGCACTCATGGAGTCAAGGTCCATCCACGGACTTCAGACTCTCGGTCGCAAAAAGGAGCCAGGTCGTTGCGAGCCGTTGAGGGCGCGTTGATGCGCCTTGCTTTTCCGCTCAACACCTCTGCCTATCTCTGCCTCTCACTGAGGTGTGCCGTGCGATGATTACTAGCCTTGATGCCATTTTGCAGGCAGAAAAGGACTGGGTTCAGGGTGGTTTCCAAAGTTGTATGTGTTGTATCGATTTTTTTTATTCTTAAGACAGTCAGATATTGAATCCGATTCTGCTAGATTGGTGGCTGTGTTTTTGTTTTCCGATGATCATCACCCGCCTGGATACACTTGGGAAGTTGGGCCTGGACCTACATTACAAACAGGTTTCAAACTTGGGTGCTGTGTCGGTCGTGTATCTTTGTGTAGGACCTAAACATCACAGAGAACCTTTGCAGCATTGGTGGGGCATAGTAAGGCCCAGTAAGGCGCAGTGGGGAAGATGCACCACTTGGGGCTGGAGATCCTGCTTACTCCTGGATGGGCATACTGATCATACTGGATGTCGAGAAAAACAATGCCAGGGATGTGATCATCACTCGTTGGTTCCGGATACGCTGAACTCATGTGACATATTTTGACATATTTTGACATGTTGAGAGTCTGTTGACATGTGATTTTCTGAGAAGTTGGCCCAGGAACCCCATCGCTCTGACTGTGACTTTCTCCTTTGCTGCCTTCGGTAGGAATCCGCCTGGGACACTTGACAGCACTTCCTTTGCTATGTCGGATCTATATCACGACTAGACTATATCGCGATTATACTATATATATATATAACTTAATATTCCATAATATTCCAACATATTTCATATGATACTATGTCACAATGTACACATCAGATCACGCCGGTTGCCAAGAGCATCGGAGAGCAGAAGTACTCGGGCGCCAGTCGCTAGACGGCGCCATCCTTTCAGATGTCAGATATTGGGTTTGATCCGAAGCACCATTGCAAGGCTGGGGCAAATGCAGGAACTCTACGCATGCCTGCAGCACCCTGAAGCACCGCCCACTTACTATCGCCCGAGTCTTGTCAAAGTTGAATTTTTCAGTTAGAAATCTGCAAGCACTGTGCTGCACGCATGCAGGAGGGAGTGCCTTTGGCTTTCATCCACCGTTGAGCTCTAGATGAATCATTCATATCATTTCAAATATCATAATTTAAAGTTCTTATCATTAATTTATCAATATTTAAATTTATCCTTCATCTATATCCTTATTCTGACCATGACTCTGCTCCAAGCTGGAGATGTTCCCAGAAGTTTAAAGACAAGACTCCTTTACCACGTCAGAGTCTCTCGGCCTTCTGATCCCGAATCGTGCAGTTTACCATCCAACCATCCCAGCCAGCTCTAACATGAAACCAACCTGAGAGGAACTTCCAAACAGCGGACATCCCAGGAATATCCGCGTATATTCCCCAGAGATCTGCTGGTTCCCAGGAAGAATGACGTCCTTAGTGCCTTTCGCAAGCGCTGGGTTCATAGCTTCAACACGGCGGCCCCTGGCCACGTCGTGGAGGCTTGGTGGGCCGTTGGGGGAAGGTCCCAAAGCTACCACACACGGATTTTTTTTTGACCCAGATGATGTTTTTTTCTTCGAAATATTGTTGTGATGTGATATTTTGTTGCAGCCCTAAAGTTTGATGAACTTCAGACCCTTGAACTGACCGGTAGCTGTTGTGCAGGAACTCTTTCTGGACAAGCAACTCAGTTTCATCAACGTTGATAGAGGTCATACGACAAGGGAAACCCGTGGTGGCGGGATGGCACTCAAGTCTAAGTGAACATAGTGAACCATCACTAGATACTCACAGCTACTCTTTTCAGAACAATAAAAGGTTCAGATACCTTCACCTTTTGGAAAGCGGGAACGTCGATGTGCTGTCCCATCTTCTATCAGCCTTGGCGGGTGCTCTTCATTGCCCCTCCATGTTAGCCATGTTAGCCCAGGATCCAGAAACACAGGTTTGCATGGATAATTGAACAACATTTGAACAACATTTGAACAACATTTGAACAACATTTGAACAACATTGAACAACGATAAGGACCGTTTTGCCAATTTCCCCCTGCATTTTGGCGACAGACGGAGATTGGTGGAAAAAGACACGATAAACGGTACAAGCAGAGCAGATGTCCACCATCCAAGGTACAAAAAAAGTATCTTTTGGTCAGATGAGATGAAGATCCCTTTGTTCATTGGCGAGTACCACAGCGTTCACGTTGGTGCCAAGGCCGGAGAGTGGGGCGATCAAACGCATCCACCCGGGTCTGAACAGCATTTTTTCCTCAAAGGATCCCATTTCAAATTTAAATGGTCTATGCTCTTTTCATCAGTACGATCTACTAAATCTACTGAAGCTTGATGCAATGCTGCGCAATTCTGTCAGGATGATCTACCCATTTTGGTGGAGGATGCCCTCTCAGCAACGTATCCCTTCTTCCTTGGCTACAACTTTTTTGAGCCTGGACACTCGGGGAGACTACGGAAGACTCGGTTAGGGCAATCAGCATGGCTGGTGACACTGGGGCATCACTGGGGCATCACTGGGGCATGGCTGGGGCATGACTGGGGCATGACTGGTGATACCGATGTGAATCATGTGGCTGAGCAGGTTCTCAGTGCGCTATGACAAGGGCGGCAGTGAGAAGAAGTTTGGGATGTTCGGCTACGGCAGCTTGGCATATCTCGGTAGATCTTGCCATGCCATGCTCGTTTTTTTTGCCCCCCTGGGAGAACTGAAGGCATAGACAAGGGTAGGTTCTCATGTTGAGATGGTGTAAGTGTAAGGTTTGGAAGATGGTGTCATTCTGGTGGACTCCTATCAATGAGCTTTGGACTTTACATGACTTTACATATGCAAAGATCTGAGGTGATAGCCCACTGCTGGATATGAACTACAGTGGAATGGCCGGGCCCTGTAGACGGTCCCAAATGAACAGACCGCAAGCGCGCAAGCGAGATGACTGCCCAGTCCCATCCAGTCCCGTAGCAGCCGTAGCATGATTGTCAGGTCTATACCATTTGGGATTTGGCTTGGGTCTCAGAGGCAACCTTTGCTCATCCAACCTGGCAGTTGGAAATTCCCAGAAACACGGGGAACATCTATGGATATGTTCAATATGCATCAATATGCTCCATTGCCAGGGTCAAATGGTAACCCTATGGTAACCCTTCTTAGTCTTGGTTGATTTGGTTGGACCTGGTTGGCTGGTAAGGTACCAGCGCCCGACAAGTACGGATACCCGCTGTCCATGGCCTTGAGCAATGCCTACGGCAAGGTGCTGGTCATGAATTTGGTTGATGACACAATATTTGAAACATTTTGAAACAAATGTTCCACTCATATTCCACTAATGTTCCACAAGTGAAGGCCCTTGGCCCCTTGGCCCCTTGGCAACCGTGGCTGGCATGCTCCCAAATCAGTTTGAACTGGTTTTTCTGTTGGGCGGCTTTGGTGTGAGGGCAGCAACTTACCGAAGCTTCGAAAAGCACCGTGCTTGGAAGAGACTTTGGGCGTCAGCTGAGGTGCTTTCCGGGAGCTGGGAATGGGGAGATTGAATGGGAAAGGGATGGAAAGGGTCAACGTAAAAAAAAGCTGCAGAATGCTGCTGAAGAGGTGATCCTGGTGGGTCAAAGACAGCCTTTCCCTGGTACTTTCGGTGTTTATGGTGCCTGGATGGATGTCATGACAGCTGTACTCGGAGTTAGTTCGGGTTCCCTTCGATTTCGGCAACATGGAAGAGACGCACTGAGGGAACATTTGGATACATTTGCAATGTGTATAATACAATATCAATAAACCATGATTTTGCTTGGAAAGTCACCAGATTGCTTGGCAAGGCTCGAACGCTGTCGGAAAGCTGTTTGACGTCAGTGCCGGTGGGTGAACAACGTAGATAGGCAGACATTTTTCTCGCTTGGAGCGGCTTGCAGCCTCTCATGAAATTTCTGCAGGAGCCAAAGAGCGGCTTGCAGCGTAATTATCGTAGCTCAATGTGTGGATATGTGTGAATAGTTGTATATAGCAGGGGTTGGGGCAGGGGCCACAGCTCCAGAAATGAGCTGGTTTGAGCCCTAGTCAACATGCTCATCATGAAGCATTGTGTCCAATCCCCTTCAGTGAGAAGAAAAATGGCTCCACAACTCGAAAGCTTGGATATCAGATGCATGGCCAGTTGACACTGACTGGGATTGACATGGGCGGTAGGAACCCCAAAGCAAGGTAGATAAGGGTAAGAAGGCAATTGAACATCTCAACATGAGTATCATGTGGATAGAACCCGTAGTTATAGATTTTGATAGATTTTGTCTCTGTTTGTTCACCGCCAAAATCTTGGCGACATACTGTGACATACTGCATATGTTTGACCCGCTGGAACTGATTAACACCAGGCCGCGAAATCGACTCAGAGTTGAATCCGTGTGCTTTCGGACGCCGCTGCAAGAGGCCTTATGCCTTATGCACCACACCACATTGTATCATTGTATCATGGTATCGTGTCTTTTTTAAATAGAATTTTTCAAAACTACCCACCAATGCTACCCCCGCGACGAGATTTCCAACGCAGCTAGAGCAGCATGGTTTTTGTAGCCCATTGCCTTGTTTTGAGTGTTATTGATAGGCAGGGCTGTTTCTATGACCATCCAGATGGTCGGCTCATCGATGCTGTCCTTCCGGCTTTGTTACGATGTTTCATCATTTGATAGCTGTTTTGGTAGGCCCAGTTGTTGCAGTGGTGTATTTTACCTGAACCATCCTGAACCAACATCCACATCAAATGCAAACTGATCTGATAAGATTCCGGCCATCGGGAGATGAGATAAGTGGAGGCTGTGGAGGACTCAACTCGAGCACAGAGCTGTGCGTGTCATGGCAGGACCCTACCAAGGGAATGTGTAAATTCGGCGTCCAGTGTGCCAGGGGGGCTCAGCCGAAACTTTTTGGATCTTTTTGGCATATATTTTTTGACATATTTGACATATTCATGATTATATTCGATATTATTCGTGCATGTTCGATCTGGAAGCGGTAGCAGATTCATTCGAGTCATTCTAGTCACTAGTCTGGTAACTTCAGACGAATTTCAGACGGCCCACCAGTTCCAAATCTTTTGCCAGTCCTCCCGTTGACTTCTTGATGCAAGATGTGCGCTTGAAGATGGTTGAAGCGGCAATAGCAATTGCTCGACTTATGCTCACTCCCTGCATCCCCTAGCTCCATGTGTACAGCGCATGGACAGCATATGGACTTGTGAAGTGCGCTTAAAAAGCCGTGTTGTCAATGGCTACGCTCCCGAGCATCGGCGTCATTGGTGTTGGCACCATCGCCTCTGCAACCATCAGAGGCGCATTTTGTGGAGCCGCGGATGTTGGGAACGCTGTGATCCACAGTGACGTATTAGTCGTATTAGTATATATCAGTCATATTTAGTCATATTTAGTCATATTTAGTCATATTTAGTCATATTTAGTCATGTTAGTGACACGTTGGGAACGCTTATGGGCCTTGATAAGTTGTGCTAAGATGTGCTAAGTGCATAGGCCTCTGAACCAATGCCGCAAACTTCTGAAAGTGTTCGAAGACACTCTGAAACGTTGTGCTGCAGAAGGGTTTCTGATGGTATCTGAATGTATTTGATGGTTTCTGGATGTTTCTGGATGTTTCTGGCATTTTCAATCTTTTCATATCTTTTCATGCATGTTTTGGCTCTTTCACATTCTTTCACGATGTTTCAGGGCGGTCTCTGTCGATCTCCTATGCCAGGGCTCTGCAGCAGTGTCACATGCTCAGTGGTGCTGTCGCCGCGGAATGCGGAGAAAGCGCAGCAGCTTCGAGATGAATTTCCGGAAGTCGTTCGAGTCGCCAACAGCAGCATGACCAGAAGACTCAAACTCAGGACCAAACAGCATAGTGCTAAGCAATCCTATGCCGTTATGCCAAAGGTAATATCAATGGATCATCTAACCAAACAGTTTGCCTTGACATGTTCCATCATTTTCTCCCATGGTCCACTCTTTTTTTTTGGTGCTTCGGGGAACCTAAATTATATATAGGGCTGCGAACCAGAATGCTTCTCGCCTGTGTGGAATGGTTTTCTATGATGGCTTCCTGGTCCTTATATGAGCCTATTTTCCTTGAACACGTGATAACATGATGACATGTAAACCTTTAAACTGAGGGAGAGAGATGAGTCTGACATCTTTTTTTACTTCTTCAATTTGGAACTCTCCGCCGTAGTATTCGTTAAATTCATCAGGAATGAGATTCCAAGATGTTCCAAGATGTTCCAAGGCAACCAGGAAGTTGTCGACTCCTGCGACTGTATTGTGGTGGCTGTGCTACCTTCTCAAGCCTCCATATTGTCCCAGCTGAGCTTTCCGAAGGATGTGGAAGTCGTGTCGCTGATGGCTGGGCTTTACCCTCAGCAGCTGCGTGAGCTATGCGGCGACATTCCAATTTCGGTGGTCATCCCGTCTCGTGGCAAAACTGGGAAAAGCCCGGGATTTTGCGGTGGATTTCTTTTGTTTCATCAGGTCGCAAGGAAGTTAACTTAACCGTGTAGATCCGTGCAGAGTGTACAGGTCTTGCAATGCATCGATGTGGCAGCGCATACAGAATTAACATGAGGGCCTCATGGACTGACGCGTTGCCAGTCCTCCGACAACGCGTGCCGGCTCTTGCAGAGCAGCTTACCGCCATCCTTTCTACCGCTGCTGCCTCCGGGACAACGTGCCTCCACGAAGCAGCCGCGTGCGGGACACATCTCGATGCCCAAGGCTGGACTGCGCGACCTCCCTGGGACATCCTTCTCTCTGGTCCCCGCGCCCCGCCGCCCCTCGACGAAGCAGAGCCCGGCCTCTTTCGGCACGGCTGGCAACAACCCGCAGCGCTCGTCCTTCATACCGTACACAGAGCGCGCGAAGTGATGCCTCCCCTCCCGGAAGCTGAGCAAGCTCTCCTCCGCTCCCAGTCGGGGCCCCACGCTGCAGCATGGCTCACTGCCATCCCGACGGGTCCCGGACGACCTTGTCTCCCGAAGAAATGCAGGTGGCCTTGCGACGCCGCCTCCGCCTCCCCTTGCCCCTAGCCTCGCGCCACTGCGGCGGCGAAAGGGGGTATGGTTGCGGCGCCCCCTTGGACCCCTTTGGGGACCACGCAACCGCTTGCCATCGCACCGGCCTGCTGGCCCGCCGTGCGAAACTCGTCGAGCTGGCCTGGCTCCGGGTAGCGCGTGAAGCGGTCGGGGCTGAAGGCCACGTCATCGCCCAGCCACTCCTGGGGGATACGAACATACCAGGCGTGTCTTGCTCCGATCAACGCCGATTGGACATCATCATCTATGGGGCCGACCCCCACGGGGTGGCGCTCTGCGGGGACGCCACCCTGGTCGCGCCTTTGAATCGGCGCGGGCAGCCTACTCACGGCTCTGCCACCCGGGACGGCGCGGCCCTGGAGGCCGCCGAGCGTCGCAAGCACCGGGCTTACCCGGAATTTCGGCGTGTGGGGCCACAACGCCTCCTTGTCCTCGGCGCCGAAACGGGGGGGCGATGGAGCCGCGACTCCTTCTCCCTCATGCGCATCTTGCTGACTGCCCGATCGCGCCGCACGCCGTCCCTAGTGCGCCGGGCCATGTGCTCTGGGTGGCAGCGGCGCTGGTGGGCGCTCCTCGCCTGTGCGGTGCAGCGTGCCGTGGCGATGAGCGCCACCTCGGCGCCATGGGCTTCCACGCCCCCTACGCCTGCCACACCCCCTTGCCCCCTGGCCATCCTCTCTCTGGCTGACTTCGCGGGCCCCAGCCGCCTCGGCTTCCCTGCGTAGCGCGGCCCCTTCCTTCGGACGCGGGACTTGAACTCTGCAGCTAAAAAAGTGCGCGGAAAAAAAAATAACACCAGCAGTTGGGGCTGCATTGCATTTCTCCATCACGTTAGGTATCCGTCGATAGCACGGCGAGAGGGAGCCGCATTGCTGCTTCAGCCAAGTCCTGTCGCACTCGCCATGTTCGAGAGCTTGGGGAGATGTGTAGCAGTGGAAGATGAGGAGAAGTTCAGGTACTTAGCCTGTGCTGCTCGGACTTGTCGTGTCAAACGGATCCATAGGAATCAATAAACATCCATAGGATGTGGTGGATAGGATGCGACTTTTGGATACTTTCGGGGCATCCTCAATGTTTGGAACATCCCAGTGAACACACACACACACACCCGTTGAGGCCTCTGGACTCATGGGAAACCTCTACAAGCAGCGGCTCACAGTGCAAAAATGGTTGGAGCCTGGAACTTACGCACTTGATCCGCTTGATCCAAAATGTCATAGATAATTACTGTACAGATATGTACAGATTACATACACTCATTTTTTGACATCCTTTTGCCGTAATGCTCGATCACAATCGATGTGATCGTCTGAGACTACTTTGATTCTGCCAGGTCCAATGGTGTTGACGGCAATATCAGTGCGGCATGGACCGGGGCCAGCTTCGCTGCATTCGCTGCAGATAGTGCAGATGCAAAGGAGGACACCTTCCGCCAGCTGTTGGAAGAACAAACCCCTGGCGGTCTCAATGAAAAGGTGCCGCTGCAGTTGAACCATCAAGACACATCAAGCAACATCACGACACAGATTCATTTTGCCGAAAGCGTTTCATCAAGGCATCACCGGGTTCAGGGTTCACTATGGTGCACTTAATTATTCTGTTCATTCTGTTCATTTTTGAGGATCCCCATTTGGTGCCCCTGGTTGAGTTCCCATACCCTCACCCCAAAATTCAGTCAAAGTAATTTCCAGATATGTCAGTTCACAAGTTTTATCCAGTGGGAACTTTGGGGTCAGAGCATCAATTTCATCCAAGTGCCCATCAGAAGAACATCCTTAATATTTCGGGATGCTATGTCAGTGTCAGGGCTGAAATCCCAGGGTTGAGCCCTAAAGGCCACACCACATGGGGATTTTGAGGTGTGGCAGATGTTGGACGAAGATGGCAGCAACCGCGCTTTGCGCTTTGCCCTAACTTCGGTCCATGGTCGTTTGCGACACGGTCGTTTCGATCCCCAGCTGGCGCCGGCACAACAGAGGGAGAGGGAGCAGCGACTGACCGCGGCGCCGCTAGCGTTGCTGGTGGCGTTGCTGCGATGGCCCTGGCGACCAAAAAAGTGTTGTTTGTTGCAGGTTGTTGCAGGATCTTCCAGGGCAGAGCTAAGTGCGAGGGTTGTCCGAATCTGGAGAAGACGGCTGGAAATGTATTGGAATGTGAGAAAGAGATCCGAAATGGTCTGAAATGGCGTTTTAGTATGTTATAGTGTGTATTAATGTGTTATACAACTCATGTTTTGCTCCTTGGCATAGTGGGCGGGGCAGGTAGAGCAGCGGAGCTTTAGTTTGTCATGTGAGGATTTAAGATCATGAGGCTGTTGGGTTCTTGAATGATATAGGTGGCAGTTCTGTTGTGCGTCATTTTGCACACACAGTTTCTTCTCTCTTCTCATCTCCGCATGCCGGGCTCTTCGGCATCCGGTTGTTCAAGCAGCGTTGCGCCTCTTTGGATTGGCTTGCGAGCAGTGGAAGAACATGGAAGAACTCAAGATTGGACTCAGATCCAAAGAACCAGCAACTACTTAGTATAGCCGCTTAACCTAGCAAGCGTGGCTCGACGTGAAAGGTTTCGTTCTCCCCCGTGTTTCAATGATTCTGATTGCGCCCCTTTAATTCCTTGCGTAAATAGTGGGGCGAGCCTTGAACTGATAGCTGATAGATGCTGATAGCCAAGTTGATATTTGATATTTGTTGATTGACATTAAACCCCATTAAACTGACATAGCCGACATAGCCCAGCCATGGAAGATTGGAAGCAATTCTTGCCAACGCTTTCGTCCATTGCCCACCGCTGTACCAAGCTGACGACTGACTCCTGGGATGTGTTGGATGGGTGCTTGAAGCCAGATTGGGCAGTGGCTCTGGCATCAGAATGCCTTCATCTGGAAGAAAAAGGATTACTACAACTGCATCGATTTGAGTTTGCTGCGAATGGTGATAGAGTTGAATATCAACATCCCGGCCGCAGTTTTGTAGATTTGGAGGCTCCAAAGATCAGCCCTTCTGTCGCAGCTGCAGCCCCTGGCCTGGCACATTTTGCTTCTGAAGCGGCACCGCTGTTGGCGACCCAACTTCTTCAAGAAATGCCTGGGCTGGCGCTGAAACAGCCCAGTGGGGTGCAGGTGAAGCTTCAACTGACGAAAGGTCAGGGAAGTGCCCCTTGTCACTATGACACTTCAGAGACAGCTCCACATCGGCAAGTCACCTTATTGCTGTATTTGAGTGAAGGCTATCAGGAAAATTATGGTACTGAGCTGGTCTTGCAACCCTTTCTGGGATGTCCGGTGAAAGTATCTCCAACTTTCAACCGGGGAGTGATTTTCCTCTCAGATCGAGTGCTGCACTACACATTGCCACCTACTGAAGATGGTACAACGTTTGCCCGATGGCTTTTGACAATTTGGTTGGATGGAGATCAGGTTGATAAGGCGGTGGGACAAACGCAAAGGTGGCCGCCGCTCTTGCAGAGGCTATTGGCTCCAGCCATTTATTCGGAAATGTATTTGAAGTCCTTGGAACAAAGCATGCCGCCAGGAGCAGCCTTGAAGGCCTTGAAATTGGCACAGGAAGAAGAGATTGCTTCCATTGAGTTGGACGAAAGCTTCGCGGAAATGCTGCCAGATTTGAAGGACGCCGCAGCCACCGCAGCCACCGCAGCCACCGCCACGGCAGCCATGCGAAAGACAACTTGGAAGCAAGACTCTGACGACAGATACGACAGTCCCATGTCCCCAAGGTCAATGTCCCCAAGGAGGGGTAGCTGTAAGCGTGTACACAGCGAGCCAGCGAGCACCTGGATCCAAAAGATGCAAAGGCACTGCAGGAGAAACTCCGACACCATGTACATCCATGTAACACATTGTATCACATTGTTTAATGCATATGCACCCTCGTCGCATTGCAATCATTGCATTGCTATCCGTCCTTGCTCCGCTGCCAAGGCGCGGGCTGACTGTCTCTACTCACATCCCGAAGGTGGAGAGTTGGACAGGGGTTGAAGCAACAGAAGATGTCGGAAGCATTGCGTATCATGAGTTTTCTTTCAGGTCCATATACGTCATATTCATGATATGAATTGATGTGAATTGTATGACTTATATGTCCATGCATGTTCTCATTCCAATATTGACGTGTGCGGGAACGTGTAAGGAGGCTTAGGACATCTTAGGACCTAAGAATCTGGGAGCATCTGGGAGCCACTTTTCGCAACTGAGAACTGGGGTGGGATCACCATCGCTCAATGAGGGCGTGCTGCTGTGGGACTGGAGCCGAAAGTTTGCTTCTTTTGCACGGAATCCCAGACTCCTGCCAGTGGCTGCCAGTGTGATTGCATCTTTGTAAGACTTGTAAGGATGTGGGTTATGGGCCGGCGGCAACTCCGACAATTCACGTAAATGATCCATTACACAGGCACACATGTTATATGATGTTATATGCAAATATACACGAATATGCATACATGTACACTATTTATATCAATTGTATGCCGTATGGCCTTAATTTTGTTCATTTTTATAATTGCAGGTTAGTCAGAAGTGTGAATCGTGGGCCCCTTCTAACAGCCTCAGCATTAAGGTCACCAAGATGGTCATATCGCAACGGAGTGCCCTCGAAATCCAGAAAGCTGGTGCTACGACCGATCGGCGCGCTGCTCAGTTGCCTGCTTTACAGCGCGTTTGGAACATCACCCTGCGCATTTTAAATATGCACTCGTCACAGGCCTATGAATTAGTTGTATTTATATACAAAATACCATGTTACCATGTCAGTCAGTTCCTGAATTTTCTTTAAGGCATTTCAATACTGGAAAATTGATTGGATAATCGTGGCGATTCACGCCAAGTATGCATAGCCCCGGCAATGCCCATGAGTGCATCAGCGTTCGGATCCGTTCGGTTTTCGAGCACGGCATGAAGCCAATGTTTTTGTGTTGCACGGTGTTAAATGATTTACATGCCAGGCCGCCATGCGGGCAGCGCAGGCCAAGGGGTTACACAGAGGACGAGAATTTTAACATGAAATGAACATGAAATCAATTGATGTGATGAAATATGTGAATTATATGAAATGTAAATGATGAAATGATGAAATGTGAATTATTTGCATCAGTTCTGCTTAGTCCATGCCAGCTGCATTGCCTCTCTTGCTTGGCAGGGCGAGATCAAGGCCCTCACCGCAGGTTAAGAGGCGGAGGCGAAGGCTACCCGAGGAATATGCAGAAACTGAGGGTTCCGAGTGTTGTCTAAATTGGGAGACAATGCGAGGCATGCTGGCTGGTTAGGATAGGTGGGAATGGTGATGAGGCTCAATACCAATAATAAACATTGGAAATGAGATGTTATGGAGCTTTGGTGCAAAAACCGTATGCCATTCAAATTTGGTGGATGGTTTGGATACTGTTCGAGTTGATGTGTTCAGGAATATGACCAAGCATTCGTAGTCCCAACTCCGCTGTTTGGACAGCATAGTGCCCTAGTGGTAGCATTTTGGTCCTGCAGGCTGGCACTTGCAGTTGATCGCGAGCCGGGGCTCCTCAAAAGGGAAGTGCGCGGTAAGTCGCGAAACAATGCGAAATGATGCAAAACGTGAGCAAAAATAGAAAGACAACCGAAAGAGATTGCTTACGACTAGCACGAACCCTTTTTAGAGAAATCCCATTAGCATGACAGCGACTGTCATTGCAGGACGGCGACTTAATTACTTGGTGACTTGGTGCCAACCGTAAGAGCTCGAATGACCTTGAGATTTACACCCCGCCTGGACATACATCTTCGACAACAATCTGTCAACCGTTAGGGACAGCCTGCTTCAATGACGTGCTTCTTCCATTGGCTTCGGCTTCTCTTGGCTTGTACTTTCATCTCAAACATCTTCAGTGGTGACATGTGATGATCATTTTACAAACGGGACAAATGCTTGCAGATTTTGTCAGGCCAGTCCTTGCCCAAACGACTCCTCACTAGCCTACTGGAACCCACATTCCTGGACAAGCCTTTGAGTGATTCGCTCGGGCTGCAACGGAGCCTGAACAGATATCAAAATTAAGAATCTTGGAACCATGGATCATCATGGATCATGGACCTCATGATGCCAACAGACTTTTATCTCTTGACATGCGACATGTGGCAAGAATTCATCAGATCTTGAACCTCTCAAGCCGCAGAGTAGAGAACGCAGCAATGGCACGGCGGAAACTACTGCTCTGGCTAACACCGTTGCTGCTACTGCGGCAGGCAGATTCGATCCGATTCGCCCAAACATCTGAGTATGCAGAGTACCATGAACGAAAAACAGCCAAGAATAGTGACCTTCTCTCGTTTTTGTTTGGAGATAATGAGGAAAGAAAATAGGAAAAGTATGGAAAACTGTTGATAGGGCCATCTGATAGGGCCCTTTCTGGGTCGGTCGGTCCAGGATGGCAACTTTGCCGTTCAACGACGCCTCATGAGCCGGGTTTGGATGGGGACTGGGATCACTGAGTGCCCTTGAGGTTTTCCAGAGTTTTCTGGGAGGGACTTGCTCGTGTGGTCACCTTAATTACATTTGATTTGGGCCCAAGAGTGCGGCATTTGGCAAATCCAGGAGCGAGCTGCATGTGGGCGAGAAAGTGCCAGGCGCCCTGTGCTGACACTGTATATTCGTTTGATCTTGTATGGCAACATGACAACCAATTTTAAAATACTAAAATCAAACATCAAGTTTCATGATCTTTTTGTGTTCAGCAGGACGCTCTACGGGTGCTGCGCTGTTAATTTGCTTACCTGGGAGGCGTGGTGTCCCATGTCACCAGCAACTTGGTGCTCGTGGATGTTGGCGTGGAGAAAGAGGGTCGCTGCCTTGGCGAAGTTCGCGCATGTGTTGAAATAGAAGATCTCTATTATTGATGAAGCTTGATAAACAGGGAACATCGACATTCAATCTCATGTTGAGTGACCCTTCAGTCACCGTACACATTAGCCAACTGATCCATATTGATGATCTTTGATGATATTCGATGATATGGATCCGTGCTTAGTCCATTCCGAATTCGAAGCCACACATCAGGCGTTTTGCCAAATTCCAAGATGGCGCCTGGCAGCTCCAGTGCTGAGGTGCTGCATGGTGACTCTTCTAATGTCCATATTCTTGGGGAAGGAGATAGAAAAAGAACTGATATGAACAGATAATATGTATAGCTGTATATAACTGATATAAGATTAAAATAGATTAAAGATTATTAATGAGTGGGCTTGAAAGGGTTTGAATGGGGTAGTCAGCTTCATCGATATGTTAGTTTTCCTGTTGCTTTTTTTGGGCACCGCATTTCATCAATCTGATGTGTTTGGCACTGACGCCAGGTGGCCATTGGGGAAGAGGTCGAAGTTTGGGTGTCGCAGGTGAAGAACGAGGAGAACCTGCGGCGCAGCCAAGTTCTTCTGTCCAGTGACTGAGAAGGTCTTCAGCCCCTCCGAGCCGGATGCCTTGCAGGCCATACTGCCGTCACAGGGTGGGTTCCGGGGTTGCTGTTTCTGAACTTTATATCATTTTATTGTATTTGATGTCCTTGATCGTTTGCTTTCTGTGCTGCCTGCCCCGGTGCGAAGAAATGATAATCTATGTTGATAAAGAATGACTAATTGATTCATGATTTTGGACATTCATAATGTTTGATGACTATGGAGGTTATACAATGTTGTACAATGTTATACAATGACTATCAAGCATAGCTACTCCGCTACGGCCAGGAGCTCCAGCAGTTGGACGCTGAGACCTGGCTCCGTGGCTTCGTGGTAGCCCAGCGCCCCTTCGGTCTTTTGGTCGCCGTGGCCCCCCCGAACCAGCCGGGCGTGGCACGGGGCGCGAGGGCGGTGGGGGTGGTGTACCAGAAAGGAGCACAGGAAGAGGTGGGATCTGAAGTGCCTTGGATCAATGGTGGAATATGACAATAGAATGGATCATATTATGCTTACAAATATAAATAGTAATGAGTAATAATAGTTATATGATAATTGATAATAATTATTATTGTACTTATTATAATTATATATATATGTGTGTGTATACCTCTCTCCATCTCTCCCTCTCTCTGAGTCTCTCTCTCTGTCCCGCTATATGATATACAATATTCATATAAACTGTGCCGATGTATGTGTGCGATATGGCAGGAGATTGTATTGTATACATGGATGATTAGGCTTTGAGCCGTGTTTGATGATCGGCCACTGACCTATGGACTTGGGAAGTGCAGAGAGCTATGGATTTCTGGCAGATCTCCAGGTTAAGGTTCGAATCCTAAACCTTGACCTGGAGAAGCAGAAACTCACCCTGACCATGCAGGCAGAGGCGGACTTTTTTTTGCACTGATTATGGCTCTGCTGCTGTGGTATGAACCAGTCAGTGAGAATCCCATTCCAAGGTTTGAATACGATTGAACGAATAACCAAAAAGAGGATGATGATGATGATGATGATGATGATGATGATGATGATGATGATGTATTCACAAGTGCCTATCTCCAAACGTATCTCCAAATCGATCATGCTGATGTCATCGTGGCCGACATAGGCCCCACGGCCCCGCAATGTGGCTGCAGCTATGGAGCCTTTTAAGACCCTTGCCTGTGCATGACTGGTGCCATCCGCCTTCTCTGAATTTGAATAACAATCATTGAAGCTCATGCACCTTCATGAAACCAGCAATCCGGGATAATGTGCAGGTCAAAATTAATGCAGGTCGCTTCTTATCCCCTGAGGAATTCCGGTGAGCTCCGCGGCCGTGTGCTGAGTCGTGGCAAATTTGGAGTTTTTGTGGCGCTGAGACCACCAGATGGACCGCTGGATGGGTCTGAGACGGTGGGTTTGCTCCACAAGAAGGCTGACCCGCGATCTCTGTGGACCTATGGGCAAACAGCCAATCACATTTCCAATTTTTCTATGTTTTTCATGGTTTTTGCGATGACGAGTCTTAAAATGTTTCAGGCGCCTGCATCATGATGGCATCACTTAGCAATTTCTTGGATGCCCCCCGAGGTTAGGTAAGCCGGTAACAACCGATGAGTGTAGCCAGCACATTCCTCCCTGTTTTGCTTTATATCGATTCGATCGTGTCGGATCATGATGATGATGATGATGACGATGATGATGGTTGCAACAGACCTGGTTGGATCCGGGTGGATCATCTGAGCCGATGTGAATCGATGTGGATCGATGTGATTTGCGTGAGGCCAGCATCCCACGGCCAGAGTCCGTGGATCAGCTGAAGCTGGGGCAGGAACTTGAGGGCGTCGTGGTGCGTACCACGCCCGAAATGACCCTGATCGATCTTGGTTTCAAGTCACGCGGTCTCTTGCCTCCGGCCAAGATGATGGCTAAAAGTGAAGTGCCTCAGCTGCAGACAGCACCATAAAGGCATACAAACAAAAGATGCTAAAGATCAATTAAAACCACCCAAAACATCCCAAAACCAATGACTCTGCTAATGAGGGATGGTGCAGCGCAGCGACTTGTGATTTGTGCCAGGTCCACGTGGGCGATCGCCTGCAAGTTTGGGTCAGCGAACTCCGAAACACGAGTTTGATTTTGGCCAGCGACCCGAAGAAGGCAAGACATAGCAAGACATGGCGAGACCTTCACAGACTCCTTATTTTAATTATCTCAATTCAGCTTATTTATTCTTAGCCCCACACGACGGCAACGTCGATGATTGCAGATTGTTTATGATTGTTTATGATTGTTTATCATTGTTTATGATTGTTTATGATTGTTTGGACTATTGGCTGGCGTTACTCTCTTTCTGGGAGGGTGCTTGCGTGCCAGACATTCAACAAGGCATTGCGGCATTCCTATAGAAATTATCACAAACTATATACTTTCCAAGATCTAGATTGTGACACGGAACGTGAATGTATTTACCGTGTTTCAGCTGAAGGAGAATCGTGCGACTTTGTGTTCTAAGTGTTCTATGCAGCTGTAGTGTATCATAGTGTATCCGTTGTTTATATATATATAGTATTATATGTATTTGGAAATTTATATTTATTAATTTGATTGTTGATGCTTAGAATATGGCTGGCCATGCGAGGTGCTGAGCGTCAAGTCCCTAGGCCCTGCCGCATCTTTGAAGGACTGAGCATGACTGGGCGGTGCTTATTGGATGCTTTGTAGTGGCAAGTCACCGCACCGCTTCCAGTGATGAGCATCGAAGCACCGTTTGGTGCTTCTAATATCGGGTGTAGAGGTCATGTCTGAAGTGTCATGCTCCTTTGATGGTAAAGCTCGCTAATGCAGTAGCTGAAAAGCAATTGGCGGCAACTAGACATAGATTCACCATGATACCAGCCCGAAGCCAACATAAAATACTGTCAACAGAACTCCCGATGATGCTACTAGTAACCTACTAGTAACTAGTTTGAGAGCACGGATTGATGCCAATCTCATCCAATCTCCATATGCTTGCAAATTGCGATTAAAACATGAAAGGATGGCTGTGTGACGGTGCGCTTTTAGATCTTTTAGGACTATGAGATCAACACCTGGTACCCCGGGGTGGTCCTCCGCCTTTCGCCTTTCGGTGCTTTCGTGGCTATACGATCGACGTCGGGTAAATGGGCTGAAGGCTTGGTGAAGACCAACCAGATCCAGGGCAACTTGGAGCTGGGGGCCGAGGTGCCGGTTGATCTGCCGGTTGACCTGCCGGTTGACCGTATGTGTTAAAGTCGTGGTGACCCATGTACATCCCATGTAGATCCCATGTAGATCCCATGTACATCCCATGTACATCCCATGTAGCATGACAATCCATGACATTGAAATGACATGGCATGATTACTCCAAGTGAATGAGTGGGTTGATTCGTGGGAGCCGCCAGTTTCGAATTCGCGTGCTGGATGTGGATCTGGCTCGGCGCCGCATAGACCTCTCGATGCGATCCAGCGAGTCTTCGACGATATCCGCGCGCTTCGCGACGCTGCAGAAATTGAAAAATGAGATCTTTCCAGCTCGAGTGATCTCTGTGGAGGATCCGATGGGGTTGACAAATGTTATCAAATGTTCCAATATGGTGATAGAGAATGATAGAGATTGATAATGATACCAGTAGTACCGCACAAGGCGGTGGCGGAAGTTTCAAAAATAGGAAACCTATAGGAGAAGTTGGTTGTTGTGAATCAGGGATGGCAGAGCGAAGCCACTGATTGACCGAAAGGTGGTTGGAGTTGTGTTTCCTGGAATGGTTGCAATGGTTGCAGTGGTCACCTCACCCACAACTGCTGGATGTAGTGTGATGTACTGCAACTGTAGTTGTAGTTGTAGCGTAGTGGAGTTGTAGTTGTGGTGTAATGTAATTAGTGTAGTGTAGTTGCAGTCATATAGTTGTAGCTGTAGTTGTTTTGTAGTTGTAGTTGTAGTTGTTGTGTTGTTGTAGTTGTAGCTGTAGTTGTTGTGTGGTTGTAGTTGTTGTGTAGTGTAGTAGTAGTAGTTGTTGTTGTTGTAGTTGTAGTTGTTGTTGCTGTTCCTGTAGTAGTAGTAGTAGTAGTAGTTGTTGTTGTTGTAGCTGTAGTTGTTGTAGTTGTAGTTCTAGCTGTAGTTGTTGTGTAGTTGTAGTTGTAGTTGTAGTTGTAGTTGTTGTAGTTGTTGTTGTTGCTGTTGTTGTTGTTGCTGTTGTTGTTGTAGTTGTTGTAGTTGTAGTTCTAGTTGTAGTTGTTGTGTAGTTGTTGTAGTTGTAGTTGTTGTAGTTGTAGTTGTTGTGGTTGGTGTTGTTGTTGTTGTTGTTGTTGTTGCTGTTGCTGTTGCTGTTGTCGTCGAAGTTAGGGTAGTTAAGTTAGTGAAGTTAGTTAAGTTAGTCAAGTTAGTCAAGTTAGTTAAGTTAATCAGCGTCTACTTTTTCGACATCTTCACGTCAAAAAAGGCTCAAAACCCTCAGTTTTTTACACTTTTGACTTCGAAATGAACTTCGCGCCACAACGGCGTGCACTTTTTCGACACTTTTTCGACATCTGAACCTCCAAAAGTGGTCCGAGACCGTCAGTTTTTAACACTTTTGACTTGGAAATGTGCTTCGCGCCACAATGGCGTGCACGTTTTCGACATCTCAACTTCCAAAAGTGGTCCGAGACTGTCAGTTGTCAGTTTTTAACACTTTTGACTTGGAAATGTGCTTCGCGCCACAACGGCGTGCACTTTTTCGACATCTCAACTTCCAAAAGTGGTCCGAGACCGCCAGTTTTTTACACTTTTGACTTGGAAATGTGCTTCGCGCCACAACGGCGTGCACTTTTTCGACATCTCAACTTCCAAAAGTGGTCCGACAATGGTGTGTTTTGTACATTCTGACTCTGACATTTGCTTCGCGCTCCAACGGCGTGCACTTTTTCGACATCTCAACTTCCAAAAGTGGTCCGCTCCTCTAGTGTTTTGTCCATTTTGACTTGGAAATGTGCTTCGCGCCACAACGGCGTGCACTTTTTCATGTCTCATCTGGCCAGCTGGCTCCGCACCCGCCGCTTAGCGAGCCTACTTTTCGACCCTCCGGAGCCACAAATCATTGGAAAAACACAGTGGGTCGCGACTTTCCTATCTTTTCGCGCATCTACCTCTTCTTTCTTCTGATCTTTTCTCTTCTGACTCTTCTCACCTCTGCTTTTCAACTGTCCATACTGTCGGAAGTTTCACTTCTAAACTTCCTTCGATTAGTAATAGAGAATGTGCTGGGTCTCAGTATTTACCTTTGTACCTTGTTGATCTTGTTGTTGCTTTTGTGGTGTTCAAGGAGACTGGCGCTGAAGTTGAACTGCGACATCCACAGACGAGCGTCCTGGGATGGCTCTCCAACGAGTTACAGAAAGGCTCGAAGCCGCTGAAGCCTGGAGAGGAGATTGAGGCCATGGGCTGCACCATGATTGAAGCACTGCACTGCATGGCCACTGCAGTGCTCACTGCAGCACTGCAGCCCTGTATGATATGTGTATCGACTGAATCGAGTGTATCGCCGTGTATCGTTCTTGGTTTCTATGTATAGGGGTGCAACTCTCACGAACCCTGGCAAGGGCAGATTGCTGTACTTCATTTGTGTTCATGTGATCATCTTGCGTGGCTTGGCAATGCTCGGCAGCTCAGCAGGTTCTGATCGTTGACATTGACATGGAGAAGTACACAGTGTCCCTGTCTGAGACCCAAGTGCCAAAGGGCATTCGAGACCAGGAGCGATGACAGGGTGTCAGATGACTTTACGTAGCAAGTCAAGTTGATGCAAGTAGTATAGTTGTAAGATGTTGTATGATGTTGTATGTACACATGTATAATTGCAATTAGCTTGTGTAGTTTCATGCAGTTGGAACATTCTTTATCCTACACATCTATACACATCTCGTTCTTCTTTTTCCCCTCTCTCTCTGTTTAATTTGCGTATATAAGCAATTATAAGCAGCACCTTAAGTGCACTGGTGAGACATTGCCATTCTTGGGGACAGATGAGGCATCCGAACCACCGATGTAAGAGAACACACAATACACCGAGTGCTTTGGACCCTATGTTTTCGGATGTATTCGGTATTCTTTGCATTTTTTCCGTGGCAGATGCCTATGGAGTGCATCGCCAACACGGACAGGACTTTGCATCACTGCTTGCGGATGAGCTTGGGGAGGATGCCATTGACATGCTGCGGGAAGGCTGGTTGGGTCCCCAAAGCTAGAATCGTTTTGCATGGACCTTGACCAAAAGATTCCTCCGGGATCCTCCGGGGGCAGTACGGGTGTTAGCGCAGTTTCCTGATGAAAGTAGATTTGTGATCGGTCTTAGAGCAATTCTTCGTTTATAAGACGGAGCATGCTGTTTTTGAATGTACAGTATTTGACAGTGTCTTTTCAAATTGCGCGGCTCCTTGGCAACAATTTAAACATGCTAAACACGGTAAGTTGGTGAAAATAGTTTGTTTTTTCCTCCGAAGCAGGGATGCATACAACCGCATGAATCCGCATGAAAAGTTGCAAATACCAGCGTTTTTGAAAGCAGTTTACATCAAAACAATCTCGAACACATTCTACACTCTCAACTCTCAACTGTTTTTTTGTCAACTCGTTGTTGGTGCAATTTTATTTGAAAATAAGACGCAGCGCCAACGCCAAACAAATACTGCATCAGTGCTTGACGCACTTCTGTGTGCAAGGCAAATATGGTATCTGCAGTTTTTTTTTGACTGCGACTCGCAAGCAAAAAAGCAAAGCGGTAGAGCAGGGTTTTTACATTTGCGGAGGTTTGTTCATTATTTCGCTGGGTGCAGAAAAGACGTGCCACGACATCGCCAACAACCAAGCTTGTCAAGATACATGGTCTTCTCATGTCTTCTCTTCATATCTCAAATAAATCTGGGACTTAGAACTGTGGGGTCCTACAATCCTCCGATTGTAGGTGCGGGATATTAGATCTCAAGATATTTTTTACTCAAAGTGCCTTCCTTGTCAGGTGATGAAGTGCAAGTCGTGGCCAACATTTCTCAGCGCGGGCTGGATCTATCCCTTGTGTGACTTCCATCTTTTGCGTTTGCGCCGCATCGTGTGTGTTGGTACCCTTTTGGCAACGAAGATCCCTTGGAGGGATTCCATACGATTCCATGAAGGGCACCTTAGTATCAAATTCCATCCGCTTGGGATGAAATGATGCTCAAATTTGTTCAGTTTTCAGCTTCGGAGTCGGGCCTTTGCCACTCCTTGTTCCAGCAGCGACGCTCCCAAATGTATAGCTTTAATAGGACCGCGACGTATTGATCATGTTTTCGTAACTTTTCGGGGCTCGTCAAACCGCCAATGCTCGGCAACAAAGGTGGTCCTACGGTTGCATTCTTTGTGTCAGGAAATTAGTCCATATTCTTCCAATGTCCTGCAAAAACAAGAATCCTTCAGGATCCCATCAGTATCAGGCATTCTGACCGTTCTGACCGTTCTGACCAAGTAATTATTTGGATGTGTCCCTATTTGTGGCATGCGGAAAGGGTGCTGAGTCAGTTTCGTTGCAGCATTGAGACCCCGTCTGCTTCCTTCTCATTTGCTCCAGGTAGGACATTCAATGTCAAGAATGTCAAGCGTGTGTTCATCATATATATAATTATTTATATATAATTATTATACTTATTCCTCTTTCACTGCTGCTGAAAATCTTTGGATTGATACTGAATTTGCATCAGGAATCTCATGCATTGAGATACTTGGGCATTTTGAACATTTTTGAACAATTTTTGGCACATCATTCAGCTTTGACAGGTTTGATCAGATTTACATATGGCGAATCTGACCTGTGGCCGCCTGCCTTAATCTTGCGCCATGGATTCCGATGAGGAAGAGATGCGCGCCATGCGCGCATCCAATCGGTGACCCCTGCGGCCGAGCTCGGGAAATTGAAGGGAGTTTGCCAAGTTTGCCCTGGTTCAGGCAAATTTTAAAGATTTTCAACGGATTTGTCGATTATTGCAATGTTTTGCCTTGTTTGGCCATTCAGTGAATTCGGTGTATTTTCTGACACCTTGGGTTATGTTGTAATCGTTTCTTGAACTTAGCGGCTGAGAGATCTAAGAGCCTCTTTCTCTGCACTGCTCAAAGTTGAAGCTTTTGCAACTCTAGCCCTGTTATGAAACGGCCCAACCGCTTTACCATTATGAAGGCATAGTCTCCATTGTGGAGTGTGGTATGTGAGCGGCACGGCGTGTACATCAGAATTTCCACTGCACGACAAGCGAAGTGCGGCCCTGCTAGCACCTTTTTCCTACCCTACCGATAACCTCAGCAGTAATAACTGATGACACCTTGTTGGGCCAAGGGTTTTCAACTGGTTGCATTTGTTGACAGGTGGCTTACCAACACATCCACAATTTCAACCTATCCCAGAATCGGTTGAATGGCCGCGGTAGGATGTGCAGGATGTCCACATGTCGACATTTTTTGACAACAACATTTTCCCACGCGCATATTACATAATTTATATAATATAATTTACATATTTACAACCCACTGATTTTATCAGCAATGGAGACGCCGCTGAAGCGCCGATCCCCGGTGGATACATCACTGCCCTATCTGGCGATATATGCCACTGGGGTGAAATTCCGGGAGTCGCTGTGCCTCCAAGATATTGGGGATATTGGACATCTGGGGACCTGTTCAGATCTCAGACCCATCTGCAATGTTGATAATTTTGTTCATTTGGATCATTTGGGTTTGAGAGTGGAGGAATTCAAAGTATCCAAAACGGTTCGTCAGGGAAGTTGGGCCCGGCCATGGGAAATCATTTTTTTGACAGACCTACATGCATCCATACATATCCATACAGATCCATACATATATATATATATCCATACAACATCAAATACAGCTGCATAGATATGTGAGATGTGCGATCCATCACTCGGCAGGTCCTCAGTGGCGCTTGCCAGCCCTTGCTGATGTACGAGATCCACTCAGCAGGGCTCGGGGATTCGAGGTGTCAATTGTACATGGTCACTTGGCAGCCCAAAAAACGTGGTTGTGATGTGGAATCAAATTAGCAGCAAATTTGGAAGCATTTATGGAGATGTTTGGAGATATGTGCACACAATCATATGTTTTTAGATAAATAAGTGTTTTATATATATATATATACCTATGTGTGTGATATGATACATTGAAGATAGCATCTTGCACCATCTTGCAGCATCTTGTAACTTCTGCCACCGTGCCGTTCATTGCTTTCCAGGTGCCCTACTATTTGGGCATGTCTTGCACAGGGCTCCTCTACCTTTGTGGAAAGTCCAGCAAAGTTGCCTCCTGGACTGCCCTGGTGCCCAGCACGCTTGTGGCCCTCTGGGGCATGACGGCGCAAAGTTTGAACTGGGCTGGCAACATGCGAGACACTCGGCCAAGCATTTTGTTCCTGATTTCGTTTGGGGATGGTGAAGTTTTGATTCTACTCTGGCAGTCTGCAGATGTCTGCAGGCCAAGATCACCAATGCAGATGGAGATGAGGTAGTTACCGTAGTTACCTATGGTTAATTCGCGCATTCTGTTATGAATAATGGGGTAAAATAACACATGTGAGTCACAGTGAGTCACAGTCAGATAGAGGCCGGGAGCTCCATCTTTGCAGTGGTCTACGCCTCTGTCACAATTTGGTCCGCAGTGCTTTCGCGGTTGCTGCTGCAGCAGCCTGCCAGCAGCTTTTCGCCCGGCTCCGGTTATACCTGAAACTGGTTCAGGTTCCCATCCTGGCAAGTAAAAGTTCATGAAGGTTCCAATTCTCCAGCGGTGGCCAACTTCTTTCTATCTCCAAAGCATACCAATGTAAGATATGTAATCGCTTGTCTGGTTGGACCTTAGGCGTCGTTTGAACCGCTGGCAGTGGCTGAGCATTTTGAGCGTCTTCTGCGGTCTTGCGCTCACAGGGCTGGATGCGAAGAGCTTGGGCCCAGAGGTGTGCAGAGAGGTTGCATTGCATGTTGGGCAGCATGTTGCAGCAGTATCTCAAGGAGAATCTGTTAGCAATCTGTTAGCAGACTTTCCTGCTGTGACTTCTGTGACGGGGTGCATCCAGCCGTGCTTTCTTGCAACGAATGACTGGTGGAAGATCTGTTTGTTGTGCCTCTTGGAAGCTTGGGCCCAAGAGGTCTTTGCTGGAAGCATCATGATTGCAGCAGGTGGGAGTTGGTGGGCCTTGGTAGGGCCCAATGCCACTGTGAAATTCTGTGAGAACAATGTAACAATATGTCGCACATGTACCTCTCACGTTCTGTAGATCATGCAGGTGCACCAGTGCCATCACGAATATAGTGTTTGATCGCCATCGGATGCCATCGGTGATTCTTCGATTTTCATGTCAGCATCACTTTCCGATGTGATTGCTGATTTGTTCCGATCCGGGCATGGCTGTGTCTGGCTCAAGCACGAAATCTTCCAATCCGTCGCCCTAGCTCCCCGCGTCGCATCATGAGCGCCGAAGCTCCCAAAATCGTCGACCCCGATGCCAAGGCGGCACCCAAGCCAGACACCAAGGAACTGGCCAAACCAGCAAAGGCTTCGAAGCCAAGAATCGACTGCAACTCGGAGAATAATATCAGTGAAGTAAACAATCAGTGAAGATTAGTGAAGACTTGTGAAGGGCAGCCTTCTAAATTTCCTTAGTGGCTTCGGTTGATGTGTCAGTGTATGTTAGTGCGATTCGTGTAGCTCAGTAAAGCCGATACAACAGATTTGGTGATCTGGTAGTTTCTTTCCACATCCGAGGCATTGATGGCTGCCGCTTTGCCCTCGTTTTCCCCATTGTGGTGGCACACTTTGCACGATTCAGCACCAACAATTTGACGGCTTTGAAACTTCTGACCCAGGAGAATGTCTTGGTTGGCGGTTTCTTTGTGATCAGTGGATACGTCTCGGCTTACACCACCACCAAGCTGGGAGCAATTGAAGTATAGTGACGGACAATCACTTAGAACGTAAATTTTTTTCCATTTTTTTTTTCGTACTTAGAACGTAGCTAGAACGTAGCAAAATTTCATCACTTAGAACGTAGGGAAAATTCATCACTTAGAACGTCAAAATATCACTTAGGCCCATTTATCACTTAGAACGTAAACCAACACTTAGAACGTGCTAAGTGATTGTCCGCCACTATAATTATGAACAATTACCATATGATATGTATATATACTTGTATATATATATATAAATATACATTATAAATGTATATAATATAAATACTTCTACAATCCAAAACCTTCGAGAAAATCGATGAGGTACCCACCGTTTCAAATCAACTGTGATGGTTCCCTTTCAAAATATTGCCAAAAATTGGATTTCGAAGCGGATCCTAATAATAAATTTAAACCCTTAATAAAAAAAGACAAGTTTTTTCGATTCAAAATCAATTAAATTTCCTTTTATAACGCAATTAGACTATTGCCAAAAATTAGATTTCGAAGCGGACCCTAATAAATTTAAACCTTTAATAAAACAAAACTATTTTTTTCAATTCAAAATCAATCAAATTTCCTTGTATAACGCAATTGAAATATTGCCACAAATTGGATTTCGATGCGGGCCTAAATAATAAATTTAAACCCTTAATAAGAAAAACAATTTTTTTCGATTTCAATTTAAATATTGCCAAAAATTGGATTCCGAAGCGGACCCTAATAATAAATTTAAAACCTTAATTTTTAAAACTATTGTTTTCACTTTCGAAATCAATTGAATTTCCTTTTAAAAAACGCACTTAAGATATTGCAGAAAATTGGAATTCGCAGTGGAATCGAAATTATGTCTATGTTTCCTACGGAATTCGCTGCTGAATCCAACACTTAGAACGTCAGAACCCCCAAAAAGCACCAAAAGGTATACCGTTCCAGAGATAAAAGATCGCCAATGTTTGCAAATCATATGGGAGGGAAAAGCCAAATGGTACGAAATTATGTCTATGTTTCCTACGGCATTAGCTGCTGAATCCAACACTTAGAACGTCAGAAACCCGCAAAAAACACCAAAAGGATCCAAAAGGTATAGTGTTCCAGAGATAAAAGATCGCCAATGTTTGCAAATCATATGGGAGGGAAAAGCTAAATGGTACGAAATTATGTCTATGTTTCCTACGGAATTAGCTGCTGAATCCAACACTTAGAACATCAGAACCCTCAAAAAAGCACCAAAAGGTATAGTGTTCCAGAGGTAAAGACCGCCAAGATTGGCAAATCATATGGGAGGGAAAAGCCAAATGGTACGAAATTATGTCTATGTTTCCTACGGAAGTAGCTGCTGAATCCAACACTTAGAACGTCAGAACCCCCAAAAAGCACCAAAAGGATCCAAAAGGTATAGTGTTCCAGAGATAAAAGATCGCCAATGTTTGCAAATCATTTGTGAGGGAAAAGCCAAATGGTACGAAATTATGTCTATGTTTCCTACGGAACTAGCTGCTGAATCCAACACTTAGAACGTCAGAACCCCCAAAAAGCACCAAAAGGCAAAAGGTATAGTGTTCCAGAGATAAAAGATCGCCAATGTTTGCAAATCATATGGGAGGGAAAAGCCAAATGGTACGAAATTATGTCTATGTTTCCTACGGCATTAGCTGCCGAATCCAACACTTAGAACGTCAGAACCCCCAAAAAGCACCAAAAGGCATAGTGTCCCAGAGATAAAGAACGCCAATATTTGCAAAACATATGGAAGGGAAAAGCCAAATGCTACGAAATTATGTCGATCTATGTTTCCTACGGAATTAGCTTCTGAATCCAACACTTAGAACGTCAGAACTACCAAAAAGCACCAAAACATATAGCGTTCCAGAGATAAAAGATCGCCAATATTTGCAAATCATATGGAATGGAAAAGCCAAATGGTACGAAATTATGTCTATGTTTCCTACGGAATTAGCTGCTGAATCCAACACTTAGAACGTCAGAACCTCCAAAAAGCACCAAAAGAATCCAAAAGGCATAGTGTTCCAGAGATAAAAGATCGCCAATGTTTGCAAATCATATAGGAGGGAAAAGCTAAATGGTACGAAATTATGTCTATGTTTCCTATACGGAATTAGCTGCTGAATCCAACACTTAGAACGTCAGAACCCCCAAAAAGCACCAAAAAGTATAGTGTTCCAGAAGTAAAGACCGCCAAGTTTGGCAAATCATATGGGAGGGAAAAGCCAAATGGTACGAAATTATGTCTATGTTTCCTACAGCTTAGAACGTCAGAATCCCCAAAAAGCACCAAAAGGTATAGTGTTCCAGAGATAAAAGATCGCCAAGATTTGCAAACCATATGGGAGGGAAAAGCCAAATGGTACGAAATTATGTCTATGTTTCCTACGGAATTAGCTGCTGAATCCAACACTTAGAACGTCAGAACCCCCAAAAAGCACCAAAAGGTATAGTGTTCCAGAAATAAAAGATCGCCAATGTTTGCAAATCATTTGTGAGGGAAAAGCCAAATGGTACGAAATTATGCCTATGTTTCCTACGGAATTAGCTGCTGAATCCAACACTTAGAACGTCAGAACCCCCAAAAAGCACCAAAAGGTATAGTGTTCCAGAGATAAAAGACCGCCAAGATTTGCAAATCATATGGGAGGGAAAAGCCAAATGGTACGAAATTATGTCTATGTTTCCTATACGGAATTCGCTGCTGAATCCAACACTTAGAACGTCAGAACCCCCAAAAAGGATCCAAAAGGTATAGTGTTCCAGAGATAAAAGATCGCCATTGTTTGCAAATCATATGGGAGGGAAAAGCTAAATGGTACGAAATTATGCCTATGTTTCCTACGGAATTAGCTGCTGAATCCAACACTTAGAACGTCAGAACCCTCAAAAAAGCACCAAAAGGTATAGTGTTCCAGAGGTAAAGACCGCCAAGATTGGCAAATCATATGAGAGGGAAAAGCCAAATGGTACGAAATTATGTCTATGTTTCCTACGGAAGTAGCTGCTGAATCCAACACTTCGAACATCAGAACTCAGAACCCCCAAAAAGCACCAAAAGGATCCAAAAGGTATAGTGTTCCAGAGATAAAAGATCGCCAATGTTTGCAAATCATATTGGAGGGAAAAGCTAAATGGTACGAAATTATGTCTATGTTTCCTACGGAATTAGCTTCTGAATCCAACACTTAGAACGTCAGAACCCCCAAAAAGCACCAAAAAGTATAGTGTTCCAGAAGTAAAGACCGCCAAGATTTGCAAATCATATGGGAGGGAAAAGCCAAATGGCACGAAATTATGTCTATGTTTCCTATACGGAATTAGCTGCTGAATCCAACACTTAGAACGTCAGAACCCCCAAAAAGCACCAAAAGGTATAGTGTTCCAGAAATAAAAGATCGCCAATGTTTGCAAATCATTTGTGAGGGAAAAGCCAAATGGTACGAAATTATGTCTATGTTTCCTACGGAATTAGCTGCTGAATCCAACACTTAGAACGTCAGAACCCCAAAAAGCACCAAAAGGATCCAAAAGGTATAGTGTTTCAGAGATAAAAGATCGCCAATATTTGCAAATCATATGGGAGGGAAAAGCTAAATGGTACGAAATTATGTCTATGTTTCCTACGGAATTAGCTTCTGAATCCAACACTTAGAACGTCAGAATCCCCAAAAAGCACCAAAAGGTATAGTGTTCCAGAGGTAAAGACCGCCAAGATTGGCAAATCATATGGGAGGGAAAAGCCAAATGGTACGAATTTCCTACGGAATTAGCTGCTGAATCCAACACTTAGAACGTCAGAACCCCCAAAAAGCACCAAAAGGTATAGTGTTCCAGAGGTAAAGACCGCCAAGATTGGCAAATCATATGGGAGGGAAAAGCCAAATGGTACGAAATTATGTCTATGTTTACTGGAAAATTAGCTGCTGAATCCAACACTTAGAACGTCAGAGCCCCCAAAAAGCACCAAAAGGATCCAAAAGGTATAGTGTTCCAGAGATAAAGACCGCCAAGATTGGCAAATCATATGGGAGGGAAAAGCCAAATGGTACGAAATTATGTCTATGTTTCCTATACGGAATTAGCTGCTGAATCCCACACTTAGAACGTCAGAACCCTCAAAAAAGCACCAAAAGGTATAGTGTTCCAGAGGTAAAGACCGCCAAGATTGGCAAATCATATGGGAGGGAAAAGCCAAATGGTACGAAATTATGTCTATGTTTCCTACGGAAGTAGCTGCTGAATCCAACACTTAGAACGTCAGAACCCCCAAAAAGCACCAAAAGGATCCAAAAGGTATAGTGTTCCAGAGATAAAAGATCACCAATATTTGCAAATCATATGGGAGGGAAAAGCCAAATGGTACGAAATTATGTCTATGTTTCCTACGGAATTAGCTGCTGAATCCAACACTTAGAACGTCAGAACCCCCAAAAAGCACCAAAAGGATCCAAAAGGTATAGTGTTCCGAATGTTTGCAAATCATATGGGAGGGAAAAGCTAAATGGTACGAAATTATGTCTATGTTTCCTATACGGAATTAGCTGCTGAATCCAACACTTAGAACGTCAGAACCCCCAAAAAGCACCAAAAAGTATAGTGTTCCAGAGTAAAGACCGCCAAGATTGGCAAATCATATGGGAGGGAAAAGCCAAATGGTACGAAATTATGTCTATGTTTCCTACAGCTTAGAACGTCAGAATCCCCAAAAAGCACCAAAAGGTATAGTGTTCCAGAGATAAAAGATCGCCAAGATTTGCAAACCATATGGGAGGGAAAAGCCAAATGGTACGAAATTATGTCTATGTTTCCTACGGAATTAGCTGCTGAATCCAACACTTAGAACGTCAGAACCCCCAAAAAGCACCAAAAGGTATAGTGTTCCAGAAATAAAAGATCGCCAATATTTGCAAATCATTTGTGAGGGAAAAGCCAAATGGTACGAAATTATGCCTATGTTTCCTACGGAATTAGCTGCTGAATCCAACACTTAGAACGTCAGAACCCCCAAAAAGCACCAAAAGGTATAGTGTTCCAGAGATAAAAGACCGCCAAGATTTGCAAATCATATGGGAGGGAAAAGCTAAATGGTACGAAATTATGTCTATGTTTCCTATACGGAATTCGCTGCTGAATCCAACACTTAGAACGTCAGAACCCCCAAAAAGGATCCAAAAGGTATAGTGTTCCAGAGATAAAAGATCGCCAATGTTTGCAAATCATATGGGAGGGAAAAGCTAAATGGTACGAAATTATGTCTATGTTTCCTACGGAATTAGCTGCTGAATCCAACACTTAGAACGTCAGAACCCTCAAAAAAGCACCAAAAGGTATAGTGTTCCAGAGGTAAAGACCGCCAAGATTGGCAAATCATATGGGAGGGAAAAGCCAAATGGTACGAAATTATGTCTATGTTTCCTACGGAAGTAGCTGCTGAATCCAACACTTCGAACATCAGAACTCAGAACCCCCAAAAAGCACCAAAGATCCAAAAGGTATAGTGTTCCAGAGATAAAAGATCGCCAATGTTTGCAAATCATATTGGAGGGAAAAGCCAAATGGTACGAAATTATGTCTATGTTTCCTACGGAATTAGCTTCTGAATCCAACACTTAGAACGTCAGAACCCCCAAAAAGCACCAAAAAGTATAGTGTTCCAGAAGTAAAGACCGCCAAGATTTGCAAATCATATGGAGGGAAAAGCCAAATGGCACGAAATTATGTCTATGTTTCCTATACGGAATTAGCTGCTGAATCCAACACTTAGAACGTCAGAACCCCCAAAAAGCACCAAAAGGTATAGTGTTCCAGAAATAAAAGATCGCCAATGTTTGCAAATCATTTGTGAGGGAAAAGCCAAATGGTACGAAATTATGCCTATGTTTCCTATACAGAATTAGCTGCTGAATCCAACACTTAGAACGTCAGAACCCGCAAAAAAAGCACCCAAAAGTATAGTGTTCCAGAAGTAAAGACAGCCAAGATTGGCAAATCATATGGGAGGGAAAAGCCAAATGGTACGAAATTATGTCTATGTTTCCTATACAGAATTAGCTGCTGAATCCAACACTTAGAACGTCAGAACCCCCAAAAAGCACCAAAAGGATCCAAAAGGTATAGTGTTCCAGAGATAAAAGATCGCCAATGTTTGCAAATCATATAGGAGGGAAAAGCTAAATGGTACGAAATTATGTCTATGTTTCCTACGGAATTAGCTTCTGAATCCAACACTTAGAACGTCAGAACCCCCAAAAAGCACCAAAAGGTATAGTGTTCCAGAGGTAAAGACCGCCAAGATTGGCAAATCATATGGGAGGGAAAAGCCAAATGGTACGAATTTCCTACGGAATTAGCTGCTGAATCCAACACTTAGAACGTCAGAACCCCCAAAAAGCACCAAAAGGTATAGTGTTCCAGAGGTAAAGACCGCCAAGATTGGCAAATCATATGGGAGGGAAAAGCCAAATGGTACGAAATTATGTCTATGTTTCCTACGGAATTAGCTGCTGAATCCAACACTTAGAACGTCAGAACCCCCAAAAAGCACCAAAAGGATCCAAAAGGTATAGTGTTCCAGAGATAAAAGATCGCCAATATTTGCAAATTATATGGGAGGGAAAAGCTAAATGGTAAGAAATTATGTCTATGTTTCCTACGGAATTAGCTGCTGAATGCAACACTTAGAACGTCAGAACCCTCAAAAAGCACCAAAGGGTATACTGCTCCAGAGATAAAAGACCGCCAAGATTTGCAAATCATTTGTGAGGGAAAAGCCAAATGGTACGAAATTATGCCTATGTCTCCTATACGGAATTAGCTGCTGAATCCAACACTTCGAGCATCAGAACTCAGAACCACCAAAAAGCACCAAAGGGTATACCGTTCCAGAGATAAAAGATCGCCAATTTTTGCAAATCATATGGGAGGGAAAAACCAAATGGTACGAAATTATGTCTATGTTTCCTACGGAATTAGCTGCTGAATCCAACACTTAGAGATAAAAGATTCCACAAGCCTTTCCACTATCATCAGTGACCTAGACACGTTCTAAGTGTTAAATCCCCGGTACGTTCTAAGTGATGAATCTTGATATTTGGACGTTCTAAGTGTATGGTTTTCGACGTTTTAAGTGCAAGGCTTAGAACGTAAAAAAAACAGTAATATTCAGAATTTTTTTTCCAAAATACGTTCTAAGTGATTGTCCGTCACTATAGAAGAGAAGAAAGTGGCAAATCCAGAGCTCTTCTTTTGGCAAAGGGTCACTTGGTCATCCTTTCAGAAAGCATGTTCAGAGATGTTCAGACCTTGCTGATGTCAGCGTTTAATGGCCTTATATAAAGATGCCGATCTGCCCGTTTGATTTCCCATGGCCAAATATCCAAAGGGTGCCACCCTTTCCCACCTTGATCCCAAATTAATCTTTGACATTCTTTAAGTCTCTCTCTCCCTGAGGTGATGGCGTACTATCCACTCCACTTCGCCAGTTCAGCCCTTTTTGCTCCCATGTTCATTTGGGTGGAGAGGAATTTCAATGCCACGTGGAAGATGATTGCGTTCCGTGCATTTTTGAATTTCAGCATGCTGCAGGCATGGTTCCCCAAAGAGGCTGAGATCTGGAATCAGCCCACCTGGTTCTTGTCAGCCTTGACCTTCTCGAACTTGACCATGCCAACGTTCGTGCTGCCACAAGTGGCTCAGCTGACCAAGGGAGGTCTCCAGAAGCTCTTCATGGCTTTGACTGGAATCTCTTTGTTGCAGAAAGTCTCCTATTCTGAGACTGCTCGTTTCCACAGCAGCAAGGAACATCCTGTGGATGGCAAGGTGATGCATCCTTTGATTTGGAACTTGACCCGTTTCCACCCATTCTGGGCGCTGATGGAGATGACGATGGGCATTGTGGCTGCTCGACATGTGATGTTGGACACTGAGGAAGATAAGAAGAAACCCAAGATGAACCCAATTTGGCTTTTCCTGGCGGCCTACGCTTCGCTGGGTTTGCGCCTTACTCAGTTCGACTTCAACGACGCCATCGTGCGTGGAGTGCTCTTTGTGCCGATCTTCACCAAGTTCTTGACGGCCATGCACCGAGATGCACTGTCTTCCGAGCCATCTGCCATCACGAGGTTCTTCGGATGCAAGACGATGGCCACCCTTGGTTCCATCGCCTTCCCAATGTTCATTGTCCATGGACCTTTGGGCCAAATCTTTTACAAGAAGGCCATTGCCAAGAAGCTTTGGGGAAAGCCAATGCCACATGCTTTCTTCCCATTCTACCTGGCCATTTGCTTGGGCATCAGCCATTTGGTGAATGAGCACTTCGTGAAGAACAAGAAGGTGGGTGCATTTGCCGGCAAGGTGGCTCAAAAATTGGCTGGCTGGACTGAAGGCATGTTGCGTGACAAGTGAGGCCAAATATGGCCTTAGATGGCCTAAAGCTATGGCATAGCTATGGCATAGCTATGGCATTAGATGCCAAAATAGAGACAAAGTGCGAAACCAATAGGCAGCTGCCAGAGGATCAAGAGGAACAACCGGCCGATGGCCAAGTGTTGAGGCTCAGACCCTCACCAGGATGCGGATGAAGTTGCACACGACAATCCGCAGCTTGGGTTTCGGATGTTTCGGTGAGCAGCTGCATCTGCAGCTGACCACACGATGGTTCCGGATCAAAAAAGAGATGCCGCGTCGGCTGAAGCTATTGACGCCTCCATTGCCAAATCCACCCAAATCCTGCCGCAAACAGAAACTCTGTGACAAAATCAAGTCGATTCTACAGGTGCATCACGAATATAGTGTTTGATCGCCATCGGATGCCATCGGTGATTCTTCGATTTTCATGTCAGCATCACTTTCCGATGTGATTGCTGATTTGTTCCGATCCGGGCATGGCTGTGTCTGTCTCAAGCACGAAATCTTCCAATCCGTCGCCCTAGCTCCCCGCGTCGCATCATGAGCGCCGAAGCTCCCAAAATCGTCGACCCCGATGCCAAGGCGGCACCCAAGCCAGACACCAAGGAACTGGCCAAACCAGCAAAGGCTTCGAAGCCAAGAATCGACTGCAACTCGGAGAATAATATCAGTGAAGTAAACAATCAGTGAAGATTAGTGAAGACTTGTGAAGGGCAGCCTTCTAAATTTCCTTAGTGGCTTCGGTTGATGTGTCAGTGTATGTTAGTGTGATTCGTGTAGCTCAGTAAAGCCGATACAACAGATTTGGTGATCTGGTAGTTTCTTTCCACATCCGAGGCATTGATGGCTGCCGCTTTGCCCTCGTTTTCCCCATTGTGGTGGCACACTTTGCACGATTCAGCACCAACAATTTGACGGCTTTGAAACTTCTGACCCAGGAGAATGTCTTGGTTGGCGGTTTCTTTGTGATCAGTGGATACGTCTCGGCTTACACCACCACCAAGCTGGGAGCAATTGGAGTAGAAGAGAAGAAAGTGGCAAATCCAGAGCTCTTCTTTTGGCAAAGGGTCACTTGGTCATCCTTTCAGAAAGCATGTTCAGAGATGTTCAGACCTTGCTGATGTCAGCGTTTAATGGCCTTATATAAAGATGCCGATCTGCCCGTTTGATTTCCCATGGCCAAATATCCAAAGGGTGCCACCCTTTCCCACCTTGATCCCAAATTAATCTTTGACATTCTTTAAGTCTCTCTCTCCCTGAGGTGATGGCGTACTATCCACTCCACTTCGCCAGTTCAGCCCTTTTTGCTCCCATGTTCATTTGGGTGGAGAGGAATTTCAATGCCACGTGGAAGATGATTGCGTTCCGTGCATTTTTGAATTTCAGCATGCTGCAGGCATGGTTCCCCAAAGAGGCTGAGATCTGGAATCAGCCCACCTGGTTCTTGTCAGCCTTGACCTTCTCGAACTTGACCATGCCAACGTTCGTGCTGCCACAAGTGGCTCAGCTGACCAAGGGAGGTCTCCAGAAGCTCTTCATGGCTTTGACTGGAATCTCTTTGTTGCAGAAAGTCTCCTATTCTGAGACTGCTCGTTTCCACAGCAGCAAGGAACATCCTGTGGATGGCAAGGTGATGCATCCTTTGATTTGGAACTTGACCCGTTTCCACCCATTCTGGGCGCTGATGGAGATGACGATGGGCATTGTGGCTGCTCGACATGTGATGTTGGACACTGAGGAAGATAAGAAGAAACCCAAGATGAACCCAATTTGGCTTTTCCTGGCGGCCTACGCTTCGCTGGGTTTGCGCCTTACTCAGTTCGACTTCAACGACGCCATCGTGCGTGGAGTGCTCTTTGTGCCGATCTTCACCAAGTTCTTGACGGCCATGCACCGAGATGCACTGTCTTCCGAGCCATCTGCCATCACGAGGTTCTTCGGATGCAAGACGATGGCCACCCTTGGTTCCATCGCCTTCCCAATGTTCATTGTCCATGGACCTTTGGGCCAAATCTTTTACAAGAAGGCCATTGCCAAGAAGCTTTGGGGAAAGCCAATGCCACATGCTTTCTTCCCATTCTACCTGGCCATTTGCTTGGGCATCAGCCATTTGGTGAATGAGCACTTCGTGAAGAACAAGAAGGTGGGTGCATTTGCCGGCAAGGTGGCTCAAAAATTGGCTGGCTGGACTGAAGGCATGTTGCGTGACAAGTGAGGCCAAATATGGCCTTAGATGGCCTAAAGCTATGGCATAGCTATGGCATAGCTATGGCATTAGATGCCAAAATAGAGACAAAGTGCGAAACCAATAGGCAGCTGCCAGAGGATCAAGAGGAACAACCGGCCGATGGCCAAGTGTTGAGGCTCAGACCCTCACCAGGATGCGGATGAAGTTGCACACGACAATCCGCAGCTTGGGTTTCGGATGTTTCGGTGAGCAGCTGCATCTGCAGCTGACCACACGATGGTTCCGGATCAAAAAAGAGATGCCGCGTCGGCTGAAGCTATTGACGCCTCCATTGCCAAATCCACCCAAATCCTGCCGCAAACAGAAACTCTGTGACAAAATCAAGTCGATTCTACAGGTGCATCACGAATATAGTGTTTGATCGCCATCGGATGCCATCGGTGATTCTTCGATTTTCATGTCAGCATCACTTTCCGATGTGATTGCTGATTTGTTCCGATCCGGGCATGGCTGTGTCTGTCTCAAGCACGAAATCTTCCAATCCGTCGCCCTAGCTCCCCGCGTCGCATCATGAGCGCCGAAGCTCCCAAAATCGTCGACCCCGATGCCAAGGCGGCACCCAAGCCAGACACCAAGGAACTGGCCAAACCAGCAAAGGCTTCGAAGCCAAGAATCGACTGCAACTCGGAGAATAATATCAGTGAAGTAAACAATCAGTGAAGATTAGTGAAGACTTGTGAAGGGCAGCCTTCTAAATTTCCTTAGTGGCTTCGGTTGATGTGTCAGTGTATGTTAGTGTGATTCGTGTAGCTCAGTAAAGCCGATACAACAGATTTGGTGATCTGGTAGTTTCTTTCCACATCCGAGGCATTGATGGCTGCCGCTTTGCCCTCGTTTTCCCCATTGTGGTGGCACACTTTGCACGATTCAGCACCAACAATTTGACGGCTTTGAAACTTCTGACCCAGGAGAATGTCTTGGTTGGCGGTTTCTTTGTGATCAGTGGATACGTCTCGGCTTACACCACCACCAAGCTGGGAGCAATTGGAGTAGAAGAGAAGAAAGTGGCAAATCCAGAGCTCTTCTTTTGGCAAAGGGTCACTTGGTCATCCTTTCAGAAAGCATGTTCAGAGATGTTCAGACCTTGCTGATGTCAGCGTTTAATGGCCTTATATAAAGATGCCGATCTGCCCGTTTGATTTCCCATGGCCAAATATCCAAAGGGTGCCACCCTTTCCCACCTTGATCCCAAATTAATCTTTGACATTCTTTAAGTCTCTCTCTCCCTGAGGTGATGGCGTACTATCCACTCCACTTCGCCAGTTCAGCCCTTTTTGCTCCCATGTTCATTTGGGTGGAGAGGAATTTCAATGCCACGTGGAAGATGATTGCGTTCCGTGCATTTTTGAATTTCAGCATGCTGCAGGCATGGTTCCCCAAAGAGGCTGAGATCTGGAATCAGCCCACCTAGTTCTTGTCAGCCTTGACCTTCTCGAACTTGACCATGCCAACGTTCGTGCTGCCACAAGTGGCTCAGCTGACCAAGGGAGGTCTCCAGAAGCTCTTGATGGCTTTGACTGGAATCTCTTTGTTGCAGAAAGTCTCCTATTCTGAGACTGCTCGTTTCCACAGCAGCAAGGAACATCCTGTGGATGGCAAGGTGATGCATCCTTTGATTTGGAACTTGACCCGTTTCCACCCATTCTGGGCGCTGATGGAGATGACGATGGGCATTGTGGCTGCTCGACATGTGATGTTGGACACTGAGGAAGATAAGAAGAAACCCAAGATGAACCCAATTTGGCTTTTCCTGGCGGCCTACGCTTCGCTGGGTTTGCGCCTTACTCAGTTCGACTTCAACGACGCCATCGTGCGTGGAGTGCTCTTTGTGCCGATCTTCACCAAGTTCTTGACGGCCATGCACCGAGATGCACTGTCTTCCGAGCCATCTGCCACCACGAGGTTCTTCGGATGCAAGACGATGGCCACCCTTGGTTCCATCGCCTTCCCAATGTTCATTGTCCATGGACCTTTGGGCCAAATCTTTTACAAGAAGGCCATTGCCAAGAAGCTTTGGGGAAAGCCAATGCCACATGCTTTCTTCCCATTCTACCTGGCCATTTGCTTGGGCATCAGCCATTTGGTGAATGAGCACTTCGTGAAGAACAAGAAGGTGGGTGCATTTGCCGGCAAGGTGGCTCAAAAATTGGCTGGCTGGACTGAAGGCATGTTGCGTGACAAGTGAGGCCAAATATGGCCTTAGATGGCCTAAAGCTATGGCATAGCTATGGCATAGCTATGGCATTAGATGCCAAAATAGAGAAAAAGTGCGAAACCAATAGGCAGCTGCCAGAGGATCAAGAGGAACAACCGGCCGATGGCCAAGTGTTGAGGCTCAGACCCTCACCAGGATGCGGATGAAGTTGCACACGACAATCCGCAGCTTGGGTTTCGGATGTTTCGGTGAGCAGCTGCATCTGCAGCTGACCACACGATGGTTCCGGATCAAAAAAGAGATGCCGCGTCGGCTGAAGCGGCATGATGGAGCATGTTTTGAAATCTGTTGGAAGTAGCGACGTTTTTGCTCACTGCAGTGCCAAGCTTTGTTAGGCTTTGTCATGTGCAAACCTTGCGCAAAATGACTATGAACTGCTGGGATCGTCTTGCAGGCACCATCTTGCATGCGGTTTGCCATACGCTCTCCGAGTTGATCTCCGTGCGCGGATTCAGGAGGGATGGGGACTTGCGCACATCACATGTGTTTTATGTTTTATAGACTAAAGCATCTAAAGCCAGACCAAGCATTGAAGATCTAAACCCCAGAACAAAGATGAAGAAATTACAAAGGAACATAAAGGAACGCCATATCTTATCATATCTTACTATAGTTAAGTCGGGACAAGGAAAGGGTTCGTGTATCTGTTTGTGTCACCTGTTGCAGCCAAAGTTGGGTGGGGCATGTGTTTGTACTCAGGATCCCTGCGTATCTCAATTCGAGTCTGCAAGGGCTTACTGGCTGTACCATCGTAGGCAGGGCAAGGGGGCCAGGAAGCTTTTCTAGGATTTTCTAGGCCCTTTTTCGTTTGTGAATTTTGTGAGTTGAAATGACCATCAAAGACCTGGAAGGATCTGGAAAGATGGTTGGTTGATGTTGGTTGTTTGAATTTGTTTATTGCTGTCGTTCGGGGTCCGGTGAAATGCCGAGCCACTGGTATTTTCGCTGGGTGCAAGGCACATGGCAACTAACCTTCACAGCGTCCCACTGGCAGCGCATTGCCGGACCGGTGGAGGAGGTGGGTCCAGTGTCGAACAGTCGAACCGTTGCGGATTTCTGAATGGGAACTAGTTATAGCATAGTTATAGCATAGCTATAGCCTATAGACCTCTATAGATGTCTATAGTTTAAACGTAAACATGCTTCAACCATTCAGATCAACCAAGCGCAAAGTCTCAAGTCCGTTTTTTTTTGTTTTGCGGAGTCCGCCGCTTTGTGGAATACACCACGTGCCCAAATGCATCGAGGTCAGCCCAGGCCAGCAAAAGGCTTTCCAGGAAACATTGGGGTCATGTAGTTTTTTTTGGGGGGCTCATGGGGTAACGGAACTTGAACAGAATTACTAGCATCAGTCATTTTATTTCAACATGTATCCACACCAATCCATACATACTAGGTCTTAATATTGAAGAGAGAGAATCCATATTGAACCATGAAAGATATATTTTATTGATTTTTATTGGGCGAACACGTTTATATACGCAATAGTACAGTTCCAGCGCTGAGAGATGTCTGGAGGCTGGAAGCAGCTGGCCATTTTGCATATCATTGCTGGCAGCACTAGCTTTGAGCAACTTCGTCCATGCCGCTGAACCTGGTATTGGATGATAAGGCATGGCAACAGACCAGAAATTGGAGGCAGCTTGAGGCCTGCATTGGCACATGCGATATAGACATGTATAGACTGTAGACAACAACAGGCGTTATAGCACACACACACATGTATACGGTAAGTATGCACAACAAATTCACAACATCATACAACATCAATACACATCAAAACACATCAATGCCTAACCGAAGAAATTTGCTTATGATCCAGCTTGGTGTTTGATGGTTTTGTGTTTTCGACGTTTGATGTTTCAGGGATTTTGAATATTTTCACGGTTTATTTGCAAGAGCGACCATTGATGACCATCGATGACTATCGATGAACATGAATGACCCGAGGCTGGCTCTTTTTTCCACTTGCTCATGAAGGCAGCGTGTGACTGACTGTGTGACTGACTGTGTGACTGACTGTCCCGATCGCAATTGACTTCGTCGACTCATGTCGAAAAAAGTCGACTCCGCTCAGGTGGGTGTGGTCTCCACGGGAGTTGCCAAAGCTCTCCAGGGCGTTCTGGTCTTTGTGCTGTCCCATCCCTTGTACTGCAAGTGCGCATCAGGGAGTTGTTGGAGTTGTTCGATGCATTTTGATGCTATGAACAGATAGTCATGATAGTCATGATAGTCATAGATTTGGTCTAGTCTAGTCCTTTAAAGAAGACTTGTTGATTTTTGTTGTGGACTTCTTGCAGGCTTTCTTTTGCTATGTTTGTGGGCATGCAGTTGTGCGTTGCATTGTGATGAGTCGAGCCGCGATGTGGGGGTTCTATTCCATGCGGTATGAAATGGCGCGAAGAAGCCTCGGCAGGCAGGATGAATCTCAATGTTTTTCGCCTGTGAAGGGTGTGCAGGAAGCTGAGATGCTGAGATCTCAAAGAATAACTTGCTTTTGATAAGGAGACGGAGATGCTTCCTAACTTGCATGTCCCAAGTGACGTCCCTACACTCTTAGTGACTCTCTCATCATATTTCTGCATTCTTGTCTCAGCATGTCTCAGCATGTCTCAGCATGTCTCAGCCATTAAGGTCTCTATTAATTGTCATCTCCGGTGTTTTGGCTTATATCTCTGCAACTTCCCAGCGGGAGCGGGCTTGATGGAGGCACTGCCGGGACGCCCATGGCATGTGATACACAAACTGTGGAGAGGCGCCTACTGAAACACATTGAAACATGTTGAAACATATTGAAACACACTCGGAATGAGTCACTGCCACTGCACCACGACTTCAGCCTTCCGCTGAAGCTGATACGATGTTTTTGAGCGTCAAACGCTCTGCTATTCCTTAGTTGCCATTAGTTGCCCAGAAGGCCCCTGGCATTTGAGCCTTTGGACCACTGGGATTCAGTGCCGAACGAATGCAGAAGGTGCATTTGCTAAGCATTTCATGCAGATTCACTGCTTAATTAATTAATTAATTCTATAATATTATATATATATAGATAAGTTTTTGTTTTTGTGTCTGGGGGGGTGGCGGCGGCACATGACAGTAAGTTGCGCCCAAGGGTGCATCAGCAGCTGCATGATGTCAGCTAACATCAACATGATGCCATGTGGTCAAGTTTTTCAGTGTAGAAGCATCAAATTGCGCCACCTCTTTGGGAGAAATAACAACATAATGGGTGGCGTTTTGACTGTAGGTGCCAAGTTGTTTCATCAGGGAAATGATATACTGGGCGAAATGTTGCACGCCAATGATTTGTGACCACAACAAGAGTCATGAGACGCGCACTCAACTCAGATCAAGATCTTGGAAAGAGAAAACTTCAAGGCCCAACAGCCCAACATCCAGAAAACCCTGAGCCAAGCACAGCCAACGCATGCCAACGCCAAACAATGTAGAATGCAAAGATGTCAGCATTCCAGGCTCCGACATTTCAAGTACGGGAAAGCCATAGTCAAACAAAGAGAAGCAGCAGCACCGACATGGAGAGAGAGAGAGAGAGAGAGCATTTGTCCGTGAGATGTTTGGCCAGATGGCAAAGGATGGCAAAGGGCTTTGATTCTTGAAAGGTATTAAAGTCAGTTCAGAGATACTAAAACAATCTATGAACAATCTATAAACATACTAAAACCGATTAACACAATCGAACATATCAAAAACAAATCATGGAGGGACCATCCACGGAAACCTCAACGGAGCTGGACTTCACGGCCTGGTCAATGTGCACCTCACCGCATGGCTGCGAGCCCTCTGAGTGCCTCGGTTACAATGTTACAATCCGCATATCCGATACCTCACGTCGCCTCACGTCGCCTCACGTCGCCTAAATACATCAAATACCGATGCCCGGTACCAGATTCAAATCATGCGGAATTCTAAAGATTAGCTTGCAGGTCCATTTGACTTATGCATTCACATGTAAAGAGCAACTGAAACGATGATCGCTTTCTGTTGCTCAGAGGAATCGAAAGGTCGTCCATTCCGATGAATTCACGCGTTTTGCCTGGTGCCTTCTAGCTTTATGTTGTGGCGTCTACATCCGTTCAAGGCTATGGTGATGGAAGCACCTACTGGGACAAGCGCTATTTGACAAAGGCCAGTCCGGATGCACCTTGACAGCACGACGGCCAGAATACACAAGACCACAAGCCAACCGGACGAGTACCAGATCTGGCACCCCATGCGCAATGGTTTGCCCAGTTTGCCCCTAGTTAGTGCATGTTAGTACTAGATTCACTAGATCTACTAATCTAATTAATCTACTAGTAGGACTTCAACCTCAAGAGGTTTCTGATGGTTTCTGCATAGGGATGCCGCCGAGGAATGGCTCTTGGCCTGGAGCCAAGTGGCTGATGTTTTTGAGAAGTACTGTGACCAGCCGAGGCCCCGTGCGGCTGATGGTAGAGATATATTATTGAAGGCCCATGTAATTTTCCCCAAACTCTTCAATGGACTGGACAGATTAACATGAATTCAAACAATATGGGCTTGGTTTGCGGTGGACTAGTCGGCTAGTGTGATTTTTATCGTGAATCGAATAAACTGAAATCAAGTCTTCATGCAGATCACATCAGATCACATTAAAATACTTTTGGCTGGAGTCTTGGTGAGACAGACTGTGATGCTGTACTTGACATTTCTGACATTACTTGACAAGCACATTTTATACAGCACATTTTATAAGTTTCTGGATGGTTCAGGGATTCAGGACTGCCTCGTGGCAAGGAGACAATGGCAGATTCTCCATGCTGGATGCGGGAACAGTGCTTTGACGGCTGAGACTCGTGGTTAAAAGATGCAAGTTGCAGAAGATGACGATGAAGATGAAGATGAATGGATGGATGCATGATGATGCATGTATATAAAATTATATATATAAATGATTGTAAATGAATTAATGAATGAATCACACACACACACACATCATCGGCTGGAGAGAGAGAGGGACACACCATCGGCTTCCGGGCGAGACTCGTATGTATTTGCTTCTGCGCTGAGGATGTACCGTGCTGGGTATGAGCATATCACCAGTCGCTCGCACGCATATCAGCCACAACCAAATTCGAACGCAACATAACGCAACATAACGCAACATAACGCAACCAAGCTTGGAGGGAGATATGATGAGATATGTTTCATGCTTTTTGGGCCACGCATGGCCAAACCCAAGCAGGAGAAGGGTGTTCCTTGTGACTTGGATGGGGTCATTTTGCTCAGCCGTTTGAGGTATTGACAACTCTGCCACTGTGATTGCGCAGATGCAGGCTCTGAAGAAACCGACACCATACGAAATGACTGCACCATCATCACCATCTTCAGAACATACAAGCCAGTAAGATCCCGTAAGGAGTAAAAACTTCTAAAATCATCATCCTGCCACCAGGTTATGACTTCAGTTTTTTCATGGTGGTTCAAGACGCAACATCCGGCATGATATGCAGTGCTTCTGGTGACAGCCTTCATTTGGCAGGCAGCGTGCCGAGATTCTGCAAGCTTGAAATGGTGTTGCATGGACGCGGGTGAACCTTGGCACAATTTTGCATCCCGCTATCCAGGAGCCCACCATAGCTCACCATGCCCGACATAGAGTGCCCCGTTTGTAGTATGCCAAAGCAGCACCATGTGCGGAGACGGCTCTGAAATGACTGAGGATAATTGGATGTTTACGGGGTATAAACAAGTTTCTTGAAGTAAAACTCTTTTGAATTTCATGCATTTTTATGTGTTTCCATGTGCCTAGCCGTTTGATGAGCTTGATTCAAATTTGATTTGGGGGTCTGAAGACCTGTGCCGGAGACAGTATATATAGTATATAGGAACCCATTGCAGATGTTGCAGTAGCGTGTTACACGTATAATTGTGTGGCTTTAGTTACTCTAAGTTCCGTCCTTCCCAACTGTATGTTTGACTGTTTGACCTTTGGAAGATGGGGCATGTTCAGCTGGAATGTCCTTGTGGCACAGCCACAAGGAAATGGACTTTGATGACGGAAGCTTTGATGTGGTTATTGAAAAAGGCCGGGCACATCCGGGGACATCCGGGGACATCCGGGGACCGAGGTGTGGCAACGGGGTCCTCACGCATCCTAGTAGCGAACAGCATGACGTGCTCCACCAGTTCATGGTGTGTGAAACAAAAGAGCTAATAGCAGCTAAGATATGCAAAGATCAAGAGAACAACGAATCAAGTCGCGAATGTTTATGGACCTCAAGAAGATAACAGACCTTTCTTACGCAACAAAATCATGCATAAAATCTATAGGTCAGCTGTCCATAGCTGTCCAGCTTCTGTGGCGGCCAGGTTTACTGGACTGCCTGGGCTGCATGGACGAGGCAAAACTGGAGGTGGCCAAAGTCTTGAAAGAGGCCCTGCAACATCCTGCGACAACTGATCTGCCCATGGAATACCAGTGGAATTTGGAGTGATCCGCAAAGTCCCGGCAACTAATCTGGCAAGGGGATGCAAGGGGTCCTTAGATGTGATTCCTGTACATGCACTAGTAATCACTAGTATTGCAGTGCTGTACTTTTTATTTATTCTTTGTTTTATCGTCTCTTTTTTTGGATAAGCATTGTCAATTGTCAATTCAATATTTGACTCGTGTGAAGTGAGCGAAGCCCGGCAGTTCCGCAGATGCAATTGGGCCAGGTGCACAGGGTCTTGCGGCTGCAGGGCCTGTTCTTCTGCATCAGCTTCAACCACAACCGCGCGGCCCAGCTGGCCGAGCCCTGGAAGTTCAGTGCCTTGCTGAGCTGAGCTGACGACATGTCCGGCAGGATTCCAGGGGGATTCCAGGGCGATTTGAGGGCCACTTTAGCCGCGTGTACCCCAGGCTTATGCGAGTCGCGACGAATTTCAGCGGCAGGTGGTCAGAACAGTTTGTTACTCGGCTCTTCCTATTCAGAGCCCTATTCATCACTGAATGGAATCTGAGTAGCGGTTGGCCAGAAGTACTATACTACACCGGCAGGACATTTCACCAGCAGCACTCGACTGTAGTGAAACTATAGTGAAACTTAATCAATCTCAATTATATCTTAATTCTCTGTATATGGATGTATATGGTCTATTAGATTTAATCTTGATTCTATTTGCCAATTGAAGGCACTGGCCCTGGGTCGAAAAAGGTCAACTTTGAGGTCCAACGGATCCAACTGCCGTTCCAATTTGCAGAAGGTATGTCTTCCGGAAATCCTCAGCCGATGTCCTCCAGCTTCTCGGTACAGCAGCCCTTGTCGTAGCATGGTGACTGTTGGCCAGGTGGCAAGGCTTAGAGCTTGGCTTGCGATTAGTTTGGTTACCATTGCTCGTTGTTGACGGGACCTAAAAAGAACATCTTTCTTCATGGAGAAGAGAAGCTCCCAGAAAATTGAGAACTGAATTGAGAATTTCGAGGCAAATTGAATAAGAGAAAGCTTAGGGCTTAGGGAGCCTGCAAAAACAGCTGAGAAGGATTGAAATCGATGAACAAGGGATGAACAAGGGATGAACAAGGGATGAACAAGGGATGAACAAGGGGAGTATCGAACATGTTGGAACATGTTGGAACGCTTCAACCGAACACTTCCAACTTCCTCCTTGATTCCTCCCTTTCCCCGGAGCCACCTCGGATCCACCTGAGGTGGCCACAACTGTTTCGAGATCTGAAGCTCCATCTCACCAAGGAGGAGCAATCCAACGCACACTGTATTAATATTAGGCAGATATATGCAATTATATCTAATTGTCTAATTATGTGCTATGTAATCGCTTCAAATCTTCAATCATGAAGCTGCAGGAGTGATAGACACAAATGACAGAGCAGCTCTTCAAACTTAGGACACAGATGACACAGTATCCCGAGCCTGGTGTTCTTTCCATGGTGGATATAAAATAGTATTATACTATATTATACTACAGTATTTAATACTATTTAATACTACGTTATTCCATTATTATTCCATGATATTTACGATTTCCGTGATAGCGGCCAGTACAAGTCTGCGTCCGGTTGCGGCGCCGTTTTGTGAGGACTACCAGCTGGTCGATCAGCCCTGCACACTGACCGAAGGCGAAGCTGAAACGGGCAACGTCGTCGAGGTGCGCGGCGGTGCGCGTCCTGGTCGCCCGGAATGGGATGCCACCATTGCGAAGCAATGCCAAGCAGTACCAATCGCAACACCCGTTTTGTGGAACATGTCCATATGATTCGAAATCCGCTCTAAAATGCCTACTGTATAAGGAACTTTTAAATCCGAAGGACATAAATACTTAAGCGAGGATGTATTTTAGATTTTGTTAGAAGGCCGAGTCTTGTATATATGCAGTGAAATCGCTTTCCTGCAGCTTGGCGCTAGATTTGCGCTAGTGTAGCGCTAGATACTTTTACATAGCCATTCAAGTGAAACATAGTCAGGCCCGATGCTTTCTTTCCCTTTTGCTTTCCCATAGCTGTTGTTCCCGGTCCTGCTTGGGCAACTCCACAGTAGCCTTACTTTTCATAAATCTCTCTGAGCTGCATTGCCGCTTCACCTTCTTTTGGGCTAAACGTAGTTCTGGCGGTAGTTCTGGCAGTAGATCCGCACTAGATAATTGCCCCAAGAATACGACTCACTGTACTTGAAAACGCAAGAGCACTGTCAAGAGCACTGTTTGCTTCGTATGTGATACCTGTTCTACTCCCTGCACTTTGTGATGTACTTGGTGCATACGGTCCTCAAGGTCCTCAACCAGGCCGGCCAAAGCGCGAAGAGAATGTGTGTGCCACAATCCGGAAAGGTAATCTTGCTTTGCATTCTATCTAGCATGTTTGGACCAGCACATGCTGATCCCGCTGTTCCGATTGAGTCACTGTTTAAGATTTCTGCCGGGCAAAACCTGATTCTCGCTAATCTCTCACCAGCGCCAGTCTCACACTGGCAATCCCTGCAATTAGAGTCCTTTGGAGTATTATTGCCTATGTCCTCCGCACCTTGTGTACTTGCCTTGGATAATGCATCTGCGCGTGCTTGCGAAAAATGTGTTGCCACCCTGCTCTCATCCCATGTGCGTGCTGGGCCATGTGCTTCCTGCAAAGCCTTTACGTCTCTACCTGTAGCCTTCCGGTCACGTTTTGCAGCTTCTTGAGATGCCTGCTCTTCTGCCTGATGAGCGGTCTTGCATTCCTACACCAGTATGCCACCTTCATGTGCCAATGCGTCGTGTCCACTCAGGACCCCGTGTCCATGCATGTGTGTATGCCTTCAGCCTTGCGTTCGCTGGACACGTTTTGTCCCATGTTGTGTCCACGCAGCGCCTTGCCAAGTGAAAACTGATGATGCAATGCAGACAAGTCCGCAGACAAAGACGCAGACAGCGTCGAATGTTGTCACGGCGTCATGGTTGCCCCTTGACTGTTGGCTTGACATGGTATAGCGAGGATGGTGTACCTCCTGGGCGGGGAGCTGCGCACGTCACCCGACGCAAAAGAAACCGAATGCGCCACATGGTGGCAGCCGCCTGCTTCGCCGCCCTCCGGGGGCCCAGTCCTCCAGCTGCCGCGTGCCTGCACGAACTAGCTGAGATGGCGCGCGTGCTCGACCTCCACGAGTGGACGGGACGGCCTACAAAACGTAGCCTCGCCACAGCGAAACACAATGCTATATTGAAGGACGCACCAAGCTTTCGGTCGGCGGCTAACGCTAGTTTCGGAAGAGCCAACTGAGTTGCGCTCTCCAGCACGCAGTTGCCTCTACCTTGGTTGGTGGCCTCTGGGTGGCTGCTGCCTCTCGCGGGCGTGCTGGACTTGGCGGATCCTACGCTGCCCAGCCGTCTGCCGCTCCTCGGTCGCTGACCTGATTCACCTGGTTTCATAATACGCCACCCAATCCTGGCCAGGACTCCGCATTGCGCGAGGGAAAAAACCGAATGGATTTGTTGAATGGATTGGAAGAGTTACTTCGTAAATTTGCAGATCAGAAGCCAGCTGTTCCATCTCAGAAAACAGAAAGCCCGACACGCTCTTCAGAAAACGGTTCAAAGAGCTCAGCGAAATTCTCGTACCTGGTTTCAATCACTGACACAGCTGGTCACATTTGCCACTGAAGGGAAGATCTTTGTCGATGAACATGCCAGCGCACCTGCTCCCAAGAAAGCAGGAAGAACACCACCAAATGCAGAGCCCAAGCATCAACCCAAGAAGATTGAAATCTGGGCTGACAAAGTGAAAGCTTCAACTGCTGCCAAGCCCGGAAATGCCACTGTTGCGACCCAAAAGCAACAGCCTGTGTATCGACTGTGGACCTTTCCTGACACCCGTGAGACGGTTGCAGCAGTAAACCATGTGAAAAAGGATCTTGAAAATGGAAAGAAGCCAGCGGGCTGCAAACTATGAACCGGCCAGTGAGCTCAAAACGCTGGTTCAGGCCCATGGATTCACCGACATCAAAACTGCAGTAGTTTTGACATCACGAGAATCCCCAGACACTCTTGACAAGAAATGGGCGCATGTGAATCTTAAAGGTCATGGACCAGAGATCAAGAAGTTTCCAATGTTCCATTTGGGATCTGAACTGCCAGCGTTCCTAACCTGCCAGGCGTCTCCAGCTGCACTGCCAACCACGGCACTCGAGGCCATGACACTGAGAGTCACCATTCGCTTTTGCAGTCATAATTTGCGAAGCTGCAAAGCAAGCCTGCGAACATTGTGTCAGGAAAGTTGCCTGACGATGATCTTCAGAAAAGTTTCATCTCCACCTATGGATGGCGTACCGGCGTACCTTACAGAGCCAGCACTGGACTAGCTACGCCGAAGCTGTCACTGGCTTTCTCAAACTTGGCAAGAACAGTCTTGAAGATGTCTTGAAGATCTCCGCAAAGCACGGGGTCTTCATTGAACGCCTGGCCCAGAACCAACCAGGAGATGCCACTGAATGGATTCCCCAAGAGAAAGATGAAGATGACATGGCCTACTTCACACCTGTGACATCTGAGGCACATGACAATGGCTTCACATATCGTCGCCAAGGAAAGATCGGCAGCAAGGCACACAGCCAGCCACTGCCAGCGGGGCCAAAGTCTGGGAAGCCCGGGCAGTGTCCAACCAATGGTCAACGGGTATGTTGACTTCTTGGCTTGAAAAGCAGAAGTTTGAGGAAGTGACTTTGATGAACCGACGAAGCAGAGAGGGTGGCTGTTCCGGCATCCCACCAGATCTTTTTGTTTCGCTTATGAAAATGCATGAAAATGCAGATGGGGAAAATGTCAGTATCTCTCAGTTTTTCCATCATGCCAAAGGCTCCAAAGCAAACCCCGATCAACGCTGCGTCATACAAATTTCCGGCGCACCTTGAACGGTAGCAAAGGAATCTCTCCACCTCAGAAACCAACTCCTAACGACTAACGACCCTAAAAATATGCCCCCAGCGGCGTAAAATGCCGAAAACGCTGAGCAGCCAGATGCCAATGCTGCTTGCTGCTGATGCCAGTTCAGTACAATTGATTCAAAGCGCTCTGCACCTGCAGGTGGCCTCCAGACGAAAGAGGCCGAATGTTCGCCCTGAACGCCAAGATGCCGTTGAAAATCGAATCTGCTACACACTTTCAGGGAATCGAATTTGCTGATGCCGGCGGAGATGGTGAATGCGGTTACCGTGCTCTAGCAGCTAGCAGTTGCCTACGCAGAGCCCAACCACTTCCCATATCTTCAAGTACGACGACCACTTTAAGCAATTCTTTGCGCCCGACCCGCGCTGGACAGAGGCCCTTAAGGAGGTCCTGTGCCGACCACATATAGTGAATGGGTACTGCTCGGCCAACCAGATGGATTGATGGTCCATGTCTTTCCACAGCTGCGACAAAGCAGAGAGAAACATTGCCATTGTGCGCTGGGAATCCGATGAATGGGTGAAGCAGACAGTGATCACCCCCTTGCCTTCCCAGCAACAGAGTGTTCAAGATGCTACAACGTATCCTCCGTTGTCACTGTTCCTCAAAGTAGGAGGCTATGTAACTTTGAAACCTGGACTCACGCCTTTTCCAACGCCATGGCGTTACAGCCCTCCTAACTCAAAATGGGATGCGGGTAGTGCAAGAGGAGGAGTCGAATCTGTCAAGTCCTGCAAGAGTTGGTTGCCGCCGTCTTCACCTGCAAGCGCTCGATCAATCAAGCGCCGTGAAGCTGACGTAGAATCTAATGTTGATGCCAAATCGTACAGAAGTTGGCTGCCTCCATCGACGGCCGCAAGTCCCAAACGAATCCAAAAGAAAAAGGTTGACCCTGAACCTTATGCTGATGCAAAATCCTGCTGATGCAAAATCCTACAGGAGCTGGCTGCCGCCCAGCTCTGGCCCTGCATCTCGTGCTCGTCTCCTTGCGAACAAGGCATCCTCCAGTAGCAGCAAGAGACCCAAGCTAAGCCAATGCCGAAGCAAAGAGCTAAAAGTGAAAGAAGAAACGGACCAATACGGTGCAAGTGCTTACCAAAAGCGCCCTTTCAGTTGGAAACGTCCGGAATGCGGAGTGTCTTTCAAAGGTACCTACAGCTCAGTTAAGGGAAGCCGCACGTTTTTCGAGAAAACAAAACATTCCGAGCTTCCCATTACTGCAACTCGACGATCAGCTCCAACAGTTCTTGCCGTTGCCTATGGCCTTCCAGTATATAGATCAAACTGCATGGTCACTTTCTTTGTGTTCAGCAAAGTTGCCAACTCTGTCACGCCACGACAGATTTAAAGCCGTGAAGCAACGCATCGAAGAATGCCATGAGGGGGAAACGCCTTCGAGCCTCTGGAATTGTCAGAGAACCCATGTCAAAAAGTAAAGCCACAAGTTGCAGAACACCAATGCCAAGCGCCGCAAAATGCTCCGCGTGAAAGTCATACCTACAGAAAGGAGTAGAAAGAAGAGTGGCAATTTGCATTATTGTTCCAAATGCTTGTCGAAGATTGAGAAAGGTAACAAAAACAACAATTGCGACCTCACATGCCGACAGCATCTTTTGAAACAGCAGATGAAAGAAGATCGCTATTGCGGTATCAAAACTGCCTGGCGGATTCGATTGCAGAAGCAGCAGCCAATGCATGCAGCCAATTTTGCTAAAGCTGTTGGAAATTAGAAAATCCTTGGAACAGATCGCCGCCACTTTTGCCGAAGATTGCCGATGAAGGTCCAAATGGGTTGCATCTCACGGCGCGAACGGGCAAAATAGTTGGCAAGCTGATTTAACGATGCACGGTGATGTCATCCAGGACCAAATCTCCAGATTTGGTCATTCAATTGCGGTCGAGGCACATGTGCATATGAATTCTTCAATTATGCCAGGGTGAAAAACATTCCAATTCTCGCCATCCAAGAGGATGGACTCAAAAAGTGTGAAAGGTTTTTTTTTTTTCATAGGCGGTATGTCAATAAATAAACATCACCACTACATATGTTTGATGGTCCCACTTCGACATAAGAATGCCTAGGGAAGTGTGATCCTCCTGAGTCCATCAAGTTTGGGATGCCGCCTGATTATATATATAATGTTTCCAATGAACGGTAATGGTCGGAAATTTGCCATCAGCAACTTGTATCAGCCAGTCCAGGAAGGTAGACTAAAGACTCCCTGCTGCATGTCACATTTTTGAAACATTCCAGCTTCTCCCACATGGTGCCCCGATTTGTGTTGGTGATAATGGTAGCCCTTAGGAGAATGTTTTGGTTGCTGAAGATGATGCGTTACAACTGCATTCTTTTTTTGTGCAAAACGCGCAGGGTCAAGCTGTCTCATCGAGATGGTCAAGCAAGAGGTGTATTGATTACGCCGTCACAAAAGCAGCGAACTGTGTGCAGCACCTCAAGTATGAAAGTGAAGCCATTTCGGATCACAAAACTTTTTGTTTCACTCTCGAAGATGAGGAGCAGCATGCGTCAGCACCGCTGCATAGACTTGTCAGACATGATGATTTGTCCATGCCAGAAGCATGCACGCTTGATGAATGGAAATATGCTTGCACCGAGTTTTTATCCGCAAATCCACTGCCGAAGCCTCATGAGCACTGCACGCAGCAAGCCATTGATGAGTATTGGAAGCAAATCAGTGATCTTTTTGAAAGCATGCTCCGTGCTGCGCATAATCACTTTTCTAATTCATTTGCCAAACCTAGACTAGAATGAGCCATAAGAAAGGCACTCTTAAATTCTCTAAAGGTTTCCCCCCAAGGTAAAAATTAGATCATGCCACGGACACTTCTCGCATTCGCCACATGCGTAATTGCTCACTAAACTCAAAGAGTTCCAAAAGCTTGAAGTCCACGGACACAGTGACTTTGTGGAATATCAGGGTTTTAAACACAACATTGGTAATAATCCTTTAAATGATGCTCATTCTACATTAGCCGAGAATATTCAACACATCCAATCTTCACCGCAAGGCGAAAGAAATTCCGATCGCCAAGAAAGAATCTCGAAATGGAAAATCAGACTTTGCCAGCAGTGTTACCACTGGTTAAAAAGACCGTCTGTCCAATACTTTCGAGGACTCATTTCCCAATCTCTTAATGTAGATGTTGCCACCGCAGATTTCCTTCAATCCCTTTCCTTGATTAGGGACCATTGGGGACTTGTTTGGCGTAGAGATCCTGTCAATGCCGATGCTGCCCTCAGGCGCATCCTCAGGCGCATGAAAACTTGAACGTCAGAATCTTGCGCCCAGTAACCAGAGCTGGGCTCCTCCTTGATCCGGTCGAGCTTGCCAATCGTGCCCGTGCATTTGCGGGCAAAGCGGCAGTTCTGAAGTCAGCTCCTTGCCACTTGCGGCCCTTCAAGTTTTTGCAACTTTTTGCCAATTTGCGAAGGAACAGGTTTTATTGCCAGTGTTTGGCAAGTTACTCGCCAAACTCATTTACCCAAGGGACAGAAAGGCGTCCGCACTGTGGATGGTGCTCGCGACGTGACGGCACTCAGACCATGAACCCTATATTCAGCACTTGGTGTCGCGTCCGGGGTTGTTCCAGACTCAAATCATGTGCAACATGGGTCAACACATGGGGGCCCAAAGAAGCAATTGGTGGAAAGAAAGCTCGAGAAACCCATGACGTACTTTTTCCTTTGATTGAAGCTGTTCCTCAGGGTCAATTTGTGGTGTCACCCGTTTTTTCCCTCGCATTTGGCTATAGCCACCCTGACATTGTTGTACCGTTTCTCCAGGACCTTGGATTGCTAATCACAATTTGTTCTATGCTGCGCAAGCAGTGGACGCAACAATTGCGGCATTTATCTTTTGAACATTTCGTCCTGCCAAATCCTGAGCATGTGAGCTCTTCGTTGCCACAGGGGGAACCGTGGTCAATGCTGGGGATGGTGGTTTTGCTCACACCTGCCATCTGGGAAATTGCTGACAGACACACGCGTGCAATTCAGAAAACTTTTGTTCAGAAGCTCTCCAAGTTGAAAGAATTTGGGCATCTTGGAGTCGCAATCTGAACCTGCAGGAGAATAATGCCAAACGTCAATATTTTCACCCTCAACATAAGGGACGTCAGGAATTTATTGATTTTGGAATACCTGCCAGTCAGGTCTCACATGACATTCTCATTTTGGGACATGGTTTCAAAGGCTTTGTTTGTACAGCGAAAAATTACCAGCAAAGAAGCTGAACGGATTACTCAATCCGTTGCGATGATCCGCACAATCACATATCTGCCAGTTGCGTATTCCTGAAGAAACGGATTATTGCCGCGGCATCAATGGCAAAAGCTGAGTTTAGTTGGTTGGTCAAAGTTCTTCCTCTTGCCGTGTGTAAGCGTGTTCAAAAATCCATTAAGATTGCAGTCCTGACTTGAGAACTCCCCTGAAAGGACATAGATTGCATATCAACTTTCGTATTGCCACTAGTTGCATTGGTGCCGTGCGCAGGTGTCTTGCAAAGGCACCTGCCACCACTTTGTATTCTCTTCTTTGCTACGGAGATTATCGGAGATTTTCTTGGTCTTATCACACCTCTTGGGTTTGGAAACGTGACCGGACCGGTGATTTTTTTTTTGCCTTGAACAAAGCACAACTCATATGAAGCGTTCACTGCTGGTGATGGCCAGACATCTCATATCTTGTGTGAAAGTTTTGGTGCCCATGAATCTCAGCAAGGCAATGGAAAGAAACTGATCGTAACGATGCAGCTTTCTTCACTGAAAGCAAATTTGCAGCTGAAAGGTGTAAACTTGCGCTAAAACATGCCAAAGATTCCCAACAGAATTTTGCCATCCTCACTGATACCTTCGTCAATGATGCTGCCTTGTCACTTCGTAAAAGAACCCCTGTCAGACCATGTCCCTTCTGTAACAGCGCGCCGGCTAATACTTTGTGCTTACCCGCCACCTGCTTCTAGACCTCATGGCACTTTGCTAAGACGCCTTGGGTGGCCGCGTGTTGGTCACCCACGTGACAACTGAGGTTGTTTCTTGGATGCGGTGCGATCTCGCACCCTTGCCAATAGATATCAGCAACATACCTATCCATAAATGTTCCCGACCTGCTGCGCTGGCAGGTGCTGTTTCTTGACCGTGGGGCCGCTGAGCCCCGCAACAGCACGGTGGAAGTCATGAATGGGTTCCATCGATGGAAGGTATTACCTATATTAGTAGCGCTGTTTGCGTCCAGCTGGTAGCAGCAACTGGGATTTGGGCCACGGGGTCCGCGTTGTTAGACCCGACAAAGGAACCATGGAGGGCGTGATACTTACGGTAACGACATTTATATATGTGGAGGGCGGGCCAGACCGTGAGGCCACGGAGGTAGTATGAAATACCGAAATACCAGTTCGTATATTTAAATGTAACAAATGTAGTTACCGTATGTTTAAATGAATTGGATTCGGTATGTTTAAAATGGCCGTTCGGGCCAAGGAAAACTTTCCCGGAGGTAGTCTAAAATACTTGTTCGTATATTTGAAAGTCCGTATATTTAAATGTCTTTAACGTAGTGCTTCCAGTAGCTCCAGCAGCTCGAGCTAAAAGAGCCGCGCGCTAGCTACGTGTGCACGAGTTTGATGCAAATAAATCATTCACAGCTTTCTTCACTCATGTTTAAGGTCTGTTGGGACAATTGGATAGTTGAACTTTAAAGGCGGGGTCCTGTAAATACGCAGTGAAGGCGATTTTCGTCCGAATCCGGGACAGGGAATTTACAGAAGACCATGGGTTTGTTCAAACTGAACAGATTCTACACATGATTCCACTCTCAAAATCTGAATGGGTAGAACTTCATAAAGATAAGTGATGATCGGTGCCTGTTGGCTCGCTCCAGGTCATTGAAGCTTGTGAATCAGGCACAGCAGCTTTGACGTGCCTTTGTGTTGTCGGAATGCCGCCCCACCCCTTATTGTAACATAGGATGGGAAATTTGTCAACATCTTGGAGTTCTGTTGAATTTGAGCGCTTCCGGGCCAGCTCGTGCCAGGGGATCAGAATCCGGTGGGCCTCCATGTCGGACTTCGCGGCGTGGTCAAGCTCAGCGCCTTGCCACAGCCAGAGTCAGTATTGGGTGGATCGCCAGGTCCCTACTCAGAACATGGAAGTCAAACCGCTATGCAACAGTATGTAACTACAACAATGTGATATGTGAATGAATGTGAGAAAGATATAAATGTAAAAACACACGCGCACACACACACATATATATATATATATATGTGTGTGTGTGTGCATATGTGTTTTTTTTTAAAAAATATATATATATATATATCTCATTATATATATATAAATATATCATATTATATATATATATCATTAATATATATATATATATACACATACACGCAAACCCTATGTCTCGCCGTCGCCCGAAACGGCTAAAAGCCGAGGGTTTCTGTTGATTTTTCCCCACATCTTTGTGTGGGGTTCTTGTTTTTGGTTGTGCACTTCCGCCTGGCCCCGCCTGGCCCCGCCTGGCCCCGCCTGGCCCCGCCTGGCCCCGCCCGCTGCTTATCACACACACAACTTGCTCACACACAACTTGTCACCACACAACTCACTCACACACACACACAACTTGCTCACCACACAACTTGCTCACACACAACTTGCTCACCAAACAACTTGTCACCACACAACTTTCTCACCAACTTGTCACCACACAACTTGTCACCACACAACTTACTCACACACAACTTGCACACACACACACAACTTGTCACCACACAACTTGCACACACACACAACTTGTCACCACACAACTCGCTCACACACACACAACTTGCACACACAACTTGTCACCACACAACTTACTCACACACAACTTGCTCACACACAACTTGTCACCACACAACTTACTCACACACACAACTTGCACACACACACAACTTGTCACCACACAACTTGTCACCACACAACTTGCACACACACGCAGCTTGCACACACACTAGACAAGAATGGATCATTATATGATCCGGCAGGAACTGAATCCTGAAACATGCAAACCAGCCTAGATCGTTAGATTAATAAAGGAGCCACATGAGGTACTTCTCGAAAACGATGTAGGGTATCCAATATTGTCAAACGGAGTTTTAACCAGAGTCCACAAAGTCTTGACCAGCATGTTGAAAATCCAAAATAACAATGTTTCGGCGATTGTTTCCCAAAATGACCCAAAGTTCATCGGCGACATGATCTCGGCGAAAATATATCAAAAAAACATAATATTGTCGGCGACATGGTTTCGGCGAAAATCTGAGGAAGGTTCTGATGCATGCAATACAGATTGTGGCAACCGTGTAGATTCGAAACAACGCAGTGTAACAGCTTAGTCAACAGTTCAGACTGAGTTTTGCAGGTACAAGTGGTTGATCAGACCACTCATCCACCGAAATGCCATAGCTTCGTTGGACTGGATAGGCAAATCGGCTCCAGTCCCCCTGCAAATGTGAAAAGATTCCCTGCAAATGTGAAAAGGTTCGGATCAGAGAAGTTTTACATCTGTTCAGATGTTACACACACACACCCCGCGTGTAGCGGGGTTTGATTTTTGGAAGACCATCGCTGCAAATGTCGGCAAGATTATTCAAATACAAAAAGCTTTCCGGTGCTAATGTACAGAGCCGCGTTCAGTCACTCAGAAGGGAGGTTCGTCTCAGCTTGAAGTGTTTGGATCGCGTCACGGAAGCTCATGTCCTCAAGCATCCTCCACGTGTCGTTGATTTCCCCCGATGCCATAGCAGCCCTCAAAGTGATTGAAAGTTGTTGGGCCAGGTCCTGGATTTTCGGAGTAAAGCGGGTTGCCTCCGTAGGTGCCGTGGTCTCAATGGGAACATTGTGAAAAGGATGATGTCCATGTACTAGAGGAATCTCAAAATGATGTCGCCAATAATCCGCTGTGCGCAGTGACCACTCCCAGTTGCCCGAAAGACCGTAAAAGTAGTGCTCAGGATCACGACATTTGGAAAGCCCTGACAAGGGGATCTCTTCAATGAATAGCTCCCTGGTATTGTTGGAGTGGGTAATAGTAATGATCTTGAATTGGATCTGGTGAACCACGCGGGAAGAGAAGTGAGCACGATGGAGGTAGTGGTATGCAGGACTTTGCTCCGTCGGAAAAGGGACATCAGGAGGTGCGAGGCCTGAATATGTATCAGAATGGGCCGTAGTTCCAATGTCGGTAGTTGTACTGTCAGCTGCCAAAGGTGCCGAAGGGGTCCCGGTAGTAGGATCAGGAAGACCAGAATGACATAGTGCGGAAGCCTGGGCGTCTGGTACTTGATCTGGGTTGGTGGGAGCGAGTCCACGGTTGGGATTCGAAGGCCAAGCCAAGCCCGCCACGGTAGCGTCTCGTTTATGCTCCATGGGTGAAACGATCAGAAATGCGTGAAATGGTGCGACAAAAGCTGAGGCATCATGAAATTGCGAACATAAGCCAAGCCCAAGAATAATAATGATAATGATGATAAAAGTGAAGTCCGGTCATCAATCCAGTGGTTCAAGGTTCACGGAAAGGACATAGCTCAAAGCCTAACAAGATGGAAATCAGAGAATCCTTCGTGTTGAAAAAGTATCATAGGTATAACGAAAAACCCTCGAGCATGGTCTTTTTGGCCAGTGAGCGTATCAGGGCAGGATCACACCGGGGCTAACTTTGTGGCATCGCAGACGTAGCACGAAAGGCTGTGAGGTACCCGGGACGAGCAAAGAGGATTCGAAGTAGTTGTACTGTCGGAGTCGCCATTCGGGTCGGTATTCCTCCAAAAGCTGCAAGATCGTCATATCATTGGGGACTTGGAATGTATCACCTTCCAGGTCGCAATAGCGAAACTCCAAATTCGAAGGGTCAAGCTGGATGTCCCATTGGGTCCTCAATCTTTTTGAAATACAGAAACGTAGTTCTCCAGTGGGAAGGAGGCCGGCTTCCACTGGTTCCATCTGACGTGACCAGGTGAACAGAGCTTCAAGTTCGTAGCCACTAACATTTTTGAGATTTGAACTAGCCAAAGCCATGTAGTGTTCACGGTCAGGTTCGCTGCGATGAGTCAGTTCCTGTAAGGGAGAGTAGTCAATCAAAATAAGGACAGGTCGGTTTGGAGGAGGGTTCACGTGACCAGGAAGGCCTCGGGGTCCAGCAAACCATCCAACGGTTCGGGTACCCAGTGGTGTCTCAACCGTGGATGTAGCGCGATATGGATGGGGCCGAGAAGAATGAGCCATGGCGTCGGGTGTCGAGTTTCGAGTATAAAGCGGAAAGCCCAAGCTGCAACATAGAAGGACAATGACCAAGGAATAAAGCCCAAAAATTGGAAAATGGATGGAAACGGTGTACCTAGTGAGTAGTCACAAATCGACGTGTAGTCACTGTGCTTTTTCGATGCCGACAAATAATGTGGTGTGTTACACACTGGAGTCAGACATATCCATCGGGTCCGTATCGTTCGCATCCAGTGGACCATGTACTTGTTGAGGAGGGACGGTAGGGCGATTGAGATGTAAGGTACGTTGCAATGTTGCCGGTGGTGAAGAAGGTGGTGTAGACCGCCATGGTGGCCAATATAAAGAGGTGGTGGTTCCTTGAGAGTGGTGTTGGGCAGAACGTCCCCAGCATGACTGTAAAATATGGAGTTGGTCCGGTATCGCTTCGTACGGTTGGGAGACATAGACGTTGGAGTGTTCAGGGTGTGGTAGAACAGGAACAGCAGTTGCCGTAGGGGAGGAGGATGATTGAATTGGTACGTCATAGTATCGGCGCCAATGGTTAGCCGTGGTACGTAGGGTAGCAAGATCGTTGGTGAGGTGCATGTTCTCCAGAAATGTTTCCACTGGCTTCCACGTTTCAATACCATCAAGTGTCCTTTCCACGATCCAAAGTTCATCCGGACGAGTAGACAAAGGATAGCTCAGCTTCTTGATGAAGACGGAATGGACGGTTGTAGAGGTTGGGATCATTCGCGCTGCTCGGGGAATATACGATGCCGAAGTAGGATCATCAGGTGGCAGGTGTGGGACTAGGCCATGTACGGATGTAGGTGAGGAACGGTGTGAGACCAATCGAGCAGTATCATCCGTGTTGGAGGTCATCATGTACAGTAGCAATAATATGATATCGAGATACACTGAACTGAAGCCAAAAAGCCGTGGGAAAAGGTCAGTGATGGAAAAACGAACAACGAACATCGCAATATGGAAAGAAGAGAAGCAAGGGAGACAAAAGAAACCCAAAACCGGGGTGGAGGACATCATAACGAGTGCTTTTTTCTTTCCTCATAGACGTGAGCGTCTCCAAGATCTATTTCAAAGGCTAATCACTCGGCCGCTTTAGTGTATCTGGTGGCCGTGATGAATGGATGCCCGCGGGGAATCACTTGAACATGGACAGCGAAGCCTGTGTCCTGTGGATCTGGATGGGGTGTCAGCAACAACGGTGAACACTCCCGGGTCGTGAAGGCATCGAGATGTTGATGAGTTTTCCATGTCGGGTAGAACCAGTTCAAAACGTCCAGGAGAGAATGAGGGAGGTCGTCCAGCATCTGAGCTCCTTGATCGGTGTCAATCATCATGTAGAAATCTGTCGCTGGTAGGTGTATCGACCATCGTTGTAACAGCGTGTCGGTAACCACGGTTTTGAGGTCTGAAACGAAATGACTGCGAGCATAATCCGGGTAGATCACCTTGAACGTCTGGAACAGGCTGTCATAGGTGGCCGTGGAGAGGTTGCCCGCGACCTTGGGGGCCAGGATGTTGTAATATGGGTTGCGAACGGCAAGTTGCTGCATCGGCTTCAGGTCCAGTTGGAAAATAACCGGTCGGTGGGGTGTCGAAGGCGGAGTCCGGTTGGGTGGGTGCTGAGATAATGAAGACCCCATAGTGGAGGACGGTGCCCTTGTTGGAGAGCGTGATCGTCGTGTAGGGGAGATCCTCTCGTGGGACATAGCTCGCAGTTGGCAATAGCGATCCAGGTGAATGCGGAGAGACATAGTAAATGGCTGGCGGGTTGTATGATATGACATGTCAACGTTTCAAAGGAGCAACAATGCCCGAGTTTGTGAAGATCAAAAAATGTAAGAACGAAAAAACTCTAAAGACGAATAAAATTGGGTGGTGAAGCTATAATACAGTGCCGCAGGCCAGCTTTTCCTTGGTTCGCATATGTCGTTGGTCAGCCAAGTTTGTCTTTAATCTTATTCCACATAGAGCGAACATCTTCCTCGGACTTGCCCATCTTGGTCGAGATCACCCGCCATGAAAATCGAGACTTCTCGTCCGCCTTCAAAGTGCGTAGTTTCTGTTTGTCTTCGGAAGTCCAGAGTGACAGTGGGCTCGAGGAGCGGGATCGGGATTGGTCAAGTCGGCGACGACGTTTGGCAGGCGCTTTGGGAGCTGATTTGGCTTTCTGTTTGCGAGTCGGCGGTGATGGTGTTCTGGTAGAAAACTTCGAGGGTGGACTTCAGGTGACGGAGCGGCAACGTGGTGGTGTGGTTCAGGGAGATGGGTTTCCACCAGTTCATCCATAAGTGCCTCGTCCTCCACGATATCCGGCGACGGGATGTGGGCATTGTCAATGAAGTCGTTGGTCTGGTCCGAGTAATGTGGTCGTAGCCCATCAGGTTGATTCCATATACGTCTGTGCTGGGAAGAGGTGTAGGTTCAATGTTGGGAATGAGAGTGGGTGGAAGTAGCGCCATTGCTCGATGTAGTAGAAGGTAAGCATGGTGAACATCATGAAGAAATTGAAGAAACACAGGTTCTTGAATCGGAATTGACGTAGTAGGAGACGAGGAAGCCATCACGAAAAGTCGAATGTGGGCCAAGAAGTAAATGAAGCCGAGTTTGAGGGTGAGCCAGCTGAGAACGCACTACTCCAAGGTCATATAAATTAACGTGTGGCCCGAATAGGTGAAACGTTCAGCAGGATGTGAATAATGAGACGTAAGCGCAAGCGGCAGGACGGTTCTGGATTTTACCACAATGAGGAAGCGTGCAAATATTGACGGATCGGCTTGGCAGCAGCAGCTAGATCGGACTCGGTAAAACCTGCAGTTCTGTACAAACGGTGCAATGCGGCAAAACCTCGTGTTCGTTCGTGTGCAGGGTGCGCACATTTGGCGACCAGAAATAGTCGTGAAACAAAACCCGAAAGTTGGACGGCCAGAGGTGATGCGGAGAATGGCGCCATGACCTGGTTGAAGTCGCGCGGAGGGCTGTAGCAAAGGGCAAAGGGTTCGAACTCGATGCAAAAACCCAAGAACTCCTGGTCCGGTTCCGTTTCCAAAATGATGGGGTGACCGTAGAACTCCGGGTGAAGGAAATTGGCGAAGCAGATTTCGTAGTCCCAGGAGGGATCCGACAAGCACAGTCTGTTGTCCACATAGCGAAGGAGGCGAGCTGTAAGATCCATGGTGCTGAGGGTGGTGCGGTAGGTTCGGTACCAGATTTCTTCAGAGAGTGCGACAACCATCATGCACAATGCTGGACTCAGTGGGGAGCCCAGCCATAGGGGATCCACGGATTTGTTCAAAAACCGTAGTGCCAATGGAAAATTGAGTCATCTTCAAAGACATAAGGATGATGCGTTCAATGTCCCGAATGAAGATCTTCCTGGTCACATTGAGTGTACGGCACGTGCGGCCTTTGACTACATCGCCTGTGGTGTTGCCCGGAGTTGCCTTCACGGAGATGATCTCGTCGGGGTCGGTACTCATGAGAGTCGAGAGGAACTGCAAGGTCAGTCGCCAGCTAGCGATGAAGCGGTCAGTGTCGATGCTTGTGAAAAAACCCGCAAGATCTTGGTTGTGTATTCGGGGAGTAGGGAGCGAATCAAAGTCGGTGTCCTTGAGCAGCTTGATGAGATCAAATACATCACCCCTTGCCAGGTTGTGGGGAAACGCTTGGGGTAGGAGGTTGTAGATCAGTTTGGCGGTACAATTCAACATAGGTCGAAAAGGTGCCGTGAAGAAACTGACAATAGGTCGCCCGGCCTTAAACTGTTTCTTCCGTTTGGGGAGAGCGTAGGCATTCGGTAGGTCTCGTCCAGCACCAAGTGCCCATGGGTATGCTTTGCCAAATTGATGATTGATCTCGGCGATGGTCTTCTCGATGATGTCACTTGGGCTGTGCTCCAATTTTCGAAATACCAACGGGTCGGCGAAGGTGGTGGTGAGGCACTGGAAGTAGAGTACGGGGCAGTAGATTCGTAGGGATGTAGCTCGCTTGTCCTCGTTGTGGAAGACGGCGTCTGGAAAGAGACGTTTGAAGCGGCCGATGTCTTTATGTGTGATGTGGTTGTGGAGGGTGTTGTAGTGGGACTGAATAGAGCGATGCCAAAGCTCATCAATATGGGTCTTTTGTAATGAAGGGAGTGAGTTCCGGGTAGTCCACGTCCGCAGAGCAAGGCGAAGGGATGTCTGGATTTCTTTGGAAGGTGGGAAGATTTTGTTTTGAAGCGAACCCGTCGCAATGGATGTGTGTGGGCCATCATCGAAATGTAGGTTGTCGCCGTCCAGGACCAAGTGGTGATCAGGATGGGGATCATGAAGGGCATGAGGTCGCAAGGCGTCACAGGCACACTTTGGGGTTTCGCCATCAGCCCATTTGGTAGCGGCTTCTTTGTGATTGCACAAGCTGTCCATAACCGAGGGGAACTTTGTGAATACAATCCCGGTGGAAGGAGTCTGCAATGTGGTGTTGTAACATCGAGTTCGATGAACATGGGAAGTGAGCAGCTGTCGAAGGTCCCGGGTCCAGTTGGGGCCTAGTAACCAAGGTGCACGAAGAGGAACCGGTTTCCTGACTCGTTTGGCCTTCCAGAAGGTCAAGGCTCGGTCAATGGCATTGAGTGCATACGACCTCTGAGGTTCGCCTAGGTTGTTGGCAAGACGTCGAATAAAATAACATCCTTGGGCCCCAATTTCGTTGGATCGGAGTTTCTTCTCCATGTGGAAGCGTCGGACGGAGTTACTGCCCAAATCCTGAATGATCTCCCAGAGTTGTACTCGTCGATGGAAAAGAGGACTATGAAGAGCATGTCGGACATGATGGGGTGTAGATCGCCAACGGAGTTTCCGCCACAAAGAGAATGCTCCAAATTGTCGGGAGTCAGAAAATTTGGTACGCGCAATGAGTCCCTTTCGGCAATTGAAAAACTGGTAAATGAACGGAGTGTTTAATCGAGGTTGCCACAATTGAATTAAGGCATTAAGGCTTTGTTCCAAAGCCCAAAAGTTGGATTTATTGGTGTAGATCGGAAAAACAGACCACATCCAGAAATTGTCGAATCTGCACCAGAACCGTAAGGCTACTTCGGCCAACACGAATTTGTTTTGTTGCACTTGCAGAAATTTCCGATAGCGAGAGTGTTCACGGTCCAAAACAAAAGAAGAAGTGGAACCAACATAAAACTTGGGTTGAAAATTAGCAATGTGGCAGAAGCGAATATACACCGCCTGAGGGTGCTTGAAACATTGGAGGGCGACTGACAAGTCATCCCACGATCTGCAAAAGAAAATACTCTGCATCGGAGTGCCTTTGAGCAAGGCCTGGAGTTTCGGATTGGCTCGTGGATGTAATAACACATATTGGCCCATCAGTACAGTTTGAAGCATCCGAAAAGCAAAAAAGACATCAACAGAAGGGGACAACGTGAAGGGGGTCAATAGTGCAAGGACAAGAATACAGGAATGAGCCACGGCCAAAGTTCGCATAATGTTGGCTGCTTTTGAGCCCGGTGATTTCAAATACGCTGCTAGTCAGGAGTGCATCAATAACGCCACAGTCATGACCTTGAGGACGACTTCATCCGTAGAGGCCCCTTTATGCTTGCAGGGGTCGATGCCCATAGCCACGCTTGCGCGTTGGATAGTTTTTGAGGCATCATCGGGTTGGTTTTGCCACCATTCGTTGACCTTCTCCAGGTTCTTCTCCAGGATGTCCTGCTTGGGCTGTGGTAACTTCAGGTCTTTCAACCACTTCTTGTATTGGGTGTCCGACAATGATGTGGGTTGATTGTCAACGAGCCAAGAGTTCACGGATCCCGGAGAAATAAGTAGAGTCGAAGGGTCGAAGGTCGTAGAGGCTGCGGGTTGTCCTTGAAGTGCACGTCCAATCGGTGTCGTGGCTGGTGTAGAGCCCTGAGGTGCCGTAGTCTGTGAAGTACTGGCGGCCGATTTTACCTTGGCTAGTTCAGCTTCCAGTTCAAGAATGCGTTGTTGGCTCGCCACGTCCGCGGAGGGTTGAGCCGGGAGCCAAGATTGGAGAAGTTGAGCGACGTCTTTGGCCATGTTTTGAGTGGCTTCCTTCTGATTGAGGCATTGGCCTGCTGATCGAGCTCGAAAGGTAGCAAGTTTGTCCAAATCCACATTGCGTGTGCGTAGTTGTGATACCAATTCAGCCACAAATACTGTAGTGCCTATGTTGTCAAAAGGGAGGACGAAGGTTTCTCTTCCGTATGCAACACGACGGAGCCAGGTATTGTGTAAGCCCTGGTACAAAAACTTCCAGAGTGGGACTTGTAAAGGATCCATACCTTCAATGTCTTTGTAGCTTGAAAACCTGCTCTGTCGGATTCTGGAAGGGAAATCCAAACCATTGATCTTGTTGGAGTCGTGGAAGTCGACATCAGGTTTCCATTGCTCCACTGGTGGGATTTCAATTGGTCGGCATGTATACCCTTCGTTGACAGTAGAACTTGCTCCCGGGGATGACATAGGTCTCGGCGATCTCGGTGTAAACGGATGACGTTGAGGTGCAAAGTTGGCATTGTTGGGAGGTGTCTGGGAAAGTGGAGGCGGTGTAGGTGGAAAAGGTGCCGTAGGTGGAGTCCATGGTGGGCGCGTTGGGAACGATGTAGCTGTAGGTGGCGGAGGCGGTATGCCGGACGGGTTCCAGAAAGGTCGATGGGTCGCCATTGCATAGTGCATCGGGCCACGGAACGCAGGTACTGCTTGGTGCCATCCATGTTGATGACGGGGAGGTGTGCGAGAGCGATCCGGCTGGGAAGGAGGAATTCCGTTCACGTCGGGGCTGAACTGGGAGATCAGGTCTTGGGACGCCATGATGTAGACGGAGCCACGAAATAATAGGTCAAAATAAGCTCGAAGGACCGACTGAAAACTGCGGTGAAGGATCAAGGTGAAACGAGGGTGGTGTGTGATTGAAACGGTGTGAAACATGGTACGTGGTCCCTGTGTGTGAAACGTAACGTGAAATACGACGCTGGCGCAAGGTTCAAAGATCATGAGCATGCCGCGGTTCACGAACCTTTTGAGGGAAGAAGTGGCATCAATACCGAATGTCGGGAGAAGCATTGTTACTCCAAAAAGATCGGGCGGGGCCACTAGGCTCACTGGATCGCTATCGTAGAATAGTCGACACTTGTTCCGGTGCTCCTCAAAGGTAAAAAGTTCACCAACGAGATCTGGAGTGGTATGTCGAGTGTCGAGAACGAGGTTGGCCTTCACGGTGTTGGTCTCGAGAGTGGCCTTCGTGATGGGAAGATCCGCGATCTCGACGGCTGTAGGTTGAGTTGTCCCAAGAGGCATTGTCGTGCCAAGATCGGCGAGCATGATCTCGAGAGCCAGACGCGGTGGTCTCGTGGTGGCCAGTTGTGTCTCGAGAGTCGTCTGGAGGTGGGTCCGTAGGTGTTGGTGCGTCGGCAGGAGGGTCAGGTCGTACTGGACGTGCAGGATCATCTGGAGGTTCCGAGGGTGGATTTGTCTCCGCTGCCTGGTGTGTGATCAAGCCCGGGAAAACCGAATGAGTGGAGGCAACATAGCATATGGATGCGGCGCTGGAGTTCATAGCCGTTGCATTGCCCTTGGCGATGCCCGCAAGGTTGCGCAGGCGTTGAATTTAGTCATTTCCCCCAGCTAGTGCGCGGATGCATTTGGGTGAGCGACAAATGGCCAATAGGCCAGATGGGTTTTGTCCTTTCCTTATGCGATAGAGCTGAGAGGTACAGATCTTGACAGCATAGCCCGGCAGGGTGTCGATGTCAGCGATCTCAGAGGACATACCGAAGAACCCGTAACATGGGTATTGAGTCGGGACGCCGGCTTCGTTTTTTGTCCAAGTTGCCGGGCGGATGCAGTCTTCCGCGAGGATTTTGGCAACTGATTCCCAACTCGTTTTGTGGTAGATCAGGTAGGTGCCCATGTGCTCGCCACGATAGATCGGTTTCTTCCTCAATCCCGTGGGGACCGTGATGGTCAGCAGGTTCTCTGGCTCGATGTAGAATGCTTGGGTTTGCCTCGCAAGCTCGATGTCCAATAAGTTGGATTGTGCAAAGGCCCTGGCAATGTTCTTGACGGTGGCTTGGCTTGCTTTGATATAAATACGTTGGTTGTTGACGGTGCGATATGGTTGAGCCAACTGGTGGAACATCTCGTCAACGAATTGGTTGAAGAGCTGCAAGATGGCCGGGGTCAATGATTGGCGTAGGGGCACGACATGGTCGGGGTCTAGCTCAGTCAAGTAGCGGACCCTAAGGGGATCATTGGCCGCCTCAACCATTTCACTGAGGTCGATGTCATTCGTGTCGAACTTTGAGATCGAAATTGCATCTGCCACCTCAGAATTTTCACTGTCGCCGTCGGGGACGCGGAAGGACACAGCGCCAAGTGGTGCTGAAGTGTGGGCTGGTGGGTTGGTAGGTGGTTCCGGTGGTGGTGGATCGGCAGGAGAGTTGGGTCGAGCAGTGTTGTGGTGGTAGTTGTCGGTGTAATGGCTGTCGTTCCATGTGCCCCAGGTGTCATCAGCGTCGGGAGTGGGAATGTAGGCTGGATTGGATGGGTGTGCAGCTGGTCGAAGTACGACTTCACGGCCTCTGGATCGGTGACGTGGTGTCGCGGAACGTGGTCTTGGGTGAGATCGATGACGTCGAGGAACCACGGGAGAGCGGCGTCTTGGCGGTGATCTTCGTCTGTATGGTGATGGAGTTCTGCGGTCCTTGGGATGTTTCGTAGATGACCGATAACGAGGAAGAGGAGAACGAGGTCGAACTGCACGTTGGGGAGAATAGCGATGATGATGGGAATGTACAGAAGGTCGACGGGAACGTGATCTTGGAGTCCTGGATCGTGGTCGGCGCGTTGGTGATGGTTGAGCATGTAGGTGGTGAGGAGGAGCGATGGCTGGAACCGGGATGATGCGAGGGTCCGGAACATCAGGTTCGGTGGGTCTGGCTTTCGGTGCAGGTGGAGGCATGGCAATAGGTGGTGGAGCTGTTGTAGGCAATGGTGTCGGTGGAATGGGGTTCGGTGGAGGTCCATCGTGTTGGAGGAGTAGCTGACGTTGTTCTTGGGCTCGTTGGGAATCCATGATCAATTGTTGTTGAGCTTGAATAAGTCGAACCGATTCCGCAAGTTGTTGTGCAGTGGATCCCAGCGCTGCAAGTTCAGGTGAAACGGATGAAGTCGGTGCCGTCTTTGGTGCCGGTGGTGTAGCAGGAGGCGAGGCTTTCGGAGCTGATCGACGTGGTCTGTCCGTTTTCTTGTCAAAGCGAAGCTTGGGAGCTGCCTTAACTGCTGGTGGTGGAGGTTCATCTGGAGGGACCATCGCTGCGTCCGTCGGTTGTGGAGGTTGAATGTGGTGAGGTGGGTATGGAGAACTCGGCAAAGGTGTCGGTGGTGTAGTCGATGTAGGTGGTGTAGTCGACGTAGGTGATGGAATTGGAGGAGAATGCCACGTGGGTGGAGCGGTGGGTGCCGTAGGAGTCGGAAAAGTCGGTGGAGCGGTGTGCACCAGGGTGGTTTCAGGAGCCATAGGTGTGGGCATAGTGGGCACAAGTTGTGGGCCTGGTACTGCATGAGGAGCCGAAGGCAATGAGGTAAATGGCAGTGAAGTTGGGGCTGATGAAGACCATGTAGGGTGCAATGGCGAGGGATGGCCAAATAGATGTGCGCTCTGCGATGATTGTGGCCACGTCGAGGACGGAGTCGTTGGCTGCGGTGGGGCAGGCCATGACGTCGGAGGAGTAGTCCACGGATACATCGCTCGAGTAGAACGAAACAGAAAGGAAAAATCACTGCAGGATTCAGTCCCTAAATGCCTAAAGGTCGTGCGATTATTCCCTGCACCGGGACCGTGGTCGAATCAAGCCCCAATTGGCATAAACGGCTTTCAAATTCCAGCGAATTAGGTGCACAACATGTTTCACCTCACCAGAAAACCAAAAGGAAGAATACCACACCTGCAAGACGTGGGCCTGCCTTTTCACAATGTCTTGAAATGATGTCATGTAGCTGCAAAGGTTGCTGCAAAAACGGAGGTTTCTGGTAGTTCGGAGTGGCTTCACTCAATAGAGATGCATTCCACTGGGTTCATAAAGGACAGCCGGAACGGCAGGACATCTCAAAAAAGGTGCAGAACCGAAAGGCCAGCTGTTACACATTACGTAAACGAATTATCAAATTAAAATGTGTGAATTCAGAATTCAAGACGGTCAACACTCACCCTGAAAAGGGTTGCCTCAAATGGCTCCATGGCACCATGTCGGAGCCACCATGGAAATCACACTAGACAAGAATGGATCATTATATGATCCGGCAGGAACTGAATCCTGAAACGTGCAAACCAGCCTAGATCACTAGATTTATAAAGGAGCCACATGAAGTACTTCTCGAAAACGATGTAGGGCATCCAATATTGTCGAACGGAGTTTTAACCAGAGTCCACAAAGTCTTGACCAGTATGTTGAAAATCCAAAAAATAATGTTTCGGCGATTGTTTCCCAAAATGACCCAAAGTTCATCGGCGACATGATCTCGGCGAAAATGTGTCAAAAAATCATAATACTGTCGGCGACAGGGTTTCGGCGAAAAAACTGAGGAAGGTTCTGATGCATGTAATACAGATTGTGGCAACCGTGTAGATTCGAAACAACGCAGTGTAACAGCTTGGTCAACAGTTCAAACTGAGTTTTGCAGGTACAAGTGGTTGATCAGACCACTCATCCACCGAAATGCCATAGCTTCGTTGGACTGGATAGGCAAATCGGCTCCAGTCCCCCTGCAAATGTGAAAAGATCCCCTGCAAATGTGAAAAGGTTCGAATCAAAGAAGTTTTACATCTGTTCAGATGTTACACACACACACAAGGCAAGTAAATGCCCCTGTTCGAGGCCTCCCTGTTCGGGAGCAAATATGCTCCCTATTCGGGAGACTATACAGCGCTATCCCAACAACCCCCTTAATACTGACAAGCGACTTTATCAGTTCTCCATATTGTTTTCCGGTGTCGGCGGCAGGACCAGAAATGCAGGCAGTTGTGAGACTTTGGTGGTTGGGTCACCCATTGGGTGAATGTGAAACCACCAACAAGTTTTCGGAAAACCAAAAAGTTCTCCCAAAATGTGCCATGGTCAAGTGACATGGGATTATTGGGATATGGTCCATATGATCATCTCATAATGGAAAACCTTGTATATAAGCTACCCAAATTTTGACCACGGTACAATCCCCACACCATGTTGCACCTCCGACTTCTCTTCCTCCTCATGAAGGGGTAGTGGCTCATGCAGCCTGGGCGCTGGAAAGAACTCAGCAAGGCTTGAAAGCAGCAACAATGTCATTGACTCATTGACTCGGGAAAACGATGATAAACCGCTTGATTTTGGGTTACTCTATTCATCCCGATTCTTGGACAATGATATAATATAATATTATATACATGTGTGCTTCTTAAGCATGGCATTTATGGTATTGAATGGGTCACGTCTACCCACATTCACCATCCAGTCAAACCGTTGCCTCTTCAAGCGCAATTCTGCGGCTCTCATTAGAGGCGCCTCAATCGATGGCACAGGGATGGCTCACAATTTTGGTTCCAACATGTTCCAAAGATTCATCTGAAAAAAGATGTTGTTGCCAGTTCGGTCCATGATTCCGGTCTTGAAAAACAACGCGCATGCACGCGCACACACACACATGTATTTGCATCAAGCAGCAATTTGGCAATTTACTTTGAACCTCATACCCATATATGCATTGGGTCTTGCCAACTTTTGCACAAAGACATCTATATACGTTACTTATCTTTACTTGATATGTCTTTTAGAAGTGGCAAGTACCAATACAACTCACTATACTCAAAAGTTGGTGAAACCAATATACTCAATAATTACCCAGTAGTAGAAGTTGGTAAGACCCATTGGAACAACTCACTTTGGGTCCTACCAACTTGTCCATCTTCCAATGTCTTCCGACGTGCCAAGCCTCGCCTGGGGATCCTTTCCAGGACGCACCTTGGGTATCAAGTGCTCCAAGCGTCGAGCCTGGTCCTTAGCACAAATGAATTTAGCCCCCTAATGTAAGCCTTAGATGCAGTAAGACCCAAAAAGATTCAGAAAAATCATTCACCAAGAATTTAGGATGAGATTTTACCAATTTCTACTTCTTTTTGGGGGGTTGCTATCAATTGTTATCAACTATATCCGCATATTTAGTGGTTGACACATCCATATCCAACACATCTACCTCTGGGAGCCCCCTCTTGACGCAGTTCCATGACCTTGTCGATGGTCCTTGGTGTGGGCTCCAGTTGAACATCCCTGTATATATATATATTTTTGGTAGACATGTGATTTTCTAAGAATCACTCAGCCTTTTCTCAACGTTGATCATTTTGTATCTTATTTTTCTGTAGCTGAAACTGCCACAGCCCTTCTGTAGCCGAACGGGCCAGGGTTCGGAATTTGTTTCCTTTCTAAAAGGATGTTATATAATACATACACCCTCTGGTAGCTCAACATAGCCATGGAAAACACTAATTTGTAGATGAATTGCCTAGTAACCATGAGGATTTTCACGATTTTCGATGGCCAAGTTGTCAGAGAGTAATGGCCAAGTGTGGGGGGCATATGAACCAAGGCATCATATGAACCAAGGCATCATTCTGTCCAGCTCAGATGGGTGGTGGGATTAATGTTACAGAAGCATGTTTAGCCAAAATGTTCCCCAATCAATCCCTGAATTGACAGGAAATTTTGTTAATGGCAGAAACTATCGGATTCACTGTACATGTTCTCAATCCATTGACTGATCATTCACCAGCCAGATTCATGAGATGATATACCCCATCTATATGTATCGTCAATTCTACCCCATTTGTTGTGCTATGTTGTGCTTAGACACCACAGTGGCTTCCCTCATATCTGGATCCAATTCGAATGATTCCGTGCTGGGGCTTCCGGCAAAGGATCACGTGGTGTGGTAGAAGGTGTCTTTGGTGGGTCTGCCCGGCAGACAGATCTCATTGAAATCGCAAATTACCAATACCGCAGTTGACCACATGGGGGTTATAAACCTTTACCATTGGCTTACCACATTGGTTTACCATTGGTTGCTATTGTTCCTAGGGTAGTATGGTAAACCGATGAACAATATCATTGGGTTCAAGATGGTGTGTACCACAATACGTTTCGACCTCTGCAGATTGTTGATGAACTGTGCCTTAAATGGACATCATGGATAGATGAAGCTTAGATTCACATGACTTTCTCCACTTCCACCTGGAACTGGCAACCTCTCTGCAAGCAAACGGCCTCAGTATGGATCAGACGGAGAGCGAGACGGAACTCCAATGTTTCCTATAAGTTTCATCATGTTGCCAAAATGCACGCTAGATCCAAGGATCCAAAATGCAACAAGTTTCATGTGTGGATTCGGCAACCCTTCGATCCTTTTCAATCCCTTTGGGGGGATCAACGTCACTACCAGCCAGTTTGGTGTTCACCATAGATCTAGCTCCCGGGCGCAGATTCCTTTCATGACCAGGCAAGCCTCAGATTGGGAAACGGATGGTAGGAGCAGTTGGTATCTTTGCTCCGGCTCAACAGTTGGTTTATCATGTCTTTGGGTCATAAATTGTCATGGCAAGATCACCCTTCAGCTCACTTGGCGGTGTTTTTTCCGGATCTGCCCATGTCCATCCATTTCCCATAAAGCGATGCAGCGCGCGCTTTTCTCGCAGCACATTTCGGCTGGTTGACCTGGCTGGATGTAGATTGAGCCACTGAAAAATCTGAAAAAAAAGTTAATAATGAGGCAAATCCATGAATATATGGGTTGATCATGGGAACATTGTTGGGATCATGATATCAATATCTGAAAGATATGGCTATATAGGCTATGAATTATTAGCTATTATAGGCTATAAACATATTTAAATACCATCTGAACGGGGTGGATGAACAACTATCTTGGTGGTAAACCCGATGGTAAACCATCTAAGATGACTTACACGAAATGGGTTTGATGTTGTCCTCAAACGGGAGGTCTGTCACTAGTTTTATCACATTGTTGCATTGTTGGGATGGACAATGAAATGTCTGAAACCATTAAATGCTCATGTCTGACACCAAAGACTTCAATGAAACCATTTGATTCAACAACGTGCATGAAACCATTTAATGAAACCATTTAGTGACACCATTGAAATGTCTGACACCACCAAACACTTAGATAACATTACGGGATGTACCTTCGGGTTGGTCCAACATCCCTACCCCTCTAGAGGGGGAGGGCGGGGGGGGGACAAAACCAACCTGTCGCATTCCATTTTTTTTTACTTGGAAATCCTGGGATAGTGATCCAACCCCTCCAATGGAATTGTAAAGTAACATTTCTTAACAAGCCTTGGGCACTGGTTAGAAAATACTTGCGCTTAGCTCCGGAGGAGCTAAGCGCAAATATGATGACGGCAGCACAATTTTTGGAGGGATGCCATCCCTACACATGTGCTGCTTCAGTCTGATATGTGCTTGGCTCCTCCGGAGCTAAGCGCAAGTATTTAATTTTCATCTGCTTGCCAATGACATGGAATGATGAGGAATATTGATCATTGAGAAAGCATGATTGCAAAAATGGAATTTTAAAATGAAATTTCAGTACGACTCCCCCCCATCAAATTCCATTTTTAAGAGGGTAGGGATGGTCCAACTAGGAGGTGCTCCAGCATGGTCAATGGTCCACGTTTATGACTGCACTGCAATAGTCTTGGGGATTTCGCATATTGGGTATCCAAATCCCTATGAATCAATGGAAAACCAATGGAAAACCAATGGAAAACCAATGGAAAACCAATGGAAAACCAATGGAAAACCAATGGAAAACCAATGGAAAACCAATGGAAAACCAATGCACGTGCATCCATTTGGATAGGTTGAAGGCTGGAGACCCAGGTAGGGCAAAGAACCCCAGGCCGAACCAGGGCAATATACTGGAGACCGATGGCGAATCTAGTCATGAAAACCTTTGCAGCAACAAAGAATCACCACCATACAAAACAAATATAGGTAGCATTGGCTCCCATTTTAAAATACAGATACCGAATAAGAACAATTGTGGTTGACTAGACATCCGAAAACAACACGGTAAGAAACATACCTGGTATCACAAGGTGGCCAAAAGATTGGATAGACATGCTGTTGGATGAACTCTTGTAAACAGGATCAACTGCAAGCGTGTGGGCATGCCAAGAAAACAACGGAGATTATACACAGTGGAAAACGCCGCAAATGCAAACCAGGTGAACGACTCTACACATGGCCCAAGCTTGGCTATCGGACAAAAACCGTGGAATCCCTTGTTTTTCAGCCCAAAATAGCTGGTGATTTGGATGCTCATTCCCCAAATAATCCAAATATTCCCATGCCCGGATCAAATCACATAACTCATATGCCTATGTTTTGTCATGTCCCTGTTCGGGAATGCCAGCCTCCCTTTCTGCGAAGCGGAACATGATTATATGAAGTCATAAGTCTTAAAGTGATACACAAGCAGAATAATATAATAATGAACGTCATCTTGAAGTGCTCGCCTGTCAATCCTCAGCCTCGCGGAACATGAACTTGGGTACCTCCTGTAGAACCGTGGATTGCTGGTCCCCATATCCAGCATTCGTTTGGTACAGAAATATCCAAAAAACATTGGAAAATCCATGGGTTGGTGATGGTTGGTGGTTGAGATGCATGTTTCCTTAAAGTATGCTCATACAGTGGTGGCAGAATTCATGAGACATTTTAGAGATAGACGATTGATAGACCAGTCATAGAAACTGAAACAACCAGCAAAATGTGTCAAGTCCTCGTTGCTGTCGAAGACCATGGTGCAATCCAACAGGGTAAATTCCGGCAAGAGCACCTTGGCAGAGGCTGAACTCATCGACAACTTTGGATCAACTTTATCCATCAGCAAAATATCCATGGACAGCCGGTGCTACCCAGAATATGGAGGTTTCCATCAATGGGGGTACCACCACAACTGGATGGTTTATAGTGGAAAAGCCTGTAGAAATGGATGATTTGGGGGTACCCCTATGTCGGAAACCTCCATATCCACCTGAAATCTTCACCCAGGCACCATGTCTCCAGGGCCTATGACTTCCACCTCCTCCTCTCCCAGGTCCCCCAGGCACGCTGGGCGGTGCTTCCTGGACGGGATTTCTTGCAGACCCTGCAAGGTTTTTTATGGGTGAACATGATTTTGCGGCATTTTGAGGGATCCACCAATTTTTTTTCGGGGTATGTCCTCATTTTTTTGGTCGATACAACATTTTCAGGGTTTGATGATTCAACACTGGGTGGAACAGGATTTAAACCCCTTTCCGTGATGCTTTTTGTGTGAGCCGAGTTGCTGAATAAGCTCGGAGATGGGCATGTTCTTGGGTAAAATCATGCACTTCTCCTTCGACGTGCAGAGTTGCAGTGATTGTGGGATCCATTCTGCGGGGATTCTTGGGTACCATTCAGGTACAATTTGCTGCAAAACAACAGAAAAGACTTTCTGCACGCAACTGTTGCTTCAACAACTCAATCCATTCAAATTCGAAGTGGACTTCTTCACAGGTTGTGTCAGTCCTTGCCGTCTGGACGCACCAAACAAACCTGTCTGATTCGACCATCAAGGTCCAACAGAGGTGCAGAATCCGAATCATTTCGGATGATTTCGGTCTGACTACCTCTGTCGAGATCCATGTTTTCGTCATTTTCGTCATTTTCGTCCGTTTCTGGTAGACTTCCCCCTTCTGATGACCAGGGCAAGCCACTTTCAGCAGAGTGACTGGTGGTTTCAAGCCCGAAAAAACATAAGCTATTCATTGGGGACCATCATCCCAGTCTCCAAAAAAACACCAACAGGGTTAGAAATAAATATTTGGATGTTCACTAGAACGGAGGGTTAGCGTGTTTTGCTACTGTCATTTTGGGCTCAAGTCTTTGCCCATTTTGATTGTTGGATACTGACGAAATCGTCATAATGCCCATTTGCAATTGGGCGCTCATATTAGGGCTAGTTTCCAGTGTAGGTTCCCCTTCTGTGTATGGCCTGCCATGGTACCTGGATGTCTTTCATGGGATGACTGGATCTAGGGAGGAAGAAGTCACCAATGGGAAAGATCAACCCGAAGTATCAGAAGGTCAGTCCGATCCCACGAAGGAAAGTTCTCAATCTGGAATCCCGTTTGAAGGAATAGCCCATGTGTGGGGATACTCTGTCCTCCACTTTGATTTCCGTTCATGGATAGGCTCCTCATGGTTCAGCACACCAACAGCACCTGGAACCCTGAGCTCCTCAGGAGGGTGGGGATTGTACTTCTTGGATCAGCTGGGGGTGTGGACATGCGGAGATTTTTGGCCATGGGTTGCCAGATGTTTGTTAAGTGCCATCGTGGTTTTGGGAGCAATTTTGATTCTCTACTTGCTATTGGTTATCTGCCGGCCCTGTCAAGCTTTCTGCAAATGTTGCTGCAGACAGACCAGAGCAGTAGCCAAAGAGGTGGGGGAGCTCCTCCCCGAACTTAGACCTGGGGGCACATACGAAAAGCTGGATATCCGTGGACCCGCCTCTAGCGGGGGCGTCGATTCCGAATTCTACCAACGAGGCGTCAAGGGTCGAGGTTCAGAAAGAAAACCCAATGACGTAGCTGTTGTGGTGAATGACCAAATAGCTCGCTTGAAGGTAGACGGGGATCATTGGGCACGTGTGGATCGATACGGGTTATGGTTCGTCTCCGTGGAGTGAAGGGTTCCACGTCGAAAGCGCTTCGCCAAACGTTGGAACAGGAGGGGAAAATCCATCTCTGTCGCGAGCAGCGGTGTCCGCTTGAATTGCAACCAACACCCGGTCTACATTGCAAAGCTTACGCTTCGGTGGATGCCAATGGGCTGGTGGATTTGGGAGCTTATGCAGGGTGGTCCACCCGCAGGGTGATCGTCTTGATGGGTCGATGGCTACGTAGAATGGTGCGGGGGCTTAGTCTCTGCGTGTACTATCTGACGGGATGGTTCATTCTCAGACAACTCTGGGCAAAGCGGACGCCACCCAGAACCATAGTCGAAGGAGCCGTCGTCAGACCCTTGGATGCGGAATCTGAATCTGAAGTAGAGGTACAAGATGACCCTTGTGAGGCCGTATTAGTCGGTTTGGAACATGGAGGCAAACCGAGAGCATTGGCCACAGACCCATGTGCAGATCGGGCTATCGGAGAGCCGGTCCGGCTCCTGGAGAGGGACAGAGAACTCTCTGACGTCAAAAGGAGATCCTCCGTCAGGCTTTGCGACCATCATCGGCAGCTCTACGTGGCGGCATGTTCAAGCCGAAAATGCAGCGTGTTGGCTTGCTACGAACAGGTTGATGGTGCCAAACAGGGAGTTCCCCTCTGCAAGCACCACCTGACGGACCTTGGTGGTTGTGCTCGCCCTACCCGCAGGGTTAGCTGGACACATGAGAGAGATAGCTCCATTGCACGATCCGAGGCATCTATGTCCGAAGGAGAATGCCTCACCCCTGCACGAAGAAGCCGCCGGATCATCTTTGACGGCGCTGAACGACTTGGGCCCAGGGCTGCTTCGGCCGATCCTAGTGAATCCCAGAAGAAGATTGAAGGCAAGCTTGAGAAGGGCCCGTGCATGGTGCTCCTCAGACCAAAGTCATTACAAACCGCGGAGGCCCCACCCAGGTGGACTGCATGGTTGGGGCGCATCGAGGGGTTCGCCGAAGAAGGGCGCAGCCAGGAGCTGCTCGAAGTCCACATCCCTTCCTTGAAGCAAACGTGTGTGATCCACAGAAGGCTGTTGAAAGGGTCCCCTCGAGACAACGGGGCGGGTCGAATTAGTAAGCATTGGGTGCAGAAGTTCCTTCAGCATACCCATGACGAAGAAGTCGGCCAAGGGATATCGGTCTTGGTCGCGCGCCTGTCCGAAGACCAAGCAGCGGCCCTGAATGCCTGGGACGGTGAGGTGACGGATGAAGGAGCGAAGCCAAGTAAAGCCTGGCAGGGGAGACTCTACCGGGAGATCCTCCCACATGCTGATGCATATTTGCGTGAAGAAGCTGAGATGTCCGACGACTTTATGACACCGCCAAAGCCGAAAGTCGAGCTGGAAGAGGGTGCGGGACCGGCGATTCCACCCTTCCCAGACCTAGATGATTCAGATCGCCAGGGAAGAATGGAGGCGGCTCGAAGAGCTCTTGACCAGCACATTGAGGGAGAGATAGATTCCGAAGTGTTGCAGACCGTGGCCACTGCCTTCGACCTAGATCATGAGCAACTGGCTCAGTCGATGTATGCGAGGAATCACCGCCTTAGCTACTCGAAGCCAACGACACCACCAGGATTGGGAGCCGACCAAAGCGAAATGGAGTTTGCAAGAAGACCCGTGACGGCAACTATGCCAGGAGGAGTGACCGTAAAGCCAGCAGTCCCCCGGCCGGCGAATCCACTTCTGCCGAGGAGCTCCTCCTCAATCTCCCCGGTCCAGAGAGGTGGATTGTCGCTCTTTCCCAAGGGGTCAGGCGGTCGAAACAGTCTCGTGAAACCAGCATCGGAGCAGATGCCGGAGGGCAGAGCAGGAGCCACGTTCGGAGAAGCCCTCGGAGACAGCACACAAGTCCAGAGCGCGGACCGCATCATTCACGCCATCGACGGTCTGAGAAGAGCACAGGATGACGACAAAAACCTCACGAAAGGGACCTTGAGTTCTATCAAAGAGGCGGAGAAGATGGACGTCTTCCTGGCACGAGGCTGTGGCACCCTGACCGTTGAACTCGCACCGGGAGTGTACGGGAAGGAACTTTTCCACGCGGGGAAAAGGGTGGCAAATCACGCTCGCCATATGCTGCACTTGATCAAATGGCCGGTGCTGATGACCAACAGGGTCCTACTTGGCATCGCTGGTCTGTGGTGGGGTGGCAAAGACACCTATACCTTGCACGCAAGTGACTGCGTTACCGCTCGGTCCGAGCAGTTGGACAGTTGGAATCCGTCCTCCGACAACAAGATCGAAAATCGCATGAGACCACCAGGAGTCTTCAACACTTGGCTCAGGTACGCGGAAAACTCAGTTCGCGTGTTTGGATCCTGCTATGGTACAGAGCATATCCAAGAAAGGCTCGATTGTCTCCAAGCCCTGAAGGAGGCCCATGAAGAAGACGAGCATGCCTTCCCAGCTGCCTACTGCATCGAGCTCTTTGAGGAACTTGTCGCGGCTTGGTGCGAAGAACTGCGAGAAAGCAGAAGGAAACTCTGCTCTCTGCTGGGGACCGAAAATCCACGGCTTGAAGACCTGAAGCTGCTAGCTTTGGCGCCGGGAGCGGATGGGCAAGCAAACTTCCAGTTTCCAAGCATATGGGATCTGGGCGACCCGAACGGATATTACCAGACAGTTGTGGTACCCAGGCAGCAAAGGCAAATGTCGAGGCTGCTCCACAAGCAGCTGCACGACCACAACCTCAAGCAGAAGAAGACAGCTGGTCCAGCTGAAGATGAAGAGCCAAGGACAGGGAAAGCCCCAAAGCTTAACCTGAAAGACAAAGAGGCCGATGGATATGCGGGCGGCAGCATGAAATCAGCCTACCCAGCTGGAAAACGGCTTACACAAGGAGAAGCTTCACGGTCCGTGGAGCACGCACCTAAGGATCCCAAGACCAACAAACCTATCTGCTGGGATGCGGCCACACACATGGGATGCACAAGAGGCGACAAGTGCCAGCACGCGCACGAGCCTTTGCCGGGATTGGCCAAACTTGACTACACAGTTGCCATGCAGGTCATTCGAAGAGGAGGACTCAAAGGTGGGCCGAAAATCGATCCCAAAGAGGTCGACGGAAGGGTCGCTCAGCTGCGAACCCAGGCAGCGGCGGATAAGGCCGACAAGATCCAACCTAGCAAGAAAGCGAAAGTCAAGCCCAAGCCAAAGGCCAAAGCTGGGAAGGAAGCTGAGGGTAAAGCTGAAGAAGACAAGGTTGGGAACACCCAGTGGGTCGCACCTGAAGACTATGATATCCCTCTGACCCATCTCGAGACTGACTTGCAAGAGGCGGTTCAGGGCCCAGATGAGGGCTGGCTGCGAATACCCTCACAACCCACTGAGCAAGAAGCCGCTCCGGCTTGGGATGACCAGAGCCAAGAGGAGCGGGAAAGGCTGAAACGATGGAAGTCGCTGGAGGAGAAAGGGGTTCTGGCGGCCTTGGAGTCGCCCACGGATTATCTCAGGTCCCATGTGATTGCACGCATGATGGCAGCACAAGATGAAGGATATGAACTGGAGCTGAACCGGTGTCTCGAAGATGCGGCAGAACATGGACATCCCGCGCTCTCTAAGGAAGCCGGACGTCAACTTGAGCTCCTCAAGCACGAGCCAAAAGCGGGTCACCAAGCGGATGTCGAATTTACGCCCATCACATGGGACGAGGGTATTGGTCATGGCCTGTTGAACTTTCAAGGAAACTTGTCGCATATCGGCTCAGTCACGGTCCGTGACTACCAGGATCGCTTGAACGCAAAAGACAGCGAGGTCCCACTGCAAGACGGGCAGTTGGAAGAAGAGCGCCAATGCCTGCCTCTTCATGTGGGTGTCGGGTTAGCGTTGGCCGATGATCCATCTGTAGAACTACGAGAGGCCGTAGCCAGAGCCAACCAGTTGAGAAAACATCTCTGGGATGAAGCAGTGGAGGCTCACGCACACCTTGGCGATCCGCCAGCGTGGATACCTGAGGGCGAGCACTTCTTGCGTCAAAACGTCCATGATTGCCTCTATCCTCACCACGAGAAAGACTACCGCGCCTTGCAAACCCTCACAGGATCCATGCTGCAAGGATACACGTTGGCGGTCCTCAGGATTTCCTATTTTGGTCGGTTGGAGGTCGACTTGCTCCACGGAGATGATGCTGGCAATGGGAAGCTAGTTTTCGTTACCATCCACCGGGGGCATATGCGCCTGCTTCTTCCACAACAGCCCCAGCAGCTGTTGGATCACCTGAGGACTGCAGACAAGGTCACCAGGGAACTTCAGGTTGAACATTGGAGGGTGATCTTGGACCAGAGCAAAGTGGAGGATCAGATGGTTCCAGCCAAGTCCCCCGCCTGCACAAGATGCCAGCAACAGCAGCAAAGGCCTTATCGTGTTGGTGAAGGATTCCCGTTGCCACCGGCTTCATTTGAGTCCTGCTTGCAGGATGATCCACAGGCTCTTCAAAACAGCGGTGTGCCTCTGCGAAAAAGGCTCGCCTTCGCCTATGGGCCAATTGGTCAAGAGGTGTACGCTGGATGGGCAGGATGGACCAAGGGGCTTCAGTACCAGGGGATCCCGTGCGGAGAACCCATTGAATACTATGAGGACCCGATCGAGCAAAAGGGCTTTAAGCCGCAGCATGATACCCGTGACCCGAAGGTCCGAGAACGATTGCTGGGATTAGCTGGTGCTCCACCAGGGCCCGATGTCCCCAACACTTGGCAGCTTGGAGTCGTTTGTACTTCCTTCTGCGACCACCAGCTGAAGAACGGTGGCAGCAGGACCTGGCAACGCCCACAAGGCGACGGCACTCGTCCCTCTGAAGTTCAAGGAAATGAAGACGCAGAGTTCGCAGCCGAACTTTGTACGGTTCTGGCGGACAACGGAAGAGTCTTCGCATTGGAGAGTAGCGCGCCGTCGGGCCGCTACCCCAAGATATGGGACCTGCCTTGTATGCAGAGGCTCCGCCGCCGCACCGGCGCAAAAATTGTCTCTATGGCTATGTGCGCTTGGGGTCTGGGACCGCCTGAGACTGAGGAGGGCCTGTTTCATCGCAAGCATTCTTGGTGGCTGGTCTCCCCAGAACTCTACCCATGGGCCTTGTTATTCCTTGGTAGGCAGTGCCCAGGAGTCGGCCCGACTCACCAGCACGCACCCTTGAAGGGACCCAGTCCAATTCCTCAAGTACCTCTCACTCGACTGGCACAGCAATACGCACCAGCTTTGTGTGCAGCCTGGGGTCTGGTAGTCCGAGCAGCCTTTGAAGAATGGAGCTGGACAACATATCTGCAAGAGCACAGCGTGCTCAAAGCCCTAGAGAAATGTTGGACCGAACTGGACGCACCCCCTTGGCCGGCTGATCCAGCCAATACGTTGGAGCGAACCCTTGGCCAACATTTGGCACCGGTGGTTGCTGGCCAAGCGGATGGACCAGGCCTCCCACATGGCTACACCTGTTCAGGATGCGAACTCCAACAGATGGTCTACCCTTGTACGTTTTGTGGGGGGGAGGGGTCTGTTTCCGATCCCGAAAAGCAAGCTGAGGGGCAGGGCACAAGGGCAGGCAGCGTCGACGACGCCAATGGCCAAAGCACTGCTGAGAAATACTTGGAGGTATGCCAGAGTGCTTACAGCAAGGAGGCAGTGAGAAAAGCCACAGAGGCAGGAAATGCGTTGTTGAGGGCCGCCGGCTCGGTGCCAAGAGCAGCTGAATTAGTCAACAAAGCGAGGCTGAGGAAGTATGGGGAACACTTCCAGAAGGCAAAGGAAGGAGCATTGAAAGGGCTCAGCCCCCTACACGAGCAATACTTGAAAGACTGTGTGCTCAAGGGCGTGCCCAGCCGAGCTAAGAGTACCCCCAAGAGAGAGAAGGCCCGAAACCACGGCTCCGTCAGGGGGCACGAGGAAGAGATGCTGCAGAAGGCATGGAAAGACGCATCTTATGGGGCGGTACTTCTGTGTTCCACAGAGACCGAGGACCAAGAAGAAAATCGGCAAATCGACCAGATACTGACCGAGAGCAAGGTGGCCGAGAGCCCTCTCGGCCGAGTGCCCAAGCAAAACCCCGACAGAACCATCTCAGCGGAAGGTCGTCCCATCAACGATATGCGAGCCAGGAATGCTTCGGGCTCCAAATACGACCACCCACCCGCCGCTCAGCCTAGGCACAGAGCAGTGGTCAGGCAAAGCCTTTGGTGGAGGGTGCGACACCCGAAGGTTCCACAGAGGTGTGCGAAACGCGATGTGCCAAGGGCTTTCAAGTGGCACTTCCTCAAGCCGGGCGATGTCCCTGAATTCTGCACGAGGATTCTAGGTGTGCTGATCCTGAGTCTGGTGATGGTGTTCGGTTGGGTAGGAGCGCCAGGGGAGTTCGTGATATGGGCCACCGCAGCCCAAAAGCACCACGGGTCGTTCCGACCATGCCATCCTCAATTCAACGATGTGGTTCCCTACACCAGCCGATGGCTGATGGATGACGGCGTGGTGGTAGAGCCACTAGTGGGGAATAGGATCCAGAGATCCCTGTCAGCAATGGATGCAGCTATGGTATCAGTCTGGGGCCCTGGAGCCATCAATCTCGACAAGCTCGCCGAAGAAGGCACCCCGGCAAAATCCCAGCTCCTGTGGGGCCTCCACCTAGACTTTGAAGAACAGGTTGTGGTCCTCCCGGAACCGAAGCGAATAAAGGCGAAGTATCTCCTAAGAGAGCCTCAGCTTCAAAGGGGGTGCCAACGAGTTCGTACCAAGCTGCTCCGAGAACTGGCAGGGACAGCGCAGTATTGGGCCGTCTCCGCTCCGGAGATTGCACCCTATCTACCAGTCTTTTACAGGCTCCTGCAGCAGGAAGTAGGCGATCATGAATGGGTGAAACCCAGGGGCTCCGAGAGTGAGCTAGAGGCTGCCTGGGCTGAGTTCTGGGATGCGCTCGATTGGGTTCGCCTCCAGATGGAAAAGCCTTGGGGAACCAGTTTCAGAGCAGCTTTCGGCAAGCTCCTGCCGTTAAGGGAAAGGCTCGCACTCCCTGGCATGGCCGCTTCGGCCCGATTCGTTGGAGGAGATGCCACGCTAACCAGGCTCGGAAGCACTGATTGGAAGGATAGATGCTACCACATGGCGGACAGCAGCAGATACGTCAGGGCCGTGAGCGAAGTCGTAGGGGGCGGAGATCACTTGGAGATCATCGGAGTGATGGAGCTTCTGACGTTCATTGTCCTGGCAGCGGCGCGGAAGGAAACCTGGCAGGGGCAACTGATCCTTTATGTGACTGACAACATGAATGTCAAAGCATGGTTACGTACCAGGCGCGCTTCAAACAGATACGTGAGGGCGCTCTTGCTGCTGCTCCAGCGGCTCGAAGCGGAGAATAGCTTCACTGTCGATGGAGCGTACGTCCGTACCTACCACAATACTCTCAACGACTGGCTGACAAGGGAGGATGAAGACAAGGTCCATGCGGAAATGGAAAGCAGTGGCTGGACCCGCCTCGAGCTCAATGAGGACTGGGAAGGACTCCTGCGAGAAGCCATGCGCCCCACGTTGAAGCTACCAGGGGAGAAGGGCCCGAGTGCAGCTTTAGCCATTCAGCTGGCCAACGAACAGCAAACCGTGCATGCCTTCCCCGCCAAGATCGAACCAAAGCCATTCAAAGGGGGACTCCACCAAATCCGGCTAGGGTCGGAACTACTGACGTTCGAGCTGGGGTGGGCCAAGGGCGGAGGATCGATCGCAAGCCAGGCGCAAGCTGACTGGATCGTCTGTGTTCTCACTCAAGACCCAAAAGGGCGGGAGGCAGACATCCTTCTAAAAACCCTCGCCAGAACTGATTGGAGAGGACGACTTATCGTTGACCAGCCCAGGGAGCTCTCTGAAACCAGCCGAAATCGCCTGATGCAGCTTCAGGTTCAATGGGGTCAGGCACAAGTGGTCGACTATCAGACTTCACACCACGGCAGCTTCTTTGCCAGGGCCAGAAGACTTTGGCTTTTTGGAGGAACGGCCGACGAAAAGGAGAGAGTTCAAGCATGGCGAGTTGCACAAGTCAACGAGTGTCAGATGTTACCTCTGCGATCCGCAGAGGAGTCAGGTAAGGGATTATGCCCGCCCGACTACCTTTTCACGAGAGAACCAAACCTCATCACCACCGGAGACAAGTGGCTTCCAAAACCAGTCGGCCACTTGGTTGACGTGCGCGCCGGCAGCAGGCACCTGGTCCATAGCACACGGGGCCCAGCTTGCGGACCTAGGCTCACAGGTGAGCGTCTCAAGATCCCAGGAGGCACCCTGTTGGAAGATGGGACGGGTCTGGTCCGTCCTCTCCTCCCAGAAGAGGTGTGGGAAATGCAAGGGGGCCTCGCAGAGGATTGGCGTTCCGCCGACTCGAAGAGAAAGGATCGCATGATAGCAGCTGCAGTCCGGGAGCCAGGCTGGCAAGTGGCTATGAGTCTCATGCAGGCTCTGACTGGAACCGATGGGAAGGCAGGAGTCCTGGACCCCGATGAGATCCAAGCCCACGAGCAACTAGAGGTCTGGCTGCGAGCGTGGGGGAGGAACCCGAAGGCTCCCTCTTCCGAGCTTTTCCTTACTTCGTGGAAAGAGCCACGTGTGGCAGTGGCACCCACTCATGAGTTCGTGGGAGCGACAACCCAGGCGAAAGCAGGCGGAGGCAAACGCACCACCGTGAAGCCAGCACTCAGTGAAGTGGAGAGGCTGGTCCAGCCCGCATCCAAAAGAGGCGGGACTACTGGGACCCCCCGCCCCCGAGGAGGGAGCACAGCAGAGCTTGACCAGGTAGCCATGGAAGCTGTCTTGGCCAAACTGGCTGATTCAACTCGCAGGGTCTATGCATCAGGCTGGAAGCAATGGGCGTTGTACAATGCCAGCTCGGGCACTCACCCGTTCCTTGACGGAGAAGAGCGCTCCGCTCGGACTGAAGACGAGCAGAGGTTGATTCGGTTTGTAGTATTTCTACATCAAGTCATGGGAAGGTCCATAGGTGGGGTCAGACAAAGGTTGTCAGCCATTCGTTATGCACATGTTGCGGCAGGATACCCTGATCCACTGGTCGGGCGACCTCGGTTGTGGGCAGCGGTTGCGGGTCTACAACGTTGGGAAGGCGCCCCAAAACGAAAGCTCCCTGTTACCCCCAACATGTTGCGATGGTTGGTCCAGCACTTGAAAAGTAGCGGTTTATCAGTTGTCGATCAAACCATGATCAAAGGAGCCCTTCTTACAGGTTGGTTTTTCATGATGCGGGCCAGTGAACTCTTGCCCAGTATCAATGGAGAAGACCCCATGAATAGGGCGCTCCGCCCAGCTGATGTTGCTTTCTTTTCGCATGGGCAGCCTACCATAGGCGCCAAGGCCGATGAAGTCGTAGTGCAGATTAGATCTTCAAAAACCGATCAGTATGGTAGGGGCCAAACACGGTCACACCACCGCTCCGGTGGAGATCTCTGCCCTGTTGAAGCCTTAGCCGCGCTACAGGTCCTACAGCCCCATCGGTGGCGCAGCCCTGAAGACGAGGCGCCTTTGTTCCGCTATGAAGACGGGACGGGGCTTGACAGAGAGGGCATCACCCATTTCATCAAGATAGCTGCATTGGCCGCCGGGTTTCCTGGCGAACTCGCTGGTTCACACTCACTACGTAAGGGGGGAGCCACTGCATTTTTCGCAAGTACTGGGGACTTAGAAAGGCTTAAGAGGTACGGTGGTTGGTCATCCGATGCTGTTCATGCTTACCTTTATGAAGATCATACCGCTCAGAAAGGGATTTCAGAAGGGATGTTGGGTACCAGCCTCATTACACTCCCCAGCCAAAAAGACCCCGGGGTCCGTAGGCATCCAGCGGTTGTTCCAACTGAACCCCAAGAGTCCTATCCTGGTTTATTGGGGGTCCCTCAAGATGAGTTATTCCATAACAGTCATGGAGGATCAAACCCTTTTAGCAGCCCAGTTGCCACGAAGCGAACATCCAGAGCTCCTCGAGGCTCAAACACCAATCGTGCATTTTCGTGGGCACCAGATCGTAAGGTATCGTTTGCAGTGAAGGCTGGTGCTATGGATGCTACTGATGAAAGTGCCGATGGGGGACGAAAGCCAGCAGCTCCAGATCGAGCCAATGCAGCGAACCTCTTTGTAGCAGCTCACCCAGGACTAGATCTTTATCAATTCCTGGGTGTTCCACCCGGTGCGACTCCAGCTCAGGTGCTCACCGCATATCGTCGCAGGTCCCGTGAGACTCATCCAGACCGCTTTGCAACTGCTGGGGAAGATGTCCAGAAAGCCAAAGGAGAGGAGTTTAAGATGTTGGGAATGGTCCGAGAGATCCTCTTGGATCCACTGATGGCCACTCAATACATGAGGTGGAGACAAGAGCAAATTGCTGCAAAGCATGGGCGAGGCCGTTCCCCAGTTGTTCCAGCTGGTGTCTATGCCAAGCAAGCTTCATCATTCCAACAAGCCAGATCAAGTTTTGATCGGTCCTCCACTCCTGCTGGCGCAGGAGCCAGCAGCTCGGGAGGAGCAGGCCGGGAGGTGCCTCGTAAACCGCCCCCCCCTTCACAGGGATATCCTGGAGGAGGAGCGCAAGGAGGACCGCCCCCAGCCAAAGCCCCTCCTGCTCCAGCAGGGACCGCGCAAAAGCCAAGGAAACCTCCACCGCCCGCGAATCCGCCTACTCCGAGCTCAAGTGCGAAGCCAAGGAAAGCACCGCCACCAAGAAATGATGATGGGAGGCCCAGAGGACCTACCACCCCACCAATGCAAAAAATGGCACCCACGCAAGCTATTCCAAAGGGAGCACCGCCAACACCGGCCAAGCATTTCCCCAGGGCGACCCAACCATACACTGGAGGGGGCATGGTGGACGATTTGCGAGTTCCTCGCATCGCACTGGCAGATGCAGGGGTGAAACGATCAGACGCTCCGTCTGAGTCTTGGTGGTCAGAGACGTCATCCAGATATAGGGCCCCTTCGAGCTGGTTGGAGCCCGGGTCTGAGCCTTGGGTCGAAGATGACCTTCCACCGGAGAGCACCGTCCCAGACAACGAGGATGACTATGTGTATGTTGAGGTGGAAGCTGAAGACGATGACATGGACATCCTCCAAGACCACCAATTCGATGAAGAAGATTGGGACGAGCCGGCATGGGAAGAGCTCCCTGAGGAGGGGACCGGGTCTGAGCAAGTCTTCCAAACCTTCGATCAAGCCGTGATGCAAGGACTGCTCCAGTTCATGGATTTCGTGAACAGAGGACGGGCCAAGATGCTGATTGAAGGTGCTCCACCTATGACTTCTGTCCCAAAAGAGGTCCGGGAGGCATGTTTGGGAGACCATCCGGGGCTTCTAAAAATGCATCCCAGCGCAAAAGCATGGCTAATGGCAGGGACGAAAGGTGTCGAATTCAAGAAGCCACCACCTCCTAAGCCTCCCATGCTTTCGGCTCCCCCAAAGGTGGCTCCGCCGCCACTTCCAAAGCCAGCTCATCCAGAACAGGTACCTGAGCCAAAGGAGCCGCCGAAAGCCCTAGCCCCCAAACCAGTTCCTCCAGTGCTGATGCAGAAGACACCAGCACCAAAGAAGCCCCCTCCGCCACTGCCAGCAGCCAACTATGCCATGCCGGCAAGAGCTATGGGACTCGGTTCAGGCGCAACAGCATCATCTTCTGAGGGCGCTCCGCCCACTGAGGTGAACCACTTTGGGTTTGACGAGTCTGAAGTCGACTATGGTGATGACGATGATCGAACCCCTGAGGAGAAGGCAGAAGATGAGGAGCTGCTCGAGAAGACCAAGACGAAAGTGGAAGCTTTCCTGCGAGCACCCCCAGAGATGAGGAAGACGCTTCGCTCCCAAGCATGGAAGCGGTGCAAGAGCAAACTGGAGGAGCTCAACTTTGAGTTCAGCACTCGTCCACTGCCCGAAATGCACCCAGGCAAATTCGAGAAGGATCTCAAGGATGGCTTCACCTATGCGGAGGCCAAACAACGCCAAAAGGGCCGGCAACGGGCCGCCCGACATCAGCGAGCCTTGGCTGAAATGGAGGGTGCCTCCTTTGAGGATTTCCCGAAATCCTGGTCACATGGGTATTCCAAGCAAGTCCTGAAGCCGGGTTTCCTCGAAGAGAAGAACAAGGAGCGGGCCCGCCGAAAAGCTACAAAGGCCAACTATCGATCCGATAGATCACGCAGCACTCCACCACCTCGCCAGTCAGCTGCTCCAGCTGCTGCATCCAACCAGGCTGAAGCTGAAAGCACGGCCAACTGGGAAGCAGGAAGTCAATGGCACGACTGGCAAGCGAGACGCAGCAGTGAGTGGCAACGGCATCAACCAGATGTCACACAACGGAGAGATGCAAATGCCGCAGACGATGACGACTGGGGCAACTGGACCAGAGATGGGCAACGAGGCAGCAACCAAGATGGCTGGTCCAGCTATGACTATGGAAACCATCAGGATCGACAGTGGAACCAGTGAGACTTTGCCGTGGCAATTCTGCATTCATCCGTGTTCCATGGAGGCTTCAACGTACAGGTTGCCTACTGAGAGCCGGGGAATGTCTGAGGCAGCCTTGATTCTTTGTTTCACGGTCGATACCATGTGGGTTTTCTTTTGCATGTCCATTGTAGATTTTTATTTGGCGGATGCCCATGCCTATTTCGGGGGGATATGCCGCTGACAGAATGTCGGCTGGCAAGTCTCTCTGGGTGAGTGGTTTGTACAGAGACTGCACCACTCGTCACAGACAAAAATAGGAGTCGTGAGCGCTCCGCTTGTTTTGGTAGCATGTCTCTAGCTAACTTGGATGTTCACTAGAACGGAGGGTTAGCGTGTTTTGCTACTGTCATTTTGGGCTCAAGTCTTTGCCCATTTTGATTGTTGGCCCTCCCACCCACCCGGGGGGATATGCCGCTGACAGAATGTCGGCTGGCAAGTCTCTCTGGGTGAGTGGTTTGTACAGAGACTGCACCACTCGTCACAGACAAAAATAGGAGTCGTGAGCGCTCCGCTTGTTTTGGTAGCATGTCTCTAGCTAACATTACACACATGAATGAAATCAAATGCCCATCAATTCTATCCTCATCATGGTTACATTGTGGTTAAATAAATCCCTCCTATCCATCGCAGTGGAACCCAACGCCGCATCCCCAGGTCTGGCTCGCCTTTACAGTCCCATCATCCTGGTCCTCGGGAGGTTTTTCTTCTTCCTTCACGTCCTGCACCGGCCATCTTAAAATATTAAAATTTTAAATGAACCACATTTGATATTTGATGATTGCCACAACATTGTGATATTTGATGGTTTCCAGCATCCCATCCCGTTTTTGATATTAGATGAACCATGTTGATTCAGCGGGAATCATCAAATATCAAAATCCCAGTCTCAAGGATGTTGTTTCCACACAAGCATTTGTATTGATAATATATCTGATAGATATGATAGGCAGCAGATATGACGAAGGTGATTTCACACCAGCTACGTTGTATGTAACCCTGGATAGAGGGGTTTAAGGGAAAAAAGAAACAACTCCCGGCCCGGCCCATCGGAATGACACTGTGGAAAACTCCAAGAGACCAGTCCTGCTCAGTGTCTGCTCGACCGTCTGAGCTGGTATGCGTGGAAGCTCCGACGCCAACCTCCTGGTTCAACCTCCAGCAATTGGAGGGATTCAACATGATACAGCACAAAATGCACAACAAAAAACGTGAATAATCTTACTGGCATCGGCAAAATTCTGGAAGATCTGTCCTGTTGATTTCAAGCGATTTCAAGCATGGCACTATCTGGGTACAGGCTAAAACTCATGGACCCACAAAATGGTGCTCTGTTTGGCATGAAACCATCCATTCTTGGGGTGGGCGCAAATTTCCAACCATCAATTTTTGGGTCAAAAGTAACCATCAAAAGATCCACACCCATTTGCGTCAAGAGAAACATTAAGAGTAGAGATTAAGCATGATGTCCAAGATGCTTGACATTTCTACTGTTTGGCAACGATTTTCTTTTCACTGGCCAACCAATATCCAGCCGATTACCCATGCAGAGTAGCAACATTGCTGCCGCTGCAGGCGCTTCGGTGGGCGCCTGGCATCACGGTCTGTGGGGGCCAGCGTTCCCTTGATACAAACAACCAACATCCTGCCAAAACCGATCCCATCCATGTTCAATATGGATGTATGTATGTATATATATATATATATATTGTGTATATATATATTATACACAACTTTGTATACATTCGATAGATGTCACATCATGATCTCATCATTCTGCCCCGCCTGATCCATCAAAGCCTTCGGCGGCGCAGCGGCAGCGGGCAGCACAGCGCTTCCAGCATTCAGACGCTGCAGTGCCATGGAAGCGACTTCCTCCTCCGCTTCCTGAAGACGGTGTTGTGCAGCTACTTTCATGGGATTTTAGTGGTGTTTTTATGCCATTTCATGCGATTGAATGGTGATTTAATGGAGTTTCATGGGACTTTATGGGACAATGGTGATATCATGGGCTTATAGAATGAGAGTATAATAATCCCTTCACCCTGATATTAAACATCCACCATATGATATGGTTTTGTTGGGATTTACACATACTTGGGACCATAGATTAGGGGGATGGGATTATCTATATAGGAACGGATTAAAGCCTATGCCTATGACTGCGTATTCTGACCAAACAAACCCAACTCTTATTCATTACTGGTTAAAATTTGGACTTGTTTCTTTACTGTCGCCAACCTCAATGGTTGCGAAATGTAGCCATTCCATGTCAAGTCATCTGCCATCACCAGCATGCAAGATATCTCAACCGTCACTGTACGCATCACCAAGATTGCAAGCAAATCTACCCATGCAATAAAGTCCCATTTTGTTGGGATTAAACTTGGCTAACTCCATCCCCTGATCATATTAAATACCTCTAATTCTTGGGACCCCAATCAATGAATAGATCCAATATCAAACCTGGCTTTGTGAGGAATTTCAGAAATTAGATTATTTGATTTGTGGATTTAAGATGATTTAAGGGATTCAATTTGATTAAACCTCCGTTGTTTTTGCTTTGCTATAACCCCTTGACCTTGGCAGGGCCACAAGTCGACTCCTTGACGCATTTCTTCGTCTTGATTGGAAAGGGCCGGCTGTCGATGGTCAAAGCCTCACCTGGCGAACGGAACGGCGCAACTGTGACGTTTTTGCATGTTTTTGTCAAGGGTCAAAAACATGATATACGGTTTGTGGTCATCCAACCCATAACGGGAATGCAACTTTTGACCACAATATATAAAATATGAAGAATTGTCTGGATATGTAGGCGATTTACATCAACAGTGGGAGAATAATCCTACGAACAAATCAAGTTGAACCATATACAACGATGCGTAATATGACGTAGTAGTATGTATCATGTATTGTTTTATATTGTTTTAGGAGGGTAAACCTGGTGGTTTATTTTGTGAGTTCATTCATGCAGAAAATGGGGAGAGTTGTAAGCAACTAAACATGCGGTTAACACCAGCCTTTCAACGGTTTTTCTTTTTTGGAACTGTCACGTCAAATTTCTCGATTCTTTCCGAAGCGAATGGCGTAAACGCTGCATCAGATGGAATGATTTCTGATCCCCTTCACCGCCTCCTACAACATGAGCACCCACTCGAAGTCGAATGATGTAGCCATTCTCCAACAGAATGGGCTCGTAGAATAAATCCTGGTTTCGCGACATCCCATCATCCGCTTGGATTCTGCGCTCACCAATCTCTCAGGAGGGTTTGTGAAGCCGATAAATAAAACTTGTTATTGCCTCATAAAGAAGGTCACCAAACAAGATTGTCCAAACTGACTGCCACTCCAAAAACAACGCCCCGCATCCTGCGGGGTCTGCCGTCTCATCTTTTTCCTGAGACGGATGGAGCATGGGATTGAGCAAATGTTTCTCAGAAAGCAAAGTTTCAAGACTCAAGAATAGGGACCGTTTTCACTCTTGAACAAGGCGTCACAACCCTTTCCTCCTGCTCTCATGTTTGTCCATCTTCACTTCTGTTCATCTTAACTGTTTTACTCATCGTGTACAAATCAAGAATAAATATGGAAAAACACTTCAGCAGATTTCTCTCGGAAACAAAGTTTCGCGGCTGAAAAATAACAACTGTTTTCACTCTTGAAGACAATGCTGAGGGACTAAAAAGTAGGGACTCTTTCACTCTTGAAAACAATACTGAGGGACTAAAAAGTAGGGACCGTTTTACTCTTGAAAACAATGTTGGGCGCTGAAAAGTAGGGTCTCTTTTCATTATTGAACAACATAACATCTCTCATTTTTGTTTGCTTTGGGAGAGGAACTGACCCATCTCCACATTGGATCATCCCAAAAGTCAAATGCCTGGCAAAAAAAACGGCATCTGCTCTGGATCATCTGGGGCGATTCCTGCTACGGTTCTCTCCGCTTGGCTCCTACATCTAGATTCTATTTGTACTTTTCCAATTCTTTATCGAGGCCATTGCTGAACACAACAACGGAAGCTTTCCCCCGATTTTGGGGCTCAGAAATAGGAACTTTGCCGCAAAATCGTGTGCCAAGGCACTTGCTGCTTTTTGCCCGCCCCTGTACTGTGTTTTTTCATCTTTCCCTTCCGTTCATGTTCATCCAAACAAATTCGAAACAAATGCGAAACAAACAACCGCAATATCGTTTCCCTCATCTGTCGCTACGGTGACAGCTGTACACCCAAGGAGAGTTTTGGGAACTGTGGTTCAAAAGCCAAGAATTACACCCTGAAGTAGCGAAACTGGCAGGGTACAATCAGATTATGGTGGGTATGGTTTTACAAAAACATCTTTTGGTGTAAAGCTGACTCAACGATTTTTGAATAGCACATCGACGGCACAAAGGTGAGACATCAGCCTGCTAAGGGGTAGAGCTTTGGTATGGAATGATAGATACCGAGTGTCCACAACATGCAGAAATCAGTTTACATACCGAGTATTTCTTGTAATACCTCTGTTCTACCGTGTTGCCCTTTTCAAATGCCTGCTTTGAACCATCCAGATCAACTGTCCCTTGAGTGTTTTTTCCTTCAGCAACTGCAGTGCCATTTCCATGCGAAGCCTACGACTCACGCATGGGAGGAGGACACGCCATTCCCAAAATATGAGAAAAGACACTCAAGGGAAAACGATTGAGAAGATGGCCAATCTTAGATACAGTGCAGAAACTCAAATTCTTGGCCAGGTATGAAATACTCCACTGTTCATGGCAAAAAATCAAGTCTCAAACTGCCCGACCAAGGTTTACCCTGAAATGATGATGACCCAGCCATACTTCTCACTCTCGCCAAGACACAAGACGATCTCTTGCAAGGTCCCCTGGCGGAAAAGGATGGTGAGTCATTTCGCCATGAACACTGATGTTCAGATCTAGAATGAGTAAATTTCTATCGAAAGTTCGTCTGCCCTCTTGTCATGTATTTAAAAAGTGAGAAACGTGCTGCTGTGCACTAAACAACCAGAAAAACCCAAAGATGAGAATATTGTTCATCTTTTCACACATCTCCAAAAACTGCCTGGGTATCCTCTATCTTTGGGACGCGCAAGGCCTTGGGATTCGTAAATTTCTCCACGGGTGGAGGCAGCGTTGCCAGTGCTGACGCAGCGCCCTCTGCCGCAGCGCCAGCGGCAGAGGGCGCTGGCGTCGGACTCGGCGTCTCGGGAGGTGGCACAGCGATCATCGGCGCACCTGCAACTTGGAAGTCACTTGGTGACACGAAGGGAAAATCTTTGTGTATGTCTAGATATGCATTAGGCGTATCGTGTATATATATATACATATTCATTTGTCATCATTTCTCTAGTTGTTTATCTTTAGTGAATGGACAATGTCTCATATAAGTATATATATATACGCATATATATATATGTATTATATATATATGAATGTCTTGAAAATACCTCGAAGGCCGTCAGCTATCATTACATGTTTGTTGGACCTGAATGTATGTTCATGACAAGCAAGCAAACCACCAGAAAATGCCAACAAACAGTCTCTCATATTTGTTACGCACCTCATTGCATCCCCAGGAATATCCAATTACATCCAGGATTGTGAAGGCGAATCTTAACCATCTATTAGATCTATCGTTGACACGGTCACCTTTTGAATCCCCATGAGATGTCCCCAATCGATGCGGTTCGTCGTTTGATCCGTTTCCAGGCCTGGCAAAGTGGTCAAGTATCGCAGGGCTGCATCGCTGGCTGAATGCTCTGCATCCTGCCACAGGGAAACATGGAAACATGGAAATGGGGACCTCAAATTGAAGTGGATCATATGGGTAAATGACCATGACTTTGTAATTAAATTAGGAAAAGGGAAAATGAAAATTATCAATCTGCCCAATTTTTTTGCAACTGCAAAATGGGGAGATTAAACCAACCATACACCCAAGGGACCACAGACATACAGTATATGGAATTAAACTAAGGTGATTCGTAAAAAAACTCTTTCTCAGCAACAAATCATCCACATTTTGAGCTGTTCCGCTCATACATGCCTGTTGTTTGAGGTTGTTTGAGTGATTGGTTGACTATGACGGGCGACAATGAAGGTAACCGGTATGTCAAACCCACCAAAAAGTATTTGCCCCAAAAGTGCCTCTTCGTGGCTAATCTTCCAATAACATGAAACCATGAACGCAAGTTTTGACCACAATATGATACACATTCCCGGCCCAAAATCAACATCAACTTTCATCAACCACCCACATTCTAAGGTTTCTGTGTTCTACACCATTTTGAATCCGTGAATGTTTTTTTGCCAATATATGTATGCATACATAACATAAACCATCGGAAGCCGATCAACCGCTCGCCAACCACTCAGAGGCTGTCCTGCTTGTTGGGTTTCTGCTCCCCACAGAAGGCCATCCTTTCGCCAGGTCGGCCACCGAGGTTTTTCAGCAGCAGCGTAGAAACGAAGAGCGGCGTACCCCTCGGACGTTTTCAGCTGGGGAGAGGATTACCAGCAACACTTGGCAGGTGGGGTTTAAGCAAACAAAACATGCATCGACCAACCAAAATAAACATTAAGAAACACAATTAGGCCCGTGAAAAACCTTCGGTTTAAAACGAAAACCTACGGGAAACCAGGGTTTGAACCATCAAAACACAGGGGCGTTCTGTCAACATTGCCTAGTCTTTATATCCCTTGATCCAATGCCAGGGCAAATGTCATCGGGATGCAAATTGATGGGGAGGCGATGATCAAAGGTGCTTGTTACTAGAATGATACACGATATGACCTCAAAAAATTGTTTTTCTGCCAGCTAACTGGCGATACAGTATATACCAACTTCGAATTTAACATGTGGAATGCACATGGCATGCCTGATATGTAATTTTCCCCAAAATGGGGAGGTGATAACTAGCAACCATGGGATGATATGAAAATCATTCGGCATTCATCATATTTAAGAACTCAAGTATTGGGTTTGATCATCTTCAACCACATGGATTGGGGAATGGAAAACCGAATGGTCATTGCTCTTGTTACCGTATCAATTTTTGTGGTATTGCCGATCGTCTCTAGAGCCCAAGCACCCAGTTGTATGTGGAACCCATTTGACTCGGGAGACGTGAAGCTGGGCCCCCTCGAAATGAGACGTCTTGTGAAACAGTTCGACCAAATTGAATCACAGAGCATCTAAAACATTATCTCATTTCATTGCACTGATTGGTTGATTGGGGTTCCTATTGTGAGTTGTAGCAATCAGTATTGCACCAGGCACCAGGTGATTTTACCTGCTGAGATCAAGGCAGGGGTTTGTCATCTATTTTTTCCCCGAGTTATGGTCTTCCTTATTTTCTCCCATATGTTCTTCCTTTCTTTCTCCATCATTTTCTTCCCTATGATCTTCCCTTCTTTCGCCCATATTTTCTTCCTCGCTCTCTGGTGTTTTCTCCTACTCTTTCCCTGACTTTCTACCCTATCTCTACATGTTCTTCCTTATTTTCCCCCCTATAATCTGTTTCTCTTTTTCATCCTGTATTTTCTCCCCGCATCAGGCCGGAGAGTATGGTAATCTTTATGGCTGTGGCTTTAGATCCACCTCAAACTGCACAGATACAAAATGGCCAAATCTGCAGTTCTGCTAGTCCCTCGTGCTAAACCTTGAAGTATGCCGCTCAATGGGGGTCGGTATGGGCCAAAACACTGTGCCTTTCATGTCTGGATTTTGCGCCCATACATGCTGAGAAGCTGGAAAATCCACTGCGCATGCGTGTTTCTTCTCAAACTGTTTGGGCTTTCAAGAAGCATCACTCATGTCGAACATGTCAAAGCCGCAAAAAAAATGTTTTCCTGGTGGCCCTTCAGGTTTGATGAGCAGCAGCAAGATCCTCAGCACGGGGATGACGGGGCACAGGTAGTGCACGCACGTCTGACATGCGGCATACATCCAAAAGTGCGACTTGACTTGATATGGGAAAGGATGCTCAAGGAGCAGTAGGAGCAGTAATAGCAGTACGAGCAGAGTAGTCGAGCCAGCCTCCTCCCGACGGTTGGAAGATGATTCAGCCAACCCCAATGGCCCCACGACGCATTGATAGATGATCCTCAAGGGATTCTAGGGGTAGATCCATGGATGATACACCTGACCTTTCCGAAGGGCCCAAGATTGAGGACCCCAAACATCAGGATTTCCCATCCCCCAACTGAACCACAAAATGCGGGATCAATCCACCCAGTCACCCAGTCATGCACCTCATGAAACCATGATGACTGGAATATGGACATGCCGTCAGTAGGTTTCAAACACAAGCAGTCCCCATTTCGCGCCTGCTGCAACGCGGCCCCATCCTGCATGCGTAGCGTGGCGAGTGGCAGGCAGGGACTACCAAGTGTAGCTTGGCTTCGCCACCAGACACAGCCCAGTGCCAGAAGTGCAACGCTTGCCACGTGAAACGAAGGTGGATGTCGCCAAGTGCCACGCCTGCCACGCAAAAGTGCCGCGGCGTCACGGGCGGCTAACGGCGACCAAGGGCGCCACCAGACACTCCTGCCACGCAAAGTGCCTCGGCGTCATGGGCGACTAACAGCGACCAAGCGCGCCACCAAACCCAGCCCAGTGCCACAAAGACACCCGGCAGAAACAGATTTTGTTGGTTTGGATGACAGCAAATAAAACCTGGCGATCATGTAGCACTTCGCGTTTTCCACATGACCTCGCCTTCTCCCTTCCTCCACAGCAGCTTTGCCCCATAGTGCTAAAAGCAGCAGGGTTGATCTCAATACATGCTATGGTTGGTCATCTCCAATTGCATGGAGCATATTTGCACTGTTGGTGGCTATCTTCAAATGTTTGCCATGGTTGCCGGTCTTATTC